>CM070436.1:48721921-48908301 GCA_036324595.1 Champsocephalus gunnari | reverse complement strand
AATCCCAACCCCATGGGATCCGTCCAAGGTCTGCACCACCCATCTACTAATCAGCCTCCACCTCCGGACCCTAACCCTAACCATCCCCCACCTGACCCCAACCCCAACTGTCATCTCATTCCATTTGTCTCCACCTTCTCCCACACCATCACAGGATTCCACCGGCTGTAAAAAATAACTTTTCCCTCCTCCAGTCACAACCCTACTTCTCCAACCACGGGTTATTTCAGCTTACAGGAAAAATCCCAGTTTACACAACACACTCATACATTCCAAGTTTAGCAGCAACAGAGCCCCACCACATACGCAACATAGTCACCGCTACATCAACAGAAAATACATACATAACCAATACAGTGGAGCAGCCTTCCCTGCCCTTGGTTCATTCTCTCTTAATAACAGCAACATAGTCTACATCATCACATGCAACACCTGTAAAAAACACTACATAGGAGAAACCAAACATAGCATACTCATTCGTCTCAAACAGCATTTATATAACATTGGGGAAGGTCGACTCCCAACCCCCCTGGTCACCCACTTCCAACTACACTCGTCAGATCAACTACTCATCTCAGGCCTGGAAACCAATGACCGGTGGACCATCGGGCAGAGGAAGAGGGCTGAAACATCATGGATCCAGAAACTAGGGACAACCACACCCAGGGGACTCAACGACGCCTAAGACAAATCTCCTCTGGATCCTCCCTCTCCTCTGCCCACCAGTCCCAGGGATGATCTGACCCACTCATCCTCCTTGGCCCATGGACCCCAACACAAACAGACAGACACCCTCACAACACCCATCCACAGACACCCTAGGCCAGTGCAACCTAGTCCCACACCGGATTACATAACCCTACCTCTAACTCAAACCTAACCCTGCCCGTGCCATTGGTCTGGACTGATTACACCACACCTCACCACAATCCCTATCCTGCCTCTCCATTTATCATTACAGACTACTCCCAGGCGTCTTCTCACACCTTGGTATTTTGAGCATTCCAATCCACAGCCATTTCAATAAATCACAACATGGTTCTGTTTCTTTATTGGTTTGTTATTTTCCAGCAACCAGCTCTTGATCGGTCTCCAATCCCGACCTCCAGCAACTCTATTCATAGAGCTTTCCACTATCTGTGAACAATATACCAATACATTCAACACATCATCATGCTGTATCATTGCCATTACAGACCACCCCCATGTGTCTGCCCACACCTTGGTATCTTGAACAGCCAAACCCACAGCCACTTCAATACATCACACCCATAGACATGTTTTTGTTTCTTTGTTGATTTGTCATTTTCCAGCAAACATCCCTTGGCCGGTCACGAACCCCGACCTCCCGGGTGAAGCAGCAACACTCTATCCATGGAGCCATCCACTGTCTGTGAACAACACATCAACACAGTCCACACCTCATTTGTTTTACATACACACATTGCATACCTCCTTCACTAGCCTATCAGAGCAGGTTTAAGCATCCACCTATTGAAGCTTGGAGGCGGGACCTACTGCCCTTCTCCAACACTTCAAATAGCCTGATTTTTGTCTCACTCCTCTTAATCCTCTGATGAAGCAACAACTTTGCGAAACGTCAGGATTTTTATATACCTCTCCACTGTACAGTCTCTCACTGGTATTTATTAAAACATTTTTAAACTATTTATCTTTTATATATACTTTTAGATTCGTGATTTTAAACATTAAAGGACTAATCTATTTCGCTTGTGGGGGTTCTGCCTTTCCGTTGCCTCTGCTCCAACTGTGCTAGCTGGACAAGCACACGGTAGCAACAAACATTTCCAAAAAATGCTACGGTGGGTCTTTCTCCCTGCAAAATAATTTTTTTTCTGGGGCCGGCCTTGAACCCTGGTCTCCCAAAGGAGGGAGTCGCGGCATGCCCGTTGGCCATAGGATTTGTTGGTTTACGAAGCTGCTGGTGGCCATACAACCACCTAGCGACGACATCTCCAACACCGAGATAACCGGACCATCGGGGCCAGACGGAGTCACACCATCCCGCGGACAGGTAAGGGCCTTCACGGGTGATTGGAAATGTCCTCAAACCAGAGCCAGACTGTGCGGGGGAGGGAAGAGGAGCACACAAACACACACACTTTCCCCTTACTGATACAACCAGCAACATACAGGCTCCACAACCACTTTTAGCTATACCCACACACCCCATCAGAACACCACGAACAACACCACACACCCCATTGACACAGCCACAACGTGTACTCTTTCACCCACCAGACCCAGCAACCAGACACAGCAGTAAAGAGTATTTCAAACTCATTCAAGCCACACACCATAAAAACATAGTAGATAGAGCCATACAGACACGCATATATCCACCCGGTATGACTAGACAGGTATTCAGACTCACAGATTTCATCAAACCCTCTACGCCAACAGAACACACACACACACAAATACATAACAACACCATCAGCTGGATGCACACAAACATGATCATTCTCCAGCAACACTACAAATCCACCATTACATCACTCCAGAACACCCCGTGGAATCCAATTGCTTTTCAAATAGCTACAGGTTGGGCACAGAAGCGGTATGGCTCCAGGTTTCACACTGATACAGTACACACAGCTAAACACACACTCCAGAACACCACACCCACCGCCACTCCCGCTGCCTCCCCCCCACCACCGGGGAGAGCCCCTCCCAGGCAACCCCATCCACCTCCCCCTCTAAGTGAGGATGAGTACCCTCATCTACGGAGAACCCGAACCCAAACCCCTAACAGATCATCCCTCTCCCTCGGTCCCAGGCCTTCACTTGCAGAAGCAGTCTCCCAGTATCAGCGCCGCCACCCTTCTGTCCAGTCAACCAACCTTCTCCACCCACCCTCAACCGCGAACTCCAGGGACAATCCCCCATCCCATCACAACCCAGGCCAGCCCCCACTTGGCCCCTTTCAGAACCCCCTGAGGGCTCCTGGCCTTCCCTGGCCCCGGCCCCCACCTCTATTACCCAACCCCCCTCTTCTCCCTGCCCCCTCCATCCAACAGTACCCGTTGCCCCAAAGAACCCCCGGCATCCGCCTCCCAAACCAGAACCCTATCCCATCCAAACCCACTTCCCCCATCACCAGTGTAGCCACCATTCCAGCCACCACAGACCAGAACTCTAGCCTTCCCGGTGCCACACTTCCCTCTGCCTCACCCATACCCCAACCCTCCCCACCTCCTCAGGTCAACCTAGTTGACCTTACTTCCCCCTCATCTCCACCCAACCCCCAGTCCTCCTCTCCCAAGGGCTTCCCCAGCAACCGCCAAATTGCCAATGAGGTCCACCATTCCAACGTCTCAGTAAGTTTTCCCGACAATATTCTTTCCCTCTCCCAATCCCCTACAGGTGTTGCCGGTTCCTTATTGGACCATGCTGGCACCTTGGACCCGGCAGACTTGGTACTCCATCCCACAGAGGGGCCGCCGATGATGAAAGGTCATCCCAAGGTCCACCAGACCGTACAAGTCCATTCTGAGCCCCCCTCTGGCCAGTCTGTCGGGTCACTGCAGCCCAGCGGGTCCTCTGAGGGGACTGGCACACCATCCAACCCGGACCCCAACCCCCCAGGAACTCCTCCATCTCTCAACCTCCTAGGACTTTCACCTCCTCCTTTAACCTTACCCTCTCCCCGGTCTACCCCTTTGTCTTCTCCCTCTCCTCCACCACTTCCCCTCTCTAGTATCCCCTCCTACATTACCCCTCGTCCCGTTCCCTTTTCTTTAAACCAACCAGCTCCACTTCCCCAACCCAGTACCCACCCCATCACTCACATGGCCAGACCGCAAAAGAAGGCACAGGACTGGTCCCTGGCAGGCTCCAAACCCATCCGGATACTGGGAGACTCCAACATTAACCGCATACCACCCCATACCAACCCCACCCTACAGCTGGACTGCTACCCCGGAGCCAAAGTATACCACTTCATGGAACTGTTCAAACGCACCCCTCCCATCCCAACAGCCAAGATAGTTATAATATCCATTGGTATCAACAATAAAGACGATGACCCCGAACGCACCACCACTAAACAACTCAACAGTATGACAAAATACGCCGCCAAAGACCTTCCCCAGGGCTTCCATTTACATCCCCCTCATCAACCATTCACCCCACCTGACTCCAGTACAAACACACAATATCCTCACCCTCAATAACTTCCTCAATAAAAACCACAACACCCTGGCAACCATTTCACCAGAAACCTTCCGGACTGGCCAGGACAACATCCATTGGACTCCCCCCACAGCCCAGCTCATCCTGGACTCCTGGTGCAGGGAGTTAAATTTCTAAACACCTCCGAACCTACCCCGGAAAAACAAATTAACCTACCCAACCCCCCAACTAACCCCACCAGCTCCCCTCCAGACCCTGACCAGGACCCTGGCTGGGGTGGAATTCACCCTCCACAGTCCTCAATCTATCTACCCTTTTTGTCCCCTCTGTGGTCCAGCTACAGCTCCTACAGAGGGGTCTCACCTTTGTCCCACGCCCCCTCCGCCATGACCGAGAGGAACTTCAAAGGGATCTACACCAATATCACAGACGTCTCAAAATAATAGACTATTTCCACACCAAACCCAGCACCCAACAGTCACTCTTCACCTTCCCCTCCAACTGGGAACCACTACTCACCCAAGTCACAGACAAAACAAAACAAATAATTACCACTAATAACCGGGCCCTGCAATCCTTTCGACCACCGACAGATATCCCAGATAATCTGTCGGTGGACGAACGCAGGGCCTTAACACAACTCAATAAAAACCAACACATAATCATCAAACCGGCCGACAAAGGATCAAAAATAGTCATCATGGATAGACACCACTACATCACAGAAGCACAGAGACAACTCAATAACCCACTCCATTACAAGCTCATCCCGGACACCATACAACCTCAGACACAACTCCAACTTAGATCCATCCTAGAAACACTATACAAACTGAAATTCATTTCCGCCAAGCAGAGGGACTTCCTATTCGGACCTGATGCACCCCGCCTCCGTCAGTTTTATCTTCTCCCAAAAATCCATAAAGACCCCTCCACCTGGACCATTCCCTTTGAAGTTCCTCCCGGCAGACCCATTGTATCTGACTGCAGCAGCACCACCTACAACACCTCACAATATATAGAACACCATTTAGGCCCACTTTCCACCAAACACCCCAGCTATCTCAAAGACACCTATCACTTTCTCCAGATCACCAGACCCATGGTCGTTCCCACCCAAGCCCATCTGTTTACCATCGACATAGACAGCCTATACACAAACATCAACACCGACTTAGGACTCCTTTCTGTTACCTCCATCCTCGCCAAATACCCAGACCATAAACGACCGGACAAACACTTACTTTCCCTACTCTCCCTCTGCCTTAAAAACAACGACTTTACTTTTAATGATCAACATTACCTTCAAATCCACGGAACGGCCATGGGTCAGCGATTCGCCCCTTCATACGCCAACATTTATATGAGCGAGTGGGAGCGAGGAGCACTGGCCAAGTGCACCCATCTACCATCCCTGTACCGTCGATTCCTGGACGATATCATTGGCATCTGGCCCCACGACATTTCCCTTTTCCCACAGTTCATTGACACCCTCAACAGCCATCACCCTACCATCACAGTCAAATACACCATAGACCAACATACAGTCAACTTCCTGGACACCACTGTCTTTTTCCAACCCCTCAACAACACACACAAAACAATACTCACAAAGGTTTACTTTAAGCCAACAGACACACATTCGCTACTACACAAATCCAGTTATCACCCCAAACACACTTTTCCAGGTATCATTAAATCACAAATAATCCGTTTTCACCGCATCTCCTCCAAACGGTCTGACTTCCATCACTCCGTCAGGATCCTTTTCCACAGCCTCCAAACAAGAGGCTATTCAAAACGCTTTCTCCGCCATATTAAGAACACTACCTTGGCCAGCCTCGCTCCCACTCGCTCTCCTCCTCCTTCCCCTGGAGGAAATCCACCTCAGGTCTCGGACTCGGACCAGTCTCCACTCCTAACAACCCTCTCCACTCCCGACTCCCTCTCCCCCCACCCTAACCAGGGTCTGCATCCTCTTCCCTACCCACACTCCCACCCTGATTTTCCCCACCCAAACCAGGCTCTGCATCCCACCCCCCTCCTCCCTAACCCTAACCCCTTGGAACGTGGAAACTACCTGGACCAATCCCCCACCGACACCCCTACCCCACCTAGCCCTAACCCCAACCACCCCCCACCTGATCCTAACCCTAATCCCAACCCCATGGGATCCGTCCAAGGTCTGCACCACCCATCTACTAATCAGCCTCCACCTCCGGACCCTAACCCTAACCATCCCCCACCTGACCCCAACCCCAACTGTCATCTCATTCCATTTGTCTCCACCTTCTCCCACACCATCACAGGATTCCACCGGACTGTAAAAAATAACTTTTCCCTCCTCCAGTCACAACCCTACTTCTCCAACCACAGGGTTATTTCAGCTTACAGGAAAAATCCCAGTTTACACAACACACTCATACATTCCAAGTTTAGCAGCAACAGAGCCCCACCACATACGCAACATAGTCACCGCTACATCAACAGAAAATACATACATAACCAATACAGTGGAGCAGCCTTCCCTGCCCTTGGTTCATTCTCTCTTAATAACAGCAACATAGTCTACATCATCACATGCAACACCTGTAAAAAACACTACATAGGAGAAACCAAACATACCATACTCATTCGTCTCAAACAGCATTTATATAACATTGGGGAAGGTCGACTCCCAACCCCCCTGGTCACCCACTTCCAACTACACTCGTCAGATCAACTACTCATCTCAGGCCTGGAAACCAATGACCGGTGGACCATCGGGCAGAGGAAGAGGGCGGAAACATCATGGATCCAGAAACTAGGGACAACCACACCCAGGGGACTCAACGACGCCTAAGACAAATCTCCTCTGGATCCTCCCTCTCCTCTGCCCACCAGTCCCAGGGATGATCTGACCCACTCATCCTCCTTGGCCCATGGACCCCAACACAAACAGACAGACACCCTCACAACACCCATCCACAGACCCCTAGGCCAGTGCAACCTAGTCCCACACCGGATTACATAACCCTACCTCTAACTCAAACCTAACCCTGCCCGTGCCATTGGTCTGGACTGATTACACCACACCTCACCACAATCCCTATCCTGCCTCTCCACTTATCATTACAGACCACTCCCAGGCGTCTTCTCACACCTTGGTATTTTGAGCATTCCAATCCACAGCCATTTCAATAAATCACAACATGGTTCTGTTTCTTTATTGGTTTGTTATTTTCCAGCAACCAGCTCTTGATCGGTCTCCAATCCCGACCTCCAGCAACTCTATTCATAGAGCTTTCCACTATCTGTGAACAATATACCAATACATTCAACACATCATCATGCTGTATCATTGCCATTACAGACCACCCCCATGTGTCTGCCCACACCTTGGTATCTTGAACAGCCAAACCCACAGCCACTTCAATACATCACACCCATAGACATGTTTTTGTTTCTTTGTTGATTTGTCATTTTCCAGCAAACATCCCTTGGCCGGTCACGAACCCCGACCTCCCGGGTGAAGCAGCAACACTCTATCCATGGAGCCATCCACTGTCTATGAACAACACATCAACACAGTCCACACCTCATTTGTTTTACATACACACATTGCCTACCTCCTTCACTAGCCTATCAGAGCAGGTTTAAGCATCCACCTATTGAAGCTTGGAGGCGGGACCTACTGCCCTTCTCCAACACTTCAAATAGCCTGATTTTTGTCTCACTCCTCTTAATCCTCTGATGAAGCAACAACTCTGCGAAACGTCAGGATTTTTTATATACCTCTCCACTGTACAGTCTCTCACTGGTATTTATTAAAACATTTTTAAACTATTTATCTTTTATCTATACTTTTAGATTCGTGATTTTAAACATTAAAGGACTAATCTATTTCGCTTGTGGGGGTTCTGCCTTTCCGTTGCCTCTGCTCCAACTGTGCTAGCTGGACAAGCACACGGTAGCAACAAACATTTCCAAAAAATGCTACGGTGGGTCTTTCTCCCTGAAAAATAATTTTTTTTCTGGGGCCGGCCTTGAACCCTGGTCTCCCAAAGGAGGGAGTCGCGGCATGCCCGGTTGGCCATAGGATTTGTTGGTTTACGAAGCTGCTGGTGGCCATACAACCACCTAGCGACGACATCTCCAACACCGAGATAACCGGACCATCGGGGCCAGACGGAGTCACACCATCCCGCGGACAGGTAAGGGCCTTCACGGGTGATTGGAAATGTCCTCAAACCAGAGCCAGACTGTGCGGGGGAGGGAAGAGGAGCACACAAACACACACACTTTCCCCTTACTGATACAACCAGCAACATACAGGCTCCACAACCACTTTTAGCTATACCCACACACCCCATCAGAACACCACGAACAACACCACACACCCCATTGACACAGCCACAACGTGTACTCTTTCACCCACCAGACCCAGCAACCAGACACAGCAGTAAAGAGTATTTCAAACTCATTCAAGCCACACACCATAAAAACATAGTAGATAGAGCCATACAGACACGCATATATCCACCCGGTATGACTAGACAGGTATTCAGACTCACAGATTTCATCAAACCCTCTACGTCAACAGAACACACACACACACAAATACATAACAACACCATCAGCTGGATGCACACAAACATGATCATTCTCCAGCAACACTACAAATCCACCATTACATCACTCCAGAACACCCCGTGGAATCCAATTGCTTTTCAAATAGCTACAGGTTGGGCACAGAAGCGGTATGGCTCCAGGTTTCACACTGATACAGTACACACAGCTAAACACACACTCCAGAACACCACACCCACCGCCACTCCCGCTGCCTCCCCCCCCACCACCGGGGAGAGCCCCTCCCAGGCAACCCCATCCACCTCCCCCTCTAAGTGAGGATGAGTACCCTCATCTACGGAGAACCCGAACCCAAACCCCTAACAGATCATCCCTCTCCCTCGGTCCCAGGCCTTCACTTGCAGAAGCAGTCTCCCAGTATCAGCGCCGCCACCCTTCTGTCCAGTCAACCAACCTTCTCCACCCACCCTCAACCGCGAACTCCAGGGACAATCCCCCATCCCATCACAACCCAGGCCAGCCCCCACTTGGCCCCTTTCAGAACCCCCTGAGGGCTCCTGGCCTTCCCTGGCCCCGGCCCCCCACCTCTATTACCCAACCCCCCTCTTCTCCCTGCCCCCTCCATCCAACAGTACCCGTTGCCCCAAAGAACCCCCGGCATCCGCCTCCCAAACCAGAACCCTATCCCATCCAAACCCACTTCCCCCATCACCAGTGTAGCCACCATTCCAGCCACCACAGACCAGAACTCTAGCCTTCCCGGTGCCACACTTCCCTCTGCCTCACCCATACCCCAACCCTCCCCACCTCCTCAGGTCAACCTAGTTGACCTTACTTCCCCCTCATCTCCACCCAACCCCCAGTCCTCCTCTCCCAAGGGCTTCCCCAGCAACCGCCAAATTGCCAATGAGGTCCACCATTCCAACGTCTCAGTAAGTTTTCCCGACAATATTCTTTCCCTCTCCCAATCCCCTACAGGTGTTGCCGGTTCCTTATTGGACCATGCTGGCACCTTGGACCCGGCAGACTTGGTACTCCATCCCACAGAGGGGCCGCCGATGATGAAAGGTCATCCCAAGGTCCACCAGACCGTACAAGTCCATTCTGAGCCCCCCTCTGGCCAGTCTGTCGGGTCACTGCAGCCCAGCGGGTCCTCTGAGGGGACTGGCACACCATCCAACCCGGACCCCAACCCCCCAGGAACTCCTCCATCTCTCAACCTCCTAGGACTTTCACCTCCTCCTTTAACCTTACCCTCTCCCCGGTCTACCCCTTTGTCTTCTCCCTCTCCTCCACCACTTCCCCTCTCTAGTATCCCCTCCTACATTACCCCTCGTCCCCGTTCCCTTTTCTTTAAACCAACCAGCTCCACTTCCCCAACCCAGTACCACCCCATCACTCACATGGCCAGACCGCAAAAGAAGGCACAGGACTGGTCCCTGGCAGGCTCCAAACCCATCCGGATACTGGGAGACTCCAACATTAACCGCATACCACCCCATACCAACCCCACCCTACAGCTGGACTGCTACCCCGGAGCCAAAGTATACCACTTCATGGAACTGTTCAAACGCACCCCTCCCATCCCAACAGCCAAGATAGTTATAATATCCATTGGTATCAACAATAAAGACGATGACCCCGAACGCACCACCACTAAACAACTCAACAGTATGACAAAATACGCCGCCAAGACCTTCCCCAGGGCTTCCATTTACATCCCCCTCATCAACCATTCACCCCACCTGACTCCAGTACAAACACACAATATCCTCACCCTCAATAACTTCCTCAATAAAAACCACAACACCCTGGCAACCATTTCACCAGAAACCTTCCGGACTGGCCAGGACAACATCCATTGGACTCCCCCCACAGCCCAGCTCATCCTGGACTCCTGGTGCAGGGAGTTAAATTTCTAAACACCTCCGAACCTACCCCGGAAAAACAAATTAACCTACCCAACCCCCCAACTAACCCCACCAGCTCCCCTCCAGACCCTGACCAGGACCCTGGCCTGGGGTGGAATTCACCCTCCACAGTCCTCAATCTATCTACCCTTTTTGTCCCCTCTGTGGTCCAGCTACAGCTCCTACAGAGGGGTCTCACCTTTGTCCCACGCCCCCTCCGCCATGACCGAGAGGAACTTCAAAGGATCTACACCAATATCACAGACGTCTCAAAATAATAGACTATTTCCACACCAAACCCAGCACCCAACAGTCACTCTTCACCTTCCCCTCCAACTGGGAACCACTACTCACCCAAGTCACAGACAAAACAAAACAAATAATTACCACTAATAACCGGGCCCTGCAATCCTTTCGACCACCGACAGATATCCCAGATAATCTGTCGGTGGACGAACGCAGGGCCTTAACACAACTCAATAAAAACCAACACATAATCATCAAACCGGCCGACAAAGGATCAAAAATAGTCATCATGGATAGACACCACTACATCACAGAAGCACAGAGACAACTCAATAACCCACTCCATTACAAGCTCATCCCGGACACCATACAACCTCAGACACAACTCCAACTTAGATCCATCCTAGAAACACTATACAAACTGAAATTCATTTCCGCCAAGCAGAGGGACTTCCTATTCGGACCTGATGCACCCCGCCTCCGTCAGTTTTATCTTCTCCCAAAAATCCATAAAGACCCCTCCACCTGGACCATTCCCTTTGAAGTTCCTCCGGCAGACCCATTGTATCTGACTGCAGCAGCACCACCTACAACACCTCACAATATATAGAACACCATTTAGGCCCACTTTCCACCAAACACCCCAGCTATCTCAAAGACACCTATCACTTTCTCCAGATCACCAGACCCATGGTCGTTCCCACCCAAGCCCATCTGTTTACCATCGACATAGACAGCCTATACACAAACATCAACACCGACTTAGGACTCCTTTCTGTTACCTCCATCCTCGCCAAATACCCAGACCATAAACGACCGGACAAACACTTACTTTCCCTACTCTCCCTCTGCCTTAAAAACAACGACTTTACTTTTAATGATCAACATTACCTTCAAATCCACGGAACGGCCATGGGTCAGCGATTCGCCCCTTCATACGCCAACATTTATATGAGCGAGTGGGAGCGAGGAGCACTGGCCAAGTGCACCCATCTACCATCCCTGTACCGTCGATTCCTGGACGATATCATTGGCATCTGGCCCCACGACATTTCCCTTTTCCCACAGTTCATTGACACCCTCAACAGCCATCACCCTACCATCACAGTCAAATACACCATAGACCAACATACAGTCAACTTCCTGGACACCACTGTCTTTTTCCAACCCCTCAACAACACACACAAAACAATACTCACAAAGGTTTACTTTAAGCCAACAGACACACATTCGCTACTACACAAATCCAGTTATCACCCCAAACACACTTTCCAGGTATCATTAAATCACAAATAATCCGTTTTCACCGCATCTCCTCCAAACGGTCTGACTTCCATCACTCCGTCAGGATCCTTTTCCACAGCCTCCAGACAAGAGGCTATTCAAAACGTTTTCTCCGCCATATTAAGAAACACTACCTTGGCCAGCCTCGCTCCCACTCGCTCTCCTCCTCCTTCCCCTGGAGGAAATCCACCTCAGGTCTCGGACTCGGACCAGTCTCCACTCCTAACAACCCTCTCCACTCCCGACTCCCTCTCCCCCACCTAACCAGGGTCTGCATCCTCTTCCCTACCCACACTCCCACCCTGATTTTCCCCACCCAAACCAGGCTCTGCATCCCACCCCCCTCCTCCTAACCCTAACCCCTTGGAACGTGGAAACTACCTGGACCAATCCCCCACCGACACCCCTACCCCACCTAGCCCTAACCCCAACCACCCCCCACCTGATCCTAACCCTAATCCCAACCCCATGGGATCCGTCCAAGGTCTGCACCACCCATCTACTAATCAGCCTCCACCTCCGGACCCTAACCCTAACCATCCCCCACCTGACCCCAACCCCAACTGTCATCTCATTCCATTTGTCTCCACCTTCTTCCACACCATCACAGGATTCCACCGGACTGTAAAAAATAACTTTTCCCTCCTCCAGTCACAACCCTACTTCTCCAACCACAGGGTTATTTCAGCTTACAGGAAAAAATCCCAGTTTACACAACACACTCATACATTCCAAGTTTAGCAGCAACAGAGCCCCACCACATACGCAACATAGTCACCGCTACATCAACAGAAAATACATACATAACCAATACAGTGGAGCAGCCTTCCCTGCCCTTGGTTCATTCTCTCTTAATAACAGCAACATAGTCTACATCATCACATGCAACACCTGTAAAAAACACTACATAGGAGAAACCAAACATACCATACTCATTCGTCTCAAACAGCATTTATATAACATTGGGGAAGGTCGACTCCCAACCCCCCTGGTCACCCACTTCCAACTACACTCGTCAGATCAACTACTCATCTCAGGCCTGGAAACCAATGACCGTGGACCATCGGGCAGAGAAGAGGGCTGAAACATCATGGATCCAGAAACTAGGGACAACCACACCCAGGGGACTCAACGACGCCTAAGACAAATCTCCTCTGGATCCTCCCTCTCCTCTGCCCACCAGTCCCAGGGATGATCTGACCCCACTCATCCTCCTTGGCCCATGGACCCCCAACACAAACAGACAGACACCCTCACAACACCCATCCACAGACCCCTAGCCAGTGCAACCTAGTCCCACACAGAGATTACATACTCCCACGCTAACGCAAACCTAACCCTCAAATACCCTATCCCTAACCCTAACCCTAACCCTAACCCTAAACCTAACCCTAACCTAACCCTAACCTAACCCTAACTTGCGGACATGGAGGATCTGGCGTATAAACAAACCTAACCTATCCCTAACCCTAACCCGGAACACTCAACCCTAACCCTACCCTAACCCTAAATCCCTGACCCTAACCCTTTTTCTGCCATTCTGCACTGCCTGTCGGGCACTCCCTCTCGGTCGTTCACTAGTTGGAGGCAGAGGTACGTAGGATCTGGTGGGACTGACTTGCATTATAGTGCAGTAAATCAGGAAGGCAGTGGTCAATATCTCTCCTAATCAAGCGTATTTTTAAGTCTCTTTCATGCCTAAATGACACATGTTCTGTTAGTAAATCGTCAAGTATTGTTTTACATAACTGGAAATATCTGAGGATCAATCATAGTTATCAAATATGGTACTAGTTATAGGGGTGAATCATATTCGTCCCATTATTTAGCAATAATCTAGCATCCTTATATCTTAAATCGAATCCTAAAACGTCACCAGCAACAAAAAAAAAAAATAAAAAAAGAAAAAAAAAAGAGAGAGAAAAAAAAAGATCAAGACAGAAGAAAAAAACAAAAGAAAATAGCCAAAAAAGAAACCCCCACCGCTTTTTTAAATACCCCAAACCTAAGTTAGTATCCCTCAAAGATGCATCATCCTTATGTTCAAACAATAAAGGTAGCCACTTAATCCTTAATCTTACTCCTAAGCTTAACCACCACAACCTAATACCTAAACCGAAGTTGTTCCATCAAATAGTGCATCATCTTATGTTCAACAATAATGTAGCACTAATCCTTAATCTTACTCCTAAACTTAACCACTCAGACCTCATGCCTAAACTTAAGTTAATACTCATCAATTAATAGACCATCATATTCCTAATTTAAACTCTAAACCTAACCACTCTGTCTCCTTGCCTAAAGTACGTCTCCATAAAAGCTATTTACTTTCAATTCAAATAATTATAAATCAACTTATGAACACTTTTCTCTAAATCTCTAAATCCAAATTGAATTGGAAATATAATTTAGTTGTTTCCTCAGTCAGATCCTCGCCTACCAGTGAATGATGTGTGTGGTTATTTTAACAGGCGGTACTTTGACACAGCGGGGTTTGTGTGTGACATATTGCTCCATGGTTCAATTGCTCCATGGTTCGACAAATACATGTAACATCTTATCTTACTCTAAAACTTAACTACTCAGATGTAATGCTTAAACTTTAATTAATATCCTTATATCACTGACCATCTTGTCCTGATTTAACTTAAACCCCAACACTCTGACTGCTTACCTAATCCTAAAATATATCTCCACAAAGGGCTATTTGACTCAACTAAAACCATGATAAACCATTATGATACACGCTGATCCAGATCCCAAAAAATAGGAGGTACTAAGGTGTCTCCCAAGACTTATGTTGAGAGATGTTAACAACTGTCAATTCCACTTGTTACATTTATTTAGTTATCACAAGATAGATTCATCTTATGAGGTTTTTCTGCATTCGCACTTCTCGGGTCACTCCCCTCTGCCGTCACTAGATGGAGGCAGAGGTACTATAGATGAGGGACTGACTGCATTTGTGCATTAAATCAGTAGTCATGGACAATATCCTCTAATCACAATCTTATTTTTAGCTCACTTCATTCCAAAATTACACAGGTTTTTAGAAATCGGTCCAGTCTTTTTACATAACTTGAATATCTGAGGTATCAATATTTGTATCAATATAGATACTAATAGGTGATAATCAATTCCCTCCATTATTTAGCAATAAATCCAGCATCTATCTTGAATCTGACTCCTAAAACGTAACCACTCAGACCTAATACCTAAAGTAGGTTGTGTCCATCAAATAGTGCATCATCTTATGTTCAACAATAATGTAGCACTAATCCTTAATCTTACGCCTAAGCTTAACCTACTCAGACCTAGGCCTAAACTAAGTTAATACTCTTCAATTAAGAGACCATCTAGGCTCTAGGGCCTTTCATATTGGCCCTAAATTACATCTCCACAAATGGCTATCTGACTCTTACTTATAACCACTAAAATAACTGATGTACACTCTAACTAAAATCCAATAATAGAACCTTCTTCAGTCCAACGCGGACTATTTTGTTCCACAAAATACCATTTTACCCTTAATCTGACCTTTAACCTTGACACTATGGCTCTTGCCTAAATCTAAACCATATATCTCCCCACTTTTCACTCTGACCGTGTCTTTCCTACCCCCTTCCGACGAACCCTTAGGGGTGGCGAATGGAAACTGGCCATAAACAGATACAGCCATTGCGGCAAGGGGAGGTGTCCGCCGTAACCACAGCTAGCCTCCCTGTCTCTGTCCTTCAAACGTAAATTACCCTGTCTACTTCCACCTTTACACACTTATGATTCAGTCACGATGCAAGCTAGAGCATGCGCCGACAATGCCTCTAGTGCGTGTGCCTTTCTTGGAGCTCTGTATAACCATGAAGTCGTTGGGCGACATGGGAGATCTGGTGGCCATTAACAAACCTAACACTAACCCTCACCTAACCCTACCCTAACCCTAACCCTAACCCTAACCCCTAACCCTAACCTAACCTACTAACCCTAACCCTAACCCTAACCTAACCCTACCTAACCCTAACCAAACCAACCCTAAACCCTAACCCTAACTAACCCTAACCCTAACCTAACCCAACAACCCTAACCTAATCCCTACTAACCCTAACCCTAACCTAACCTAACCCACCCTAACCCAATAACCCTAATCCTAACCCTAACCCTAACCCTAACCCTAACCCTAACCCTAACCCTAACCCTAACCCTAACCCTAACCCTAACCCTAACCCTAACCCTAACCCTAACCCTAACCCTAACCCTAACCCTAACCCTAACCCTAACCCTAACCCTAACCCTAACCCTAACCCTAACCCTAACCCTAACCCTAACCCTAACCCTAACCCTAACCCTAACCCTAACCCTAACCCTAACCCTAACCCTAACCCAAACCTAACCCTAACCCTAATAAGGTGATAACCATATTCCTCCATTATTTAGCAATAAATCTAGCATCTTATCTTGAATCTGACTCCTAAAACTTAACCACTAACCCTAATACCTAAACCTAAGTTAGTATCCATCAAATATGCATCATCTTATGTTCAACAATAAATGTAGCACTTAATCCTTAATCTTACTCCTAAGCTTAACCCATTCAGACCTTATGCCTAAACTAAGTTAGTATCCATCAAATAGTGCATCATCTTATGTTCAACAATAAATGTAGCACTTAATCCTTAATCTTACTCCTAAGCTTAACCACTCAGACCTTATGCCTAAACTTAAGTTAATACTCTTCAATTAATAGACCATCTTAGGCTCTAGGAGGCCTTTCATTTATTGGCCCTAAAATACATCTCCACAAATGGCTATCTGACTCTTACTTATAACCACTAAAATTAACTGATGGTACACTCTTAACTAAATATCCAATAATAGACCTTCTTCAGTCTAACTGCGGACTATTTTGTTCCACAAGAATACCATTTTACCCTTAATCTGACCTTTAACCTTGAACACTATGGCTCTTGGCCTAAATCTAAACCATATTATCTCCCCACTTTTTCACTCTGACCTTTCTTTCCTACCCCCTTTCCGGAACGAACCCTTAGGGGTGGCGAATGGAAACTGGCCATAAACAGATACAGCCATTGCGGCAAGGGGAGGTGTCCGCCGTAACCACAGCTAGCCTCCCTGTCTCTGTCCTTCAAACTTAAATTACCCTGTCTACTTCACCTTTACACACTTATGATTCAGTCACGATGCCAAGCTAGAGCATGCGCCGACAATGCCTCTAGTGCGTGTGCCTTTCCTTGGATCTCTGTATAACCATGAAGTCGTTGGGCGACATGGGGAGATCTGGTGGCTATTAAACAAACCTAACCCTAACCCTAACCCTAACCCTAACCCTAACCATGAATCGTGGGCGACATGGGGAACTGTGCTATAAACAAACCTAACCCTAACCCTAACCTAACCCTAACCCTAACCCTAACCTAACCCTAACCCTGTATAACCATGAAGTCGTTGGGCACATGGGGAGATCTGGTGCCATTAAACAAACCTAACCCTAACCCTAACCCTAACCACTCAGACCTTATGCCTAAACTTAAGTTAATACTCTTCAATTAATAGACCATCTTAGGCTCTAGGAGGCCTTTCATTTATTGGCCCTAAAATACATCTCCACAAATGGCTATCTGACTCTTACTTATAACCACTAAAATTAACTGATGGTACACTCTTAACTAAATATCCAATAATAGACCTTCTTCAGTCTAACTGCGGACTATTTTGTTCCACAAGAATACCATTTTACCCTTAATCTGACCTTTAACCTTGAACACTATGGCTCTTGGCCTAAATCTAAACCATATTATCTCCCCACTTTTTCACTCTGACCTTTCTTTCCTACCCCCTTTCCGGAACGAACCCTTAGGGGTGGCGAATGGAAACTGGCCATAAACAGATACAGCCATTGCGGCAAGGGGAGGTGTCCGCCGTAACCACAGCTAGCCTCCCTGTCTCTGTCCTTCAAACTTAAATTACCCTGTCTACTTCACCTTTACACACTTATGATTCAGTCACGATGCCAAGCTAGAGCATGCGCCGACAATGCCTCTAGTGCGTGTGCCTTTTCCTTGGATCTCTGTATAACCATGAAGTCGTTGGGCGACATGGGGAGATCTGGTGGCTATTAAACAAACCTAACCCTAACCCTAACCCTAACTAACCCTAACCCTAACTTAAATTATTCTGTCTACTTCACCTTTACACACTTATGATTCAGTCACGATGCCAAGCTAGAGCATGCGCCGACAATGCCTCTAGTGCGTGTGCCTTTCCTTGGATCTCTGTATAACCATGAAGTCGTTGGGCGACATGGGGAGATCTGGTGGCTATTAAACAAACCTAACCCTAACCCTAACCCTATCTTACTTCTAAAACTTAACTACTCAGATGTAATGCTTAAACTTTAATTAATATCCTTATAACACGGGACCATCTTGTCCTTGATTTAAGCTCTAAACCCAACCACTTTGACTGCTTACCTAATCCTAAAATATATCTCCACAAAGGGCTATTTGACTCAACTAAAACCATGATAAACCATTTATGATACACTCTGATCCAGATCCCAATAAAAATAGGAGGACTAAGGTGTCTCCCAAGTAACTTATGTTGAGAGATGTTTAACAACTGTCTAATTCCACTTGTTACATTATTTAGTTATCACAAGATAGATTCATCTTTATGAGGTTTTTCTGCATTCTGCACTTCCTTCGGTCACTCCCCTCTGTCGTCACTAGATGGAGGCAGAGGTACTATAGATGAAGAGCCTGTGACTGCATTTAGTGCATTAAATTAGTAATCGTGGACAATATCTCTCTAATCAATCTTATTTTTAGCTCACTTTCATTCCAAAATTACACAGGTTTTTATTAAATCGGTCAAGTCTTTTTACATAACTTGAATATATCTGAGGTATCAATATTTGTATCAATATAGATACTAATAGGTGATAATCATATTCCTCCATTATTTAGCAATAAATCCAGCATCTTATCTTGAATCTGACTCCTAAAACGTAACCACTCAGACCTAATACCTAAACTTAGGTTGGTGTCCATCAAATAGTGCATCATCTTATGTTCAACAATAAATGTAGCACTTAATCCTTAATCTTACTCCTAAGCTTAACCACTCAGACCTTATGCCTAAACTTAAGTTAATACTCTTCAATCAATAGACCATCTTAGGCTCTAGGAGGCCTTTCATTTATTGGCCCTAAAATACATCTCCACAAATGGCTATCTGACTCTTACTTATAACCACTAAAATTAACTGATGGTACACTCTTAACTAAATATCCAATAATAGACCTTCTTCAGTCTAACTGCGGACTATTTTGTTCCACAAGAATACCATTTTACCCTTAATCTGACCTTTAACCTTGAACACTATGGCTCTTGGCCTAAATCTAAACCATATTATCTCCCCACTTTTTCACTCTGACCTTTCTTTCCTACCCCCTTTCCGGAACGAACCCTTCGGGGTGGCGAATGGAAACTGGCCATAAACAGATACAGCCATTGCGGCAAGGGGAGGTGTCCGCCGTAACCACAGCTAGCCTCCCTGTCTCTGTCCTTCAAACTTAAATTACCCTGTCTACTTCACCTTTACACACTTATGATTCAGTCACGATGCCAAGCTAGAGCATGCGCCGACAATGCCTCTAGTGCGTGTGCCTTTCCTTGGATCTCTGCATAACCATGAAGTCGTTGGGCGACATGGGGAGATCTGGTGGCTATTAAACAAACCTAACCCTAACCCTAACCCTAACCACAGCTAGCCTCCTTGTCTCTGTCCTTCAAACTTAAATTACCCTGTCTACTTCACCTTTACACACTGATGATTCAGTCATGACGCTAAGCTAGAGCATGCGCCGACAATGCCTCTAGTGCGTGTGCCTTTCCTTGGATCTCTGTATAACCATGAAGTCGTTGGGCGACATGGGGAGATCTGGTGGCTATTAAACAAACCTAACCCTAACCCTAATAAGGTGATAATCATATTCCTCCATTATTTAGCAATAAATCTAGCATCTTATCTTGAATCTGACTCCTAAAACTTAACCACTCAGACCTAATACCTAAACCTAAGTTAGTATCCATCAAATAGTGCATCATCTTATGTTCAACAATAAATGTAGCACTTAATCCTTAATCTTACTCCTAAGCTTAACCATTCAGACCTTATGCCTAAACTTAAGTTAGTATCCATCAAATAGTGCATCATCTTATGTTCAACAATAAATGTAGCACTTAATCCTTAATCTTACTCCTAAGCTTAACCATTCAGACCTTATGCCTAAACTTAAGTTAATACTCTTCAATTAATAGACCATCTTAGGCTCTAGGAGGCCTTTCATGTATTTGCCCTAAAATACATCTCCACAAATGGCTATCTGACTCTTACTCATAACCACTAAAATTAACTGATGGTACACTCTTAACTAAATATCCAATAATAGACCTTCAGTCTAACTGCGGACTATTTTGTTCCACAAGAATACCATTTTACCCTTAATCTGACCTTTAACCTTGAACACTATGGCTCTTCACCTAAATTTAAACCACATTATCTCCCCACTTTTTCACTCTGACCTTTCTTTCCTACCCCCTTTCCGGATCGAACCCTTCGGGGTGGCGAATGGAAACTGGCCATAAACAGATACAGCCATTGCGGCAAGGGGAGGTGTCCGCCGTAACCACAGCTAGCCTCCTTGTCTCTGTCCTTCAAACTTAAATTATTCTGTCTACTTCACCTTTACACACTTATGATTCAGTCATGATGCTAAACTAGAGCATGCGCCGACAATGCCTCTAGTGCGTGTGCCTTTCCTTGGATCTCTGTATAACCATGAAGTCGTTGGGCGACATGGGGAGATCTGGTGGCCATTACACAAACCTAACCCTAACCCTAACCCTACAGTTGCCCACCTCGTAGCCCCAGATATACACATTGTAAACTACACGGGTGGTGGTAAATAGCCCCTTAACCTAACCCTAGCCGTGGGCCTAAGCTATCACCCAGAGCAGGTCCCGTACAGTTGCCCAACTCGTAGCCCCAGATATGCACATTGTAAACAACACGGGTGGTGGTAAATAGCCCCTTAACCTAACCCTAGTGGCCATTACACAAACCTAACTCTTAGAGGAGGCAGTGATGCCATAAACCTGTTAATGTAGGCCTGCGCATTCAAACACTCTGTAGTGTATTTATTTTCTAACCACTTTGGGGGAAAGATTGGCGCCCTCTTGAGGGAAACAGAGAGTATGTATTCCACTTGTGCACAAATGTAAAGGCCCTTTTAACTAAAAAATGAAAAATGCTCTAATTTGCCTCAAACTCGGTGGGCACCTGCGAGGGGCCGGGTACAACGCACACACAAAGTGGGCTACAGTTGCCCACCCGCTGGAACGACTTATGGCCGTTTGAAGTTTTAAAACTCCAATTTCAGTAACAGGGAAGACCGCCGCTGGGCCCAAATGTCTCACAGATTATAGCCGTGGGCCTAAGCTATCACCCAGAGCAGGTCCCGTACAGTTGCCCACCTCGTAGCCCCAGATATACACATTGTAAACTACACGGGTGGTGGTAAATAGCCCCTTAACCTAGTGAAAATTGAAAATGAAAAATTCACCAATTTGCTTCAAACTCGCTGTGCACCTTGGGGGGGGCGGAGGCAACTCACACACCAAGTGGGGTAAGCATGCCCACCTGTTGGAACGACTTATGGCCATTTCAAGTCTTCAAAGTCCAATTACGATTTTCTCTCCCCATTCCCCGCATGCTAGGCTGTCGAGACTATACTTGTTAGCTTCGGCTCGATTTGTAGATATGATTCGATATGTCATGTGTCCCCTAAAGCCACTCCAAAGTGGATATATTTGCGATGCTGCATCCCTGTGTGTGGGGGGGGTGTACCAATCTTAACCATGGGGTTGTTCAGAATGTGCTATTGTACGCAACTATAGCGGAATCTGAATGACGCCGGACATCAAAGTCAAAGAATATTCGTGTGTGTGTGTGTGTGTGTGTGTGTGTGTGTGGGGGGTGTGTGTGGCCACTGCTACAATACTTAGGGAGCTATTTTCTGTGTTGGAGTTGTATTCCCTACAGGGTGTACTTTGAGGGTTTTTGACTCTGCAGACCGTTTACATGCATACAAAACTTCATAACACACAAGGGGACGTGTAATAACTGGTAAAGCATGACATGGGCCCTTTGAAATGATTAGGTCTCTCATAAATACGGCCCAAACTCTTTACCCCAAGGTCTTACCCTAACCATAACCCCAGAGATGACATGCGAATCCCCCGGCGCATAGGAACGTCCGACGGCTTAGAAATTGGTCTAGTTGGAATCGCGTCGAAGAGTACATGCAGATTGATGACTCTGGTGCAACTAAATGTCAAAGGTTACGGCTTGAAATGTAACAAAGCTCTAAGGGTCAAAGTCTGCATCTCGTTGGAATCGCGTCGAAGAGTACATGTCGTTTGACCCCTCTGTTTTACCTAATGTCAAAGGTCACGTCTTAAAACAGGACAAAACCTTCCGTTAAGGTTTTTATCTCAACACACCCGTTTTCCCGCATGCTCGGCAGTCGAGACTATTCTTGTTAGCTTCGGCTCGATTTGTAGATATGATTCGATATGTCGTGTGTCCCCTAAAGCCACTCCAAAGTGGATATATTTGCGATGCTGCATCCCTGTAAACATATTCGTGTGTGTGTGTGTGTGTGTGTGTGTGTGTGTGTCAACCTTAACCCAGGTGTTGTTCAGAATGTGCTATTGTATGCAACAATAGCGGAATCTGAACGAGATCAGATCACTCGTGTCTTAGAGGAGGCAGTGATGCCATAAACCTGTTAATGTAGGCCTGCGAATTCAAACACTCTGTAGTGTATTTATTTTCTAACCAGTTGTTCTTTGGGGGAAAGATTTGGCGCCCTCTTGAGGGAAACAGAGAGTATTTATTCCACTTTTGCACACATTTAAAGGCCCCTAAAATGCTCTAATTTGCCTCAAACTCGGTGGGCACCTGCGGGGGGGCAGTTACAACGCACACACAAAGTGAGCTACAGTTGCCCACCCGCTGGAACGACTTATGGCCGTTTGAAGTTTTAAAACTCCAATTTCAGTGACAGGGAAGACCGCCGCCGGGCCCAAATGTCTCACAGATTATAGCCGTGGGCCTAAGCTATCACCCAGAGCAGGTCCCGTACAGTTGCCCACCTCGTAGCCCCAGATATGCACATTGTAAACAACACGGGTGGTGGTAAATAGCCCCTTAACCTAAACCTAACCCTCTGACATTGCAGTTAACCAGTCCCAGTTAAAATCTCCAAGTAGCACTATTTCCTTGTAGTCTAGTTGTCATAAAAGATTTGCTAGTGAAGACAAGGAGTCTTTGACAGCTGAGGGGGGTCTGTAACAACTCACGACCATGACCTGTTGACCCTTTGCCACTTCTATATTTATGGCTAAAAATTCAAATTGCTTACTGATAGATTTGGAAACTACTGTGGTTACACTGAACCTATTCTTAACATAAATGCGATCTGACTACTACTACTGAGTGGACCAGGGTTAGGTTGTACATTTCCTGACAGTATTAACAACAACAAAACCAGGCATCTTTTCCTCTTAACCTGTTAAGCCGGCGGGGACCCTGTTTTTTTTTCACAACACTGTGCCACAGGGCATCTTAATATTTAAAAACCTATTCATGTGTTATACCAGATTAACGAGAAGAATCTCAGCTAACTGACAATATGAACCATTTTTACTGAAACAAAACACAAGTCTCACAAGAAGCGTTAGCATTAGCCCTTAGCTAAAACGGACAGATGCTACTTCCGGTGCTAACTAGCAAAAACGATCTTTAAAACTTAATATGTTCTGCAAAAACTTCATATCATCTGAAAGCTGATACTCCACAGATTATTTGGTTATAAGTATCATCACTCTAGGACACAAACTCACTGAGCTAGCAGCCAGAACAGAGAAGAAAAAAAACAGCAGTTTTCAAAACCATAACAATAATTATGTCTTACCGTTGCTGTTTTGTGATCAAAGCTCTTGTTCAAGGGAATAAAAACGCTGTTTAAGGTTAATCCAATGTCTCTTAGTCACTGTAGAATTGTTCCTGATAATCTATCATTACATTCATGGCAGCAGAGTAGGTATAAAGTTTCGCAGTCCGGAGGTAATGCTGTCTCACATGCTGTTTACGCAAACCTCTCTCTACTTGACGTAAGTGTTTAGCAGGACTTACTAACTGTCACTCGATTCTATTGGCTCTAACAGTTCAGAAAAGGTGTCAATCACCCAAATCGACCAATGGGTTCCAAAGATATGATCCTGCGTAGTATAAACTAAGCCCGCTCTGGCTCCATTACGCATTACGCAGCCAGAAGGGAGAGCTTCACCACAGAGCAGCTGCAAGAGATGCTAGCTGACGATAGCTATGATCATACCAGATGACTCTTCGTCGGATGATGAAGATCTCCTCCAGCCAGACCTGGATCCGGACAGTAGTGACTCGGATGTTGAACTTCCACCACGGGAAAGGTATGTAATCTCTCTGTTTTTATATATTACTTGTGTGTTTGGTGAAACTGCGTCACAGTGCTAGCTTAGCCAAGAAGCTACAGGAATGATTAGGCAAAATGCTAAATAGTGTTACTTGTCTTTTTGGAGTTACATTTTCTAAATGAATGGCCAGTGAATGAATATATATATGTGTTTACTTATTTATTTTATGTAATATTATTCATTTATTGTCCAATATTATCCTTTTTATGTATTACTTTTGTGTTTGGTGGAACTGCATCACAGTGTTAGCTTAGCCAACAGGAATGATTAGCCAAAATGCTAAATAGTGTTACTTGTCTTTTTGGAGTTACATTTTCTAAATGAATGGCCAGTGAATGAATATACATATACTTTATTTGGTGTAATATTACTAATGTATAGTCCAATATTATCCTATAAGTATAAGCCAGTGAATTAATCTAATCTCTTTGTTTTTCCACATTTGTTAGATGAGGTGTGACCCCAGCAGGACAAAGCCACACACCCAGAAGACTTTCAGGGAGCAGCTTGCTGCAGAATTGTTGGAGTTTGCTGAAGGCCCCGCACCTCCACCACCCCCTCCTCCACCACTCACATGCATGCCCGAGTATTATGGGGGAGATGCCACCAAGGTCAGGAAGAACTGCAGGAGGTGCCTAGATGCTGGACTCAAAAGGGTGAAGACACCGGTGTACTGCAGGAAGTGCCAGGTCCCTCTGTGCTTCACTGTCAAAAAGAACTGTTTCAGGGAGTGGCACGACCTAAATACTGGAACATTCAGGTAGGTATAAAGTTCAGGTAGGTATAACATTTTGCGAGTGTTTATTTAAAAAAAAATACTACTTTTATATACCTAGTGTGATTTTATTGTATAGTGTGTTGGTAAAATATTTGTTGTTTTTACAAACCTACAGTGTGGTTTTATCGTATAGTACGTTGGTAAAATGTTTGTTTTTACATGCCTATAGTGTGTTGGTAAAATGTTTGAAATAAATCTGCCCCAGTTGGAGTCAAATGTTACCTATGTTTCCGTTTTTTTTATTGTGCAAGTACACCTACACACAATGACCTACAGTGTAGTTTTATTGTATAGTGCGTTGGTACAGTTACCTACACACACAGCTACACTTACACATACACACCTACACATACCCACACAGCTACACTTACATACCCACACAGCTACACGTACACACACACACACACACACACACCTACACACACACACACAAATATTTGTAACATGTTTTAATTTGTTTAAGAAATATTTTTTTTTAAATATTGTATTTTAATTTGTTTTAGATGGAATGAATACCTATAGTGATGCTTCAATGTAATACAATGATTTTTATAGTCTGGTACCTGAAAAAGGTCAAATGGCACTGATGGAACCAAATGTGCCCAAATGTGCCCAAAGCTTATTCCGCCTGGACTTTATTTACATAAACCTCTCTAAAAAGGGCAAATGTCACTTGTTTTGCCTCAATCTTGATACAGGGTACTTATTATATTATATATGTTATACTTTGGATTCCTAAAGCTTTTAGGCTACTAACCCATCATTCAAGGTTGGTCTTCACTATAAGTAATGGGTTTTCTTTAGGCGGAGACAGGAATTTACATTTTTTTGCTATGTTCCATCTGAATTTACTCTGACACAGAAAGATCTATATTGATTCTGATACTTCTACATCCAACTCACAGATGTAACCTTGCTTCGATAACAACAATTATTCATATAAACCTTTTAGAAGTGAAGTTATAGTCATTTGTCCTGGGAATGTCATTTTCGAGCCTGAAACCTGAAAAACAGGCTCGGGGTTTAACAGGTTAAACGACACATATACATTGTCATCTACTTTAGAATCACCGGAAAAGTCTGCGAGAGTGTGATTTGAGCTGAAGAAGCAGTCCTGAAGAACCATCATTGCAGGAAAACAAAAAAGACAAACATATTTGGCGAGCAGATTGTCTGTGACAAGGCAACCGGTAATTGTTTGAGCAACACATCCGAACCTTTGCAGGGGAAGCCCACTGCGGGTGGCAGAACAGACCTGAGTCCAGTAGACTCCTCAGAATGACTAGAGATATTCTCATAGTCTAAAACAGTTTCCGAGA
Source organism: Champsocephalus gunnari (assembly GCA_036324595.1). Classification (NCBI taxonomy): domain Eukaryota; kingdom Metazoa; phylum Chordata; class Actinopteri; order Perciformes; family Channichthyidae; genus Champsocephalus; species Champsocephalus gunnari. The sequence continues at coordinate 48,881,444 of CM070436.1, read as the reverse complement.
ACAGCACACAGTATCCCTGAAGTTCCTGGAGCAAAATCCGAACAGCAGCAAAGGATAGGCGAAAACAGCAGCGTGGAAGCGCTCCGGTCCCTCCGTGGTATCCCCGGGGTGAAAGCAGGCCTCTGCAACAGCAGAACCAGGACAGGTCTAAAGCAGCCCTCTGCAACAGCAGAACCAGGACAGGTCTAAAGCAGGCCCAGGCGGTGGTAAAATCCTCCTCCGCACAGCAGCACACGCCCAGTGGAAGCAGACCAAGCCCGAAGCGTGGATCCGCTCCGTCTCTCCGCGAAGACTCCGGGGTAAAAACCTCTCCAGTACAGCCGTACTCTACGGGGGGGAGAAAAGCCTCCGCAGATCGCAGATCGCAGGGAGCAACAGGTGGAGCCGCTCCGTAAAGATAGCTAGGTTAACACAGTATTGCTCCCCTGGGTGTGGGGTCTCTGTGTGTATGTGGGGTCTGTGTGTGCGGGGTCTGTGTGTGTGTGTGTGTGTGTGTGTGTGTGTGTGGGTGTGTGTGTGTGTGTGTGTGTGCGTGTGCGTGCGTGGGGTGTGTGTGTGTGTGTGTGTCTGTGTGTGGTCTGTGTGTGTGTGTGTGTGTGTGTGTGTGTGTGTGTGTGCGCGCGCGTGTGTGGTCTGTGTGTGTGTGTGTGTGTGTGTGTGTGTGGTGTGCGTGTGCGTGTGCGTGCGTGTATGTGTGGTGTGTGTGTGTGTGTGTGTGTGTGTGTGTGTGGTCTCTGTGTGTATGTGGGGTGTGTGTGTGTGGGGTCTGTGTGTGTGTGTGTGTATGTGGTCTGTGGGTGTGGGTGGGTGGTCTGTGTGTGTATGGGGTGTGTGTGTGTGTGTGTGTGTGTGTGTGTGTGTGTGTCTGTGTGTATGTGGGGGGTGTGTATGTGTGTGGGGTCAGTGTGTGTGTGTGTGTGTGTGTGTGTGTGTCTCTGTGTGTGTGTGTGTGTGTGTGTGTGTGTGTGTGTGTGTGTGTGTGTGTATGTGGGGTGTGTGTGGGTGGGGTCTGTGTGTGGGTCTGTGTGTGTGTGTGTGTGTGTGTGTGTGTGTGTGTGTGTGTGTGTGTGTGTGTGTGTGTGTGTGTGTGTGTGTGTGTGTGTGCGTGCGTGGGGTGTGTGTATGTGTGGTCTGTGTGTGTGTGTGGGGTCAGTGTGTGTGTGTGTGTGTGTGTGTGTGTGTGTGTGTGTGTGTGTGTGTGTGTGTGTGTGTGTGTGTGTGTGTGTGTGTGTGTGTGGTCTCTGTGTGTATGTGGGGTGTGTGTGTGTGGGGTCTGTGTGTGTGTGTGTGTATGTGGTCTGTGGGTGTGGGTGGGTGGTCTGTGTGTGTATGGTGGTCAGTGTGTGTGTGTGTGTGTGTGTGTGTGTGTGTGTGTGTGTGTGTGTGTGTGTGTGTGTGTGTGTGTGTGGTCTGTGTGTATGTGGGGGGTGTGTATGTGTGTGGAGTCAGTGTGTGTGTGTGTTTGTGTGAGTGTGTGTGTGTGTGTGGGGGGGGGTGTCTCTGTGTGTGTGTGTGTGTGTGTGTGTGTGTGTGTGTGTGTGTGTGTGTGTGTGTGTGTGTGTGTGTGTGTGTGTGTGTGTGTGTGTGTGTGTGTGTGTGTGTGTGTGTGGTCTCTGTGTGTGGGTGGGGTCTGTGTGTGTGTGTGTGTGTGTGTGTGTGTGTGTCTGTGTGTATGTGGGGGGGTGTGTATGTGTGTGTGGGGGGGGGTGTGTGTGTGGGGTCAGTGTGTGTGTGTGTGTGTGTGTGGGGTCAGTGTGTGTGTGTGGTGTCTGTGTGTATGTGCGTGTGTGTGGGGTCTGTGTGCATGTGTGTCGGGTCTGAAATTGTTTTATTTTTTAAATCATGTATATTACTTCTTTCTCAGGTTAGGGTTAGGGTCAGGTACCTGGCAACCGGTGACTTGTACAGGACAATAGCATTCAGCTATAGGGTTGGTCATATAACAGTGGCTGTCATCGATGAACGACTCGTCTTCACCCGCTGCGACCAGAACACAAATGAATATTTTTTTAGAGATGTTTTATGAAATCTTTATATTCCTTAGTGGCTTATTGGCTTTAGGATCTTTCTCTTACAATATTATTTCAGTCTAAGCTTTTCAAATGCTGTGATTGAGTTCTTCCTGAGCATAGTCCTTCTTAGAGGAGCAGCTCAGACGATCCACACAAAGAGTTATCATAATATTAAAATCTGTTGACGTCTCTTTTTGAACGTGGTTTCTGCTTCTGTTCGCTCTCTGAAAAGAAACTGTGTGCGGGTTTCTCTTTCTCACAGCGTCCAGCAGTTTGTCCTGAGCTATGTCACAGTGCAGTGTGTGTGTGTGTGTGTGTGTGTGTGTGTGTGTGTGTGTGTGTGTGTGTGTGTGTGTGTGTGTGTGTGTGTGTGTGTGTGTGTGTGTGTGTGTGTGTGTGTGTGTGTGTGTGTGTGTGTGTGTGTGTGTGTGTGTGTGTGTGTGTGTGTGTGTGTGTGTGTGTGTGTGTGGGTGGGTGGGTGGGTGGGTGGGTGTGTGTGGGGGGGTCTGTGTGTATGTGGGGGGTGTGTATGTGCGTGTTGGGGGGGGGGTGTGTGTGCGTGTGTGTGGGGTCTGAAATTGTTTTATTTTTTAAATCATGTATATTACTTCTTTCTCAGGTACCTGGCAACCGGTGACTTGTACAGGACAATAGCATTCAGCCATAGGGTTGGTCATATAACAGTGGCTGTCCTCGTCAGGGAGGTTTCGGGTGCCATCTGATCCCTCTACTTCAATTATAAGTCCAGTCACTCCTTGGTACTGCTGGCTGTCGTGGATGCCCAGTACCTCTTCAGGGTAGTGGATGTCGGAGGCTTTGGAAGGAGCAGCGACAGTGGGAGCCTGCAGAATTCCGCTTTTGGAGGGAGCCTCAGAGATGGCAGTCTGCAGCTACCACCTGACACCGTCATCCCAGGAGCAGAGCGGCTCGGCCTTCTTCCCCATGTGTTTGTTGGAGATGAGGCCTTTCCGCTGCTGGACAACCTGCTGCGTCCGTTCCCTGGGCGCCAGATCACATGCGAGAAGAGGATGTACAACTATCGCCTCAGCCGGGCCAGGTTGGTGGTTGAATGTGCGTTTGGCATCCTCTCATCTCGGTGAATAATGTTCAGGCGTGACATTACCACCAGCCCGGAGGTAACAGAGTTGTGTGTGAAGGCCACCTGTGTGTTGCACAACTTCCTCCGCAGGAAGACAATATGAAGGAAAACACGCAAATCTGTCGAGGACTCCACGGATGAAGCTCCAGATACTCCAACCCTGCATGATGCACCGAGGATGGGCTCCAACAACGCCACACGCAGATCGCTCCAACTGCGGGAGAACTTCTGCTCCTATTTCAATGAGGAGGGTGCAGCGCCATGGCAGCAGAATGTGGTGTAGGGTCACCAAAAGCTCTTTTAACGGTACGTCCACACAGCAGCTTTTCAAAAATCTTGAAAATCTTGGAGCTGGGCGTGTCTGAAAGCTTGGGGATTTTTTGCGAGCAACGTGACCAACAACCAATCACATGCATCTCCCGCCCCCGACATACAAAGCAAAAAACTCCGGGGATTTTATGCGAGCAATATATATATATATAAACTCCCCAAACAGGCGAAAACCTACCAGTTTCCCCCACTGTCTCTGCCACCTCCCTCCATGCTGGTTCCTCCGGTTTGGATCCCGGTAATAGTTCTGGTCGCAAAGAACCGGGTGATTTGATACCGTAATTTCTCGTTTGCAATATGAGGAAATGAACTGCGGTCTGGCTCTCCCTGCTTACACTCGGTTTGATTGGCTAGCGCTTCTACTGTCAGATTTGCATAAACGGGATTTGATTGGCTGACGCTTCCAGCTGAGCTTCAAAAGTTGAACATTGCTCAACTTTTGAATCCTTGAAATCCTGGAAATCTTCGCTTCACTCCCCCACAATGCAGTTCGGTGAAAAGCGAGGCAAAGTGACGTCACCCCATTCAAAGGCAATGGGCAGAGAAGCGTTGGAAGTGGTGGAAGATTTGTTTAAAGCTGCTGTGTGGACGTACCGTAAGAGCTACCCATATTTTCTTTAAAAAGCAAATATTCCAAATGAGCCATTTCAAAATAAAACATTGCTTATAAACATGTTTCTTGAATTGATATTATGATATTGCTAACAACCTTTTTCCTTCAGCCCTGTTTTTACTGATAAACCACTCATCGTTTCAACAGGTTTTCACATGGACAATTATACAGAAGACAGCACATTATATATTGACATACATGAAGCTTCTGGTATGTTGCAACTGACCAAATACATGAACAAGTGAAGACACAGTATCATTACATTACATGTCACTTGTTAGACTCTTTTATCCAAAGCGACTTACATACTCAATACTGTGGACAATCCCCACAGGAGCAATTTGGGGTGAAGTGTCTTGCCCAGGGACACAACGACATGCTGACTGCAGTGGGGTTTGAACCTATGATCCACTGATCCGAACACCAACGCACTAGTCCACTGCGCCACAGCCTCCTGAATAGTCATAACATACTTTTTAAATAACTTTTATTTATGTAAGTGTGTGATGATTGGATAAGTGTAACACATGTAGTGTAGTGTAGTATGTGTGTGAATTACAAAAATCAGTTCTCTTCCATCTCCAGCTCTGCCTCAAGAATTAATTTGTATATTTCAAATCGGACTCTTGTCCTCTTTGCTATGGACAGCGTTCGCATGGCAGGCAAGAGGCTCCTGAAAAATAACTCATCCTCATCCTCCACCACTACTGGTGGTGGAGGATGAGGATGAGGTGGTGGCACGAACAGAGGACTGATGGCTGACATCAAGCCTTTTTCGAAGGAGGACATCTCCCTTCCCCTTCTCCTCTTTCCCCGGTCCAGGTCCTCAACAATCGCCTCCTCCTCCTCCTCCTCCTCCTGTCCTGTCTCCCTTGCCTCGGCTTGTTGACTGTCGGCTGGCTGGCTGACACTTGGCTGGCTATCTAGCTGGCTCTCTGCCTCTGGCACCAGGTTGGATGGAGGCAGAGTTTGCCAGGGGGATATTGCTGGACGTCTCACGGTCAATGATAAATGGGGTTAAAAACCCCATCACTGCCGTGAAACGCCAGGGCTTATATCCCCCGGACGGCCCTGCCCCGCTTCTCTTTGGCTCTTTCTCCTTGGTTTTCTCCTTTCTGAATCTGTCCCTCAGTGACTTCCATTTTGTCCTGCATACTTCCTCTAATGAAATGAAATAATAAACTAAATTTCTTGAATTACTTGAAGAATTTACTAAATTCCTCCATTAATGAAAACCAAATCCCTTTATCACTGTCAATTGCATAAAAGGTTTTACATGTTACAATTTATATGATGAACATGTATGACATTAATGTCTATGGTACTATTTTATGCAACATTCATGCTACATCAATGCTGGCCAAATATACTGTCTATGCTTGATATCTGTCCATTCAAACGAAGTACACTGGATATAAACTCCACAAACAGGCGAAAACCTACCAGTTTCACCCACTGTCTCTGCCACCTCCCCCCGTGCCTGGCTCCTCCGGTTTGTATACCTGTATGTAAAGAGGGACTGGTCATAGAGTACCGGGTGATTCCCTACCGCCACGATCATGTTCTCCTCCATTTTTTTACATATGGGAAATAACTGCGGTCTGGCTCTCCCAACATACACGCCGTTTGATTGGCTAGCGCTTGCACTGTCAGATTTGCATACGCGGGATTTGATTGGCTGACGCCTCCGTCGAGGCGGCAAAAGTAGAACATTGCTCTACTTTTGCAGCGAGCACCGCGAGAGAAGCTACGCTTTGCTCCCACAATGCAGTTCGGCCAATCGTGACGTCACCCCATTCAAAGTGAATGGGCAGAAGCGTTGAAGCAGCAACGCACGCCGCCGTGTGTAGGGGCCGTGAAGGTACTGCTATGGGGAAGAAGTTTGCTCCGGCCTATGCAACATTTTTATGGCACAGTGGGAAACATCTGCCCTGTCCTCCGCCAAAAGACTCCCACTTATTATTTCAGATATCTGGATGACATCTGGGGTGTGTGGTCTCACTCAAAGGAGGATTTTGACTCATTTGTTATCACTCTGAATAACCACAACAAATCCATCTCACTAAAATCCGTCACCAGCTGCACCTCAGTGGATTTCCTAGACACCACCACATTCAAAGGAATTAACTTCAAGAAAACACACAAATTGGATGCTAAAGTATTTTTTAAAGAGACAGACACCCACGCCCTGCTCCACAGAACAACTCACCATCCGAATCACACTTATGCAGGATTTGTTAAATCACAGCTTTTGAGGATCCATAGAATATGCAGCAACATAGATGATTTCAAAATGCTTTTTGGTGCATTGAACTCTAGAGGGTATACACGTTCCTTTCTATGAACATTTCTGTTCTGTTGAACTTTTCAACAGAGACAATTTGGTCTCCTCCAAATTGCCTTTTATCACTACATATTCCCAGTCAGCTGTTAAACTAGTCAGAGTTATAAAATCCAACTTTCAAAACATTATAGGAAAAACATCTTACAAGACCACAGTATTATTGCAGCGTTTAGGAACAACAGAAACCTGCAGTCTTACGTGGTCAAAGCAAAGGTACAACCCATGTTGACCACAACACCCAGGGTCACAGGGATCTTTCATTGACAGTTTATAGTTGAATGAAAAGTATATGTATTTATATGAAACATATATGTTAAAACTTGCATACAATGTATTCATCCTTTATTTTCTATTCTATGTTTCATAGATTTTAACAATTAATTTGTTATACAAGATTTCTAATAGTTGTAGTCCTTCAGCTCAAGAAGTAGTGACTCGAGCTGATGGAGCTTCTCCCTGCTCAAAGCAGAACAGTGGTGTGTGTGTGTGTGTGTGTGTGTGTGTGTGTGTGTGTGTGTGTGTGTGTGTGTGTGTGTGTGTGTGTGTGTGTGTGTGTGTGTGTGTGTGTGTGTGTGTGTGTGTGTGGTGTGTGTGTGTGTGGTGTGTGTGTGTGTGTGTGTGTGTGTGTGTGTGTGTGTGTGTGTGTGTGTGTGTGTGTGTGAAGTCAGCTGAGCGTTTTGTTCTCCAGAGGATCTTATCTGTGCATTTCTGTTTGTTCCTTTTCTCCCACAGAGCAACAATCAGCAGCTCTGTTTCAGTCACATGCTCACACACACATCACCATCAAACGTATAACATATCACACATTCCTTATTAACCTGATATTGTATACTTATTACATAAATTAACTTATATGGTATATTCATAATTACGTCTATGAGTTTGCATTATTAAATATTCTAAATGGTTTATGAAGTAATCTAACAACTTCAAATAAATTATTCAACAGGTTTTTTATCTGGTTTTGCCTTTAATAAGATAAAGACAAAAAAGAATAAAGGTAATAATAAGGTATAATATTATAATATTTTATATAATCTCTTCAGTTAGGAAGGTTATCTTTTTAATGAATAAAATCCCGTCTTTAGGGTTTAACTTGTCATTTCTCAGCTTATTTATACACAGGGAGGTCACACAGGATGCATAAACATGCAACACATAATATCCTGCCTGCATCTAATGTCCGCCCTGTGGTCGCCTCGCTGCCCATTGGTGCAGCAGGAGGTCTGTTCCTCCCCCCGTCAGGAAACTCTGAGGAGTGGGAGCAGAGAAGGACCTCAGAGCGAGCTATTTCCTCTAATTAGCAGCCTCTCGTCTCCGGCAGCCTCTCGTCTCCGGCAGCCTCTCGCCTGAAGAGCAGAAGAAGTAGTAAGGGACATGGACTCCTGCGCTCTGGAGCTGCTGGCCATGCTGCTGTTCGTGGCGGCGTGGCTTTGCGTGTTAGCATCTACCCTCCTGCCGCAGTGGCTAACCATGTCCACCGCCCTACTGCCGGTGGAGAGCTACGAGCTGGGCCTGTGGGAGACATGTGTGGTGCAGGACGTGGGAGGGATGGAGTGCCGGGCCTATGACAGCCTGCTGGGTCTCTCCAGAGACCTGAAGCTGTCCCGTATCCTCATGTGTGCTTCACTGGCCGTGGGCGTGCTGGGCCTGCTGGTGGCGACGCCTGGACTCCACATGGTGAACAGCTGCAGGGGGGGCCCCAAGAGGATTTTGACCAGCATAGGGGGGGGTGCTGGGGGTCGTGTCTGGAGTGCTCTGTCTCGTCCCAGTGTCCTACATGGCACACTTGGCCGTCATGCATTTCTTTGACGATAAAGTGCCGGATGTGGTTCCTCGGTGGGAGTTTGGAGATGCTCTATTCATCGGCTGGGCGGGGGGGGTTCCTGCTGGTGGTGGCCGGGCTGCTGCTGGTCTCGGCCTGCTGGTATTCACCGGGGAGGGGAACTGAGCCGGCGCTGCAGCGCAGGTACCAGGTGATGAGCACTGACGTGTCCTTCAAGAAGCGATCCGAGTACGTTTAGAGGAAGATGAATTACCTGCACCAGGACCACCACCTGTAGACCTCTAGACCTGTAGACCTTCACCGTGACCACCACCTGTACATCTCTAGACCTGTAGACCTGCACCAGGACCACCACCTGTACACCTCTATACCTGCACTGGGACTACCACCTGTACACCTCTAGACCTGCACCGGGATCACCACCTCTATACCTGTAGACCTGCACCGGGACCACCACCTGTAGACCTGCAGACCTGTAGACCTGCACTGGGACCAACATCTCTAGACCTGTAGACCTGTAGACCTGCACCAGGACCAACACCTCTAGACCTGCACCGGGACCAACACCTCTAGACCTGCAGACCTGTACCGGGACCACCACCTCTAGACCTGCAGACCTGTATACCTGTAGACCTGCACCAGGACCACCACCTGTACACCTCTAAACCTGCACCGGGACTACCACCTGTACACCTCTAGACCTGCACCGGGATCACCACCTGTACACCTCTATACCTGCACTGGGACTACCACCTGTACACCTGTAGACCTGCACCAGGACCACCACCTGTACACCTCTAGACCTGCACCGGGATCACCACCTGTACACCTCTATACCTGCACTGGGACTACCACCTGTACACCTGTAGACCTGCACCGGGAACACCACCTCTAGACCTGTAGACCTGCACCGGGACCACCACCTGTAGACCTGCAGACTTGTACCGGGACCACCACCTCTAGACCTGCAGACCTGTATACCTGTAGACCCCCACCTCAGCCTGCCTCAGATAATGATGTAAATATCTGGCTCCTGTGTAAAGCTGATTATCACGGACGACCGAATGACGCTAAACCCAGACGTTAGAGAGCTTTCGATGAACGACTCGTCTTCACCCGCTGCGACCAGAACACAAATGAATATTTTTTTAGAGATGTTTTATGAAATCTTTATATTCCTTAGTGGCTTATTGGCTTTAGGATCTTTCTCTTACAATATTATTTCAGTCTAAGCTTTTCAAATGCTGTGATTGAGTTCTTCCTGAGCATAGTCCTTCTTAGAGGAGCAGCTCAGACGATCCACACAAAGAGTTATCATAATATTAAAATCTGTTGACGTCTCTTTTTGAACGTGGTTTCTGCTTCTGTTCGCTCTCTGAAAAGAAACTGTGTGCGGGTTTCTCTTTCTCACAGCGTCCAGCAGTTTGTCCTGAGCTATGTGTGTGTGTGTGTGTGTGTGTGTGTGTGTGTGTGTGTGTGTGTGTGTGTGTGTGTGTGTGTGTGTGTGTGTGTGTGTGTGTGTGTGTGTGTGTGTGTGTGTGTGTGTGTGTGTGTGTGTGTGTGTGTGTGTGTGTGTGTGTGTGTGTGTGTGTGTGTGGTTGAGCAGGAGGACGGAGGGCGACCTTCGGCTGGAGACGCAGCGTGAGGTTCATTCCTCCAGCTTCCTGGAGCTCGCTGGGCTAAGCTGTGTTTAATGAAGGCTCTAATGGGCGGCGTGCAGCTGAAGAATGCAGAGCCGATACACAATCACACAAATGTGCTGAGGTCAGAGGTCAGAGGTCAGAGGCGTGTGTCTGCAGTGTTACATGCTCCTGCGTCACACACACACCCACACACACACACACACACGCACTGTCTGCAGAGTGTTGCTGCAGCACGCACACACACACACACACACACACACACGCACTGTCTGCAGAGTGTTGCTGCAGCATGCACACACACACACACACACACACACACACACACACTGTCTGCAGGGTGTTGCTGCAGCATGCACACACACACACACACACACACACGCACTGTCTGCAGAGTGTTGCTGCAGCATGCACACACACACACACACACACACACACACACACACACACACACTGTCTACAGGGTGTTGCTGCAGCATGCACACACACACATACACACACACACACACTGTCTGCAGGGTGTTGCTGCAGCATGCACACACACACGCACACACACACACACACACACACACACTGTCTGCAGGGTGTTGCTGCAGCATGCACACACACACACACACACACACACACAGTCTGAAGCGTATACATGTTGCTGCAGCATTCACACACTGATGGTGGTACTGTGTGTACTTGTGTGTTTGTGTAATAATAACACATTGTATTTATCAGGTGCACAAAGACGCTTCACAGGGTTAGGGTCAACATTAGGGTTAGGGTCAAGGCTAGGGTCAACATGAAGATAACAAGTCAAAAGAATCAAAGCACTTGCTTTCACTGACGCCAATGAGCAGCAATGAGGTTTCTTTGGATGTTGAAGAACTCAGATCCTTCATTTCAGGGAAAATACTTTATATTCTAGCTTTAATATACTATTAACGGAGGGCCTCAGCTCAGAGGTAACAGAGGGCCTCAGCTCAGAGGTAACAGAGGGTCTCAGCTCAGAGGTAACGGAGGGCCTCAGCTCAGAGGTAACGGAGGGCCTCAGCTCAGAGGTAACGGAGGGTCTCAGCTCAGAGGTAACGGAGGGTCTCAGCTCAGAGATAACGGAGGGTCTCAGCTCAGAGGTAATGTAGGGTCTCAGCTCAGAGCTAATGTAGGGTCTCAGCTCAGAGGTAATGTAGGGTCTCAGCTCAAGACCAGATCCCATCAGAGACCAGGCTTTGATCAGAATTCAGGAAAACATGATGCTGCATATAAACCACCATGATAGTGTTCACAACAATCAGACGATTATCTGACCGGCTGGAACGAGAAATCTCTCCATAAAAAAACAAATGTCAACATTAACCGGCTCTTCTGATGCTTCTGTGTTTCATTTAGTTTCATATTGTTCATCACTGTCTGCACGATGCCTCCTCTTTATATTTATCTTTTAAATAAAGAGTTCAATATGCGTCAGTGTTTCAGTGTGTCTGACATAATCAGAGTGTTTCTGACAGTATGAACCTGCTGGTTCTGTGTTCACCTCCCCCCCCCCTTTACGCTCTCAGCTGAAGAGGCTCTTTGTGCCCCCCCCAACTCACATGCCACTCGTCAGCCTCCCACGGGTCACATGATCTGGTTCCCCAGTCCCTGGACGGGGCCCTGCCCACACCTGGGCATGCCCCCCCCCTCCTACTGATAGTGCTGAGATAATGTTCATCACAGCAGATATGATAAATCCATCCAGCCCTGAACTCTGAAACACAGAACAGCTGATCAGCTGATCTCTGAATAAACTTTATTATCAGAGATTATCCAAAACAACGTGCGCAACCAGGTTCATCTGAATGATCCTGTTTACCTGTACTCCTGCTCACAGAAACTGATTTCAGTGTGAAACATAAAAGTCCTGCTGCCGCAGCGCTAGCAGTGTTAGAAACAAAATGAATGACCTCTTGCCTTTGACCAGTATAGTGTTATCAACAGCTCCCGGAAACGTAAGTTCTAATATTACACTAGATAGTAAACTAGAATGCTTTTCAGCCATTAACCTTGAACAATTAAATTCAATGATTCTCTCTTCTAAACCATCAACGTGCATGTTAGACCCAATTCCAACTAAGCTGTTGAAGGAAGTTTTTCCATTAACTAGCACTTCTTTATTAAATATTATGAATATGTCTTTATTATCAGGCTATGTTCCACAATCATTCAAAGTAGCAGTGATAAAACCGCTTCTTAAAAAGCACAACCTCCATCCAGAGGTTTTAGCCAACTATAGACCTATTTATAATCTTCCTTTCCTCTCAAAGATTCTTGAGAAAGCGGTCGCTAAACAGTTGTGTGATTACTTAAAAAACAATGATTTATTTAAAGATTTTCAGTCTGGCTTTAGAACACATCATAGCACAGAGACAGCTCTGGTTAAAGTCACAAATGACATTCTAATGGCCTCAGACAAGGGACTTGTCTCTATTCTTGTCTTGCTCGATCTCAGTGCTGCATTTGATGCTATCGACCATGATATCCTATTGCAAAGACTAGAGCACTTAGTTGGCATACAGGGAACTGCTTTAGGCTGGTTGAGGTCCTATCTATCTGAACGCTCTCAGTTTGTACGTGTTAACAATGAATCTTCCACGCAAACCAAAGTTAGCCATGGAGTGCCACAGGGCTCAGTGCTCGGACCTATTTTGTTCACATTATATATGCTTCCGTTAGGCAATATTATAAGGAATCATTCTGTAAACTTTCATTGTTATGCGTATGATACTCAACTATATTTATCAATCAAGCCTGATGAAATTAATCATCTAAATAAAATTCAAGACTGCCTTAAGGACTTAAAAACGTGGATGACCTTGAACTTTTTGATGTTAAACACGACCAAAACTGAAGTTATTGTACTTGGCCCGAAGAATCTACGAAACAAATTATCTAAAGATATACTAACCTTGCTTATCTTTCTTACAGTGCAGACGCTTTTCTGCTTGCTCCTGCCTCTGCTTACTTTTTATGCTGATTTTCCTATTCTTATTCTCTGAAAATTTCGAGCAGCGGCTCCTGGACATTAACCTATCACTGGGACAGTTCATCTTCGTAAATAGACGGAGGTTTTCAGCCATATTTCAACATTTTTACGGCGACCCCAGTCTTACAGTAGTGTGGCCTAGCAACAGCTAAAGCCTGGTAGGCTACTGCATGCTATTTATCTTAAGCTAGTTGGTAGAAAAATGCCTCCGTTCTCTACAGATGACTTCCACAAACTTCTACAGAAGATGGCTGTGCTGGAAATGAAAATGCAACGGCTGGAAGTTAACGTGGAAGTGAATGGACTATGTTGTGGGAATGACACCACTTTACCAGTGTTGCAAAATAATGGAAAAGGGTATGCTAACTCACAGCTAGTTAGCAGCTACAAGGATTCCAAGGAACAGGAGGGCTGTGTACCGGGTCATAAATCTACAAGTGGTGGTCCTCCCTGGAACTCTCTGGGTGCAAAGCCTAAGAGTAAATCATTTTCATGGGATTTGGGAGGAAGGATAACGGGCAGAGCCCAACACTCTGAAATATGTGATGCGACCGGCTGGCCTGCATTGTTATCACCCAAGAGGAGCGCCTCTTCAACCCCTAAACAGCAGTGGACAGCTGCTAAAGGGAGAATTACAAAAAATCCTCCTAAACCACCAAGTGTGCCAATCCAGAACAGATACGCTCCGCTGACCGAGAGCCGGAGATCTCTTTCTGATGACCTGGATAACCCGTCCTCTTCACACAGCAGGGTAAGGACCAATAGCTACTCCAAAAGTAAAAGGCTAGAGGGAAAGCTAACGACTGGGCCTGAAACTCTGATTGTGGGTGACTCTGCTGTAAGAGATGTAAAAGGTCTGTGTAGTAAGAACAACACCAAAGTACTCTGTTTTCCCAAGGACACAGTCTCTGACTTGGCTGAGAAGATCCTGCATATTGGGGCTGAACATCCGACTGTGAAGAATGTGGTTCTGCACATTGGAACAAATGATGTTGTGAAACAAGAGTCAGAAGTGCTGAAAAAAGACTTTAAATGTCTGTTGGAAACTGCCAGCTCTCTAAATGCAGAGGTGTTCATCAGTGGCCCTCTACCGCCAGTCAGAAGAGGAGTGGAGAGATTCAGCAGATTGTTTGCACTGAACACCTGGTTTTCAACTGTCTGTACCGACCATTCTGTGCATTTTATTGACAATTTTAACTTTTTCTGGGACCGCAGACATCTTTTCAAGGCAAATGGAGTTTGCCTGAACAAGTCAGGAGTGAAATTGTTTATCTCTGACATATTCAACTGCCTGCGTCATCAATCTGTTCCCTCTGCCAAGGACAAGCGGCAAGAGGAATCAAAACAGGAGATAGACACAACACATCGCGCAGGAAAACCCTGAAGAAGTATCACTGCACCCGCCTGAGGAATGTTCTGATTATGGGAGACCTATGAAACACACGGAGGAGTCCCCACCGCCTGTCACCCCCCCCCTGTCAACGCCTTTGAGGATACTCCGTTCACCCTTTCGCCCTCGCCCACCCTCCTGGAGATCGTGGAACACAAGAAGGAGATACAGAGGGCTGGCACCGATTCCTTCCTGGATTTCAAAGACCAGACTAAGGCGATACGCAGAGCTGGCAGCAGGTCCTTTACCCCCGCTCCTCAACGACACCCATCAAAATCACCAAAGCAGAGACGCGCACCATCTCCCCCGGCTTCATCACCATGCCTACCACAATCATCCAAACCAAAACAATCTGCAAACTGATATCTGCTGGGTCCAGGCTCAAGGGCGTATGGCACTCTCAACTCTTTCCAGGACATGCCCGGGCCCTGCCTGCCAGTAGCTTTGCCGATATCTGTGTTGATAGGTAATAGATTAAGAGCGGTGAATGATCTTAGATACAGGAAGCACTCAAACGTTTGTGTGAGTTTATCTAATTTAGCAGTGATTCCATGTCAGCCACAGCTTGTTACAAAAAACATGACTGATAGTGTGTTTAACGAACTTAAACTAGTTTTATTAAATGTCAGGTCTTTGGCAGGAAAAACATTTGTAATCAATGATTTCATCACTGAGCACAATCTTGATTTTATGTTTTTAACAGAAACTTGGATTGAAAAAAATAACAGTGCAGCTGTTCTTATCGAATCAACCCCTCCCAACTTTAGTTTATGAGTCAGGAGAGAATGCATAAGAAAGGGGGTGGAGTTGCTATTCTGTTCAATGATTCCATTCAATGCAGGAAGACATCGTATGGAAACTTTGCTTCTTTTGAATATGTGGCCCTTCAGCTGAAATGCTCCTCTCGAGCTCTGTTCCTAAATATCTACAGACCACCCAAATACTGTGCAAGCTTTTTTGATGACCTTACTGAACTGCTGTCTCTAGTGTGTATTGACTTTGACCGTCTAGTCATTGTTGGTGATTTTAACATCCATGTTGACAACCCCCAGGACAGAGGGGCTAAAGAACTGTTTTGTGTTCTTGATAGCTATGGACTGACTCAGCATGTGACGGAGCCCACGCACAATAAGGGGCACACTCTGGACTTAATTATCTCAAAGGGTCTGAATATCTCTAAGGTCGTGGTGACTGATGTTGCACTGTCTGACCATTCCTGTGTTTTCTTTGAGAGCTCTATTTCTGTTCACACAAGTGTTCAAAAAGAGGTAACCACAAAGCGATGTTTAACTGAAAATATTAGGGAAATGTTTACTCAGAATTTTTCTTCCACACTTGCCCCTGCTAACACCTCAGTAAATGAGCTAGTAGATCATTTTAATTCAAACATTTAAAATGTTATGGATGCCA
Organism: Champsocephalus gunnari; assembly: GCA_036324595.1. Lineage (NCBI taxonomy): Eukaryota > Metazoa > Chordata > Actinopteri > Perciformes > Channichthyidae > Champsocephalus > Champsocephalus gunnari. The sequence goes on along the minus strand of CM070436.1, from coordinate 48,865,810 downwards.
TTGCTCCAATTAAGGTAAAGGAAGTGACTGGGAGGAAAATATCTCCATGGAGAAAGGCCATGACCGTTAAAACAGAAAAAAGAGAATGTCGAAAAGCTGAACGCAGGTAGCGAAAAACAAATCTCCAGGTTCACTTTGAAATGTATAAAGAGAGACTTGGCCTTTATAATTTGGAATTGAAAAATGCACGACAATCGTTCTTCTCTGACATCATTACCAAAAACAAAAACAACGCACGTGCCTTGTTTGCTACCGTCGACAGACTAACTAACCCCCCAATGTCAGTAGCCTCTGAATTTCTATCCACCAGGGCGTGCAATGACTTTGCCTTTTTCACTGACAAAATCCAGAAAATCAGACAAGCAGTCAGTGCCTCTGCATCAGGAACAGCACATGTGTTGTCTCTGTGTCCACCTAACATCAATTCAGACATCATGACACAGTTCCATCAGATTAATGATAAAAACCTAGAGGACATTATTCAACTTCTGAAGTCCTCCTCCTGCTGCCTTGATATTATTCCAACAGGATTTTTCAAAGATGTTTTGCCTTGCATGGCCTCAGATCTACTTCATATAGTAAACAAATCTCTTCACTCAGGTATTTTTCCACAGGCCCTGAAAACTGCAGTCATTAAACCGCTCTTAAAAAAGAATAATCTAGATGCTTCAGTAATGAACAATTACAGGCCCATATCAAACCTGCCATTTCTAGGTAAGATCATTGAAAAAGTTGTTTTTCAACAGTTGAGTAATTTCTTGCATTTAAATGGTTGTTTTGATGTGTTCCAGTCAGGCTTTCGTCCAAACCACAGCACTGAGACTGCTCTTGTAAAGGTCTTTAACGACATCCACTTAAACACAGACAGTGGCAGAACTTCAGTGTTAGTATTATTAGATCTCAGTGCTGCGTTTGACACTGTTGACCACAGCATATTACTGGACCGACTGGAAAACTGGGTGGGACTTTCGGAAACAGTTCTAAATTGGTTTAAATCCTACTTAAAGGACAGAAACAACTTTGTTTCTATCAGTAAATACACATCTGAGTTGACAAATATGACATGTGGGGTTCCTCAAGGCTCCATCTTGGGGCCTCTTCTCTTTAACATCTACATGCTACCACTGGCTCAGATAATGAAGAACAACAAAATAAGTTACCATAGCTATGCAGATGACACACAAATGTACGTAACAATTTCACCAGGAGACTATGCTCCAATTCAAACACTGAGTCAGTGCATTGAACAAATCAATGACTGGATGTGTCAGAACTTTCTCCAATTAAACAAAGATAAAACTGAGGTAATGGTTTTTGGAGCCAAGGCAGAACGTTTAAAAGTTAGTGCTGAGCTTCAGTCTGCAATGTTCAAACCAACAGAGAGACAGAGATCTAGGTGTAGTCATGGACTCTGACCTGAGCTTCAACAGTCACATTAAAACAGTTACTAAATCAGCCTACTATCACCTAAAGAACATATCTAGGATTAGAGACTAATGTCACAGCAGGATCTGGAGACACGTGTCCATGCCTTTATCTTCAGTAGACTGGACTACTGCAAAGGTGTCTTCACAGGTCTCACTAAAACATCTATTAGGAAGCTGCAGCTGATTCAGAACGCCGCTGCTCGAGTCCTCACTAACACTAAGAAAGTGGATCACATCACTCCTGTTCTGAAGTCTTCACTCTGGCTTCCTGTGTGTCAAAGAATAGATTTCTGAATACTGCTGCTGGTTTATAAAGCACTGAATGGTTTAGGCCCAACATACATTACTGACCTCCTGCTAAACTATGAACCATCCAGATCTCTCAGGTCTTCAGGGACTGGCCAGCTTCCTGTCCCCAGAGACAGAACTAAACATGGAGAAGCAGCGTTCAGTTATTATGCTCCAAACATCTGGAACAAACTCCCAGAAACCTGCAGGTCCGCTGCAGCTCTGACTACTTTCAGATCCAGCAGGAAGACTTTTCTTTTTGTCGCTGCTTTTATTTGAACTATTCATATCTTAAACTGCACTGTAACTTTTATCCATGTACTTTTTCTTGTAATGTTTAATTGAACTATTTATATTTTAGACTGCACTGTAACTTTTATCCATGTATTTTTTTCTTAATGTTTATTTGATTAGCTTTTCTTTTTTAATGCTTAATGTCTTTCTTTTTTTTTGTAAAGCACTTTGAATTGCCCTGCGTTGAAAAGTGCTCTATAAATAAACTTGCCTTGCCTTGCCTTGCCTTGCCTTGCCTTGCCTTGCCTTGCCTTGCCTTGCCTTGCCTTGCCTTGCCTTGCCTAACTATGGATGGCATTAATTTGGCCTCCAGTGAGACTGTAAGGAATCTTGGTGTTATATTTGATCAGGATTTATCCTTTAACGCCCACATAAAATCAATCTCAAGGACCGCCTACTTCCATCTACGTAACATTGCAGAGATCAGGCATATCTTGCCTCAAAGCGATGCAGAGAAACTAGTCCATGCATTTGTTACTTCTAGGCTGGGTTATTGTAACTCTTTATTATCAGGGAGTACCAAGAAGTCAGTCAAGTGGCTTCAGCTGATTCAAAATGCTGCGGCTCGTGTACTAACCAGAGTTAGGAGAAGGGACCACATTACTCCTGTTCTGGCTGCCTTACACTGGCTCTCTATAGAACACAGGATATAATTTAAAATTCTTCTTCTCGCCTACAAAGCCCTTAATGGGCAGGCGCCATCTTACCTTAAAGAACTCGTTATACCCTGCTGGCCTACTAGGGCATTGCGTTCCAAGAATGCAGGGTTGTTGGTTGTTCCTAGAGTCTCTAAAAGTACAATGGGAGCCAGAGCCTTTTCTTATCAAGCTCCACATTTGTGGAATCAGCTTCCATATTGTGTTCGGGCGGCAGACACCCTATCCGTTTCTAAGAGTGCGCTGAAGACCTTCCTTTTTGATAAAGCTTATAGTTAGGGCTGATTAGATTCAGCCCCTAGTTTTGCTGATATAGGCTTAGTTTGTCGGGGGACATCTTACTTCTTCCTTCTCTCTGTCTGTACCTGTGTCCTCCCATGGGGACATCTCACTTCTTCCTTCTCTCTGTCTGTACCTGTGTCCTCTCATGGGGACATCTCACTTCTTCCTTCTCTCTGTCTGTACCTGTGTCCTCTCATGGGGACATCTCACTTCTTCCTCCTCTCTGTCTGTACCCGTGTACTCTCATGTTCCATTAACCCAGCTTCCCCACATTTCTTTCTTTTTGGTGTCTATATACGCCGGGATCCGAAGTCATGGATGATCCTGCGGTCCTGTGTCCTGGATCGCGAGCCCTGGATCTTGAGTCGTGGCTGTGGTCCTGGATCATAGGTCCTGGATGGATATCCTCGTGGATTCATCTTCCTATTATACACACATGCATTTCCAAACATCTGGACTACCTATGTTGCAAATGTATTATCTTTTCAATTTACACACGGCATCTATTGCAGTCTGTCCGTCCTGGAGAGGGATCCCTCCTCTGCTGCTCTCCCTGAGGTTTCTCCCATGTTCCCTTTAAACTGTGGGTTTTCTCCGGAAGTTTTTCCTTGTACGATATGAGGGTCTAAGGACAGAGGGTGTCGTATTGTCATACTGATATTCTGTACACACTGTGAAGACCACTGAGACAAATGTAACATTTGTGATATTGGGCTATATAAATAAACATTGATTGATTGATTGATTGATTGTTAGCTCCAGGCTATCAGCAGAGTATTTAGCAGCTTAAGAGAGAACTGTAAACATTAATAAAAAATATTTATGTTTGAATACAAGTATATTCATTTCATATCTGTATACCTGCTGCTGAATGAGGAAACTCGGTGGTGAGCCGATGGCACACTGATAAAGCTGCAGGATTACAAACACTGAAGCAAGACTCTGAATATAAGAGGTGGACGTAGTCACCGGGATTTTTTAATCACAGCTGTAATTCAGAATGAATGAGCAATACAACAATACAACATGGCTTTCCTCTGCCTGTCCTGTCCGGACGGTTGCCCTGTTTGATGAACCTTCATAGAGTCTTACCATCTACACCAATTACATTTCAGATGTTTTCCTTGATTCTTTTCTAAAACTGTACTTCTTCAGGTCAATAAGAGATGCAGTGATTCAGCTGCTCTGTCATTTAAAAAACGTTTCTTCTGTCCAGGACTATTTCGCCCTGATGGAAAAGATGAAGATCCATGAATTTAAGTTAGTGAAGAGTTTTTGATGAGTTGTTTCCACTCATGAGTTGTCTTCTCTGAGAAATGCTGGATTATCTTGGCCCCGCTGGTCTCCGTTGGGTAGTCCAGACTTCTGTTCTGGTCTTGTTTCTGGCTCCCTGAAGTCTCCCAGCACCTCCCAGGCGTATCTGTAGCAGAGGAACAGCACCCCGCTGACGAGCATCAGGGCGGAGGCGAAAATACCTACGATGATAGCGGCGCCGAGCTGCTGCCGATCCGGCGCTGCAGGGAGGAGAAAGTCCGGAGGGAAGTGGATGGTTCTGTTGCTCAGAACCGAGTACATGTTCCACAGCAGCGGCACCGAGCTGCAGGCCCCGCTCAGCAGGTACAGCCCCCCCCGCCAGCCTGAAGAGCGTCCCAACATTTCTGCGATCCTTCATCGAGAAGTACACCATCCTCATGGCTGCTGCCGCACTCAGGTTCCCCAGCAGACCGCAGACCAGCGCCGAAACCATCAGCACCTGCACACAGATTCAGTCATATATACACCACACAGTCAGGAAGTTAGCACATTATTATTAAATATCAACCAGAAATAATCTTTATTATCTGGATTACAGCTGAAACATCACTGTACATACTGTCAATACACATTTTCATATTAACGGTTGGAGTTCGATGTCGCAGTTTGACTTGAACTTCTTCTGTTTACATTTTTTTTCTTTCATTTAACTATTATCTTCTATTTTAATTTATCGTAAAATGGAGCAACTGTCACAAAACACAATTTGTCCACCGGGATGAATAAAGTGTTATGATTCTGAAGATTCTGATATTTGTTTTGATTAACGTGCGGTTGTCTTATTTTTCTGCTAACCCACCTCTACTCCTTAGCGTTTTGACATCTTGTAGATTGTTGCTTTTTTTGCTTTAAAATGATCTATTGTTTTTACTTGTACTTGTTTTATGGTGTGTGAGCTTAGATGTGTGATTTTTGTATGTTTTTTTGTGTTTATTTGACTATACAGCACTTTGGTCTGGAGGTTTTAAAGTGCTTTATAAATAAAGCTGTATTGTATGGTATCCTCCAAAGATGGCCGCACTGCCACATAATGCGCCATGACTCCTATTCCCTATCACAGGGGTATTCAACTCAAACTCAACGAGGTCCAGTTAGAGAAAATGTCCCAATGCAATGGTCCGGAGCATCAAGATGTCGAAGTTGCTTTATGAATTAGTGTGATATTGAAGTAGCTTTATCAACGTCTGCATGTAATCAACAGCTGACTGCCAATCAAATAAAGAAAGTACAATTCATAAACAACAATATGTATTGTTAATGAACATTGAACTCTACAGATATACAGTAAATACTGTGGATATGTGTAATGTTCCTCTCGGGCTGCATTTACAAATAAAATAGAGAAAATAAATAAAATAGCTTTCGAAAATGTGTGCATCTTAAAAGTGCTTAATTTTAGATAAATAAAATAAAGTGTAGCAGCAGCTTGAGTTTCCCTTTTTCTTTGTTAACGGTTTCACATCATGACTTAACAGTTGCAGACGATTATAGAACAATATCAGTCTTTACACATCATAACAATTGAACAGTTAAAGTTTCTCTTCTGTCCCTCTTATATTGCAGTCCCTCGCTCACTTTGTTCTGTTCAGTGCGAGAATTGAGCTGGAGCTTATTGTCCTGCCAGGAGTTTAGATCTGGGCTGAAATGGTGTCAGGACCATTCTCACACACATGTAGGTGCTCATTGGTTAGCCTCGGTTAGCTCATTGGTTAGCCTCGGTTAGCTCATTGATTAGCCTCGGTTAGCTCATTGATTAGCCTCGGTTAGCTCATTGGTTAGCCTCGGTTAGCTCATTGATTAGCCTCGGTTAGCTCATTGGTTAGCCACAGTTAGCTCATTGGTTAGCTTATTTATTAGCCTCGGTTAGCTCATTGGTTAGCCTCGGTTAGCTCATTGATTAGCCTCAGTTAGCTCATTGGTTAGCTTATTGGTTAGCTTCGGTTAGCTCATTGGTTAGCCTCTGTTAGCTCATTGGTTAGCCTCGGTTAGCTCATTGGGTAGCTCATTGGTTAGCCTGCGCTGGAACCATATTTAGTTTGAATGTTGATGCTGGTCGACTGATCATATCGGGCTCTGAGGATGCTCATCTGACCTCAGTTCTGACTTGAGAGGGAACGTTTGGTCAAACCCTTGGTGTTCTGTCTCATAGTGGCGTGTTGTCTCTTTTAATGAGCACCACGGTCTCTGAACAAATGAGACACACTGGCTCTGTGCTCCCAGTGGGCAGGAGGAACATGAACGAGTCCACTGAGGGTTAAAAGCTCTGTTCTCACTGTCCACTTTCCTCTTCTTGGAGAGCGCCATGTGTCATTATGTGTCTCTCCCTGTCTGCCGCTAACACGCCTGTTCATTCTTCTCTCCGCTTCTCTTCCTGTATCACTAATTATTCTCTTCACTCACTTTCCTCTCAGCTTCTCTCTGCCGCGCTCTCGTCTCTTTTTCTGTGTTTCTCTCCCTGTATCACTCACTCGTCTCTTTCGCCCCCTGTCGGCAAAGGTTAAAATAGAATCGCCCCGTCAAAATTGAAATCTATTAATCTATTAATGTATTGATTATAGGTCCGGGTCCGTATAGGTCGGCGTCTGGGTCCGGACCGCGGTCTGCCTGTTGCCGACCCCTGCCCTATCATCTCTGTGGGACTCACCTGGGCGACGGGGATCTCTGCCGGGGCGAAGCTGTCCGAGATGCTGATGCTCCGACAGTTCTCGATGACGGGGAGGGCGTGGCTGTAGAAACAGGCTCTCCAGATGCCCACCCAGGCCACGCCCGAGGTGACCACGGACACGTCAGACACGAACCACAGACGCCACTCGTTGAGGCCGGTGGTGGCGACGGTGAGGATCCAGGCCAGAACCCCAAACATGAGGCCGAGGAACTGCCAGTGGGCCGTGTGAGCCACGTACTTCATGCTAACGCTGAACCGGAGCCGGAGCGCTTAAACACAAACAGAAACAGCTGTGATGGAAAGAGGAAATATAAAACACTTTAATCGGGAACTCATGATTAAGCTTTTTCTGTCCTCCGACTAAAGGAGGAAATACGATGCACCGTGAACCTGAAAACCTCTGTACCTCCATCATCTCTACAGAGTGAACCTGAAAACCTCTGTACCTCCATCATCTCTACAGAGTGAACCTGAACACCTCTGTACCTCCATCATCTCTACAGAGTGAACCTGAACACCTCTGTACCTCCATCATCTCTACAGAGTGAACCTGAACACCTCTGTACCTCCATCCTCTCTACAGAGTGAACCTGAACACCTCTGTACCTCCATCATCTCTACAGAGTGAACCTGAACACCTCTGTACCTCCATCATCTCTACAGAGTGAACCTGAACACCTCTGTACCTCCATCATCTCTACAGAGTGAACCTGAAAACCTCTGTACCTCCATCATCTCTACAGAGTGAACCTGAACACCTCTGTACCTCCATCCTCTCTACAGAGTGAACCTGAACACCTCTGTACCTCCATCGTCTCTACAGGGTGAACCTGAACACCTCTGTACCTCCATCGTCTCTACAGAGTGAACCTGAACACCTCTGTACCTCCATCGTCTCTACAGGGTGAACCTGAACACCTCTGTACCTCCATCTGCAGAGTGAACCTGAACACCTCTGTACCTCCATCGTCTCTACAGGGTGAACCTGAACACCTCTGTACCTCCATCTGCAGAGTGAACCTGAACACCTCTGTACCTCCATCGTCTCTACAGGGTGAACCTGAACACCTCTGTACCTCCATCGTCTCTACAGGGTGAACCTGAACACCTCTGTACCTCCATCGTCTCTACAGGGTGAACCTGAACACCTCTGTACCTCCATCGTCTCTACAGAGTGAACCTGAACACCTCTGTACCTCCATCGTCTCTACAGGGTGAACCTGAACACCTCTGTACCTCCATCGTCTCTACAGGGTGAACCTGAACACCTCTGTACCTCCATCGTCTCTACAGGGTGAACCTGAACACCTCTGTACCTCCATCATCTCTACAGAGTGAACCTGAACACCTCTGTACCTCCATCGTCTCTACAGAGTGAACCTGAACACCTCTGTACCTCCATCCTCTCTACAGGGTGAACCTGAACACCTCTGTACCTCCATCATCTCTACAGAGTGAACCTGAACACCTCTGGACCTCCATCGTCTCTACAGGGTGAACCTGAACACCTCTGTACCTCCATCATCTCTACAGGGTGAACCTGAACACCTCTGTACCTCCATCGTCTCTACAGGGTGAACCTGAACACCTCTGTGCCTCCATCGTCTCTACAGGGTGAACCTGAACACCTCTGTGCCTCCATCGTCTCTACAGGGTGAACCTGAACACCTCTGTACCTCCATCGTCTCTACAGGGTGAACCTGAACACCTCTGTACCTCCATCGTCTCTACAGGGTGAACCTGAACACCTCTGTACCTCCATCGTCTCTACAGGGTGAACCTGAACACCTCTGTACCTCCATCTGCAGAGTGAACCTGAACACCTCTGGACCTCCATCGTCTCTACAGGGTGAACCTGAACACCTCTGTACCTCCATCGTCTCTACAGAGTGAACCTGAACACCTCTGTACCTCCATCCTCTCTACAGAGTGAACCTGAACACCTCTGTACCTCCATCCTCTCTACAGGGTGAACCTGAACACCTCTGTACCTCCATCGTCTCTACAGGGTGAACCTGAACACCTCTGTACCTCCATCCTCTCTACAGAGTGAACCTGAACACCTCTGTACCTCCATCGTCTCTACAGGGTGAACCTGAACACCTCTGTACCTCCATCCTCTCTACAGAGTGAACCTGAACACCTCTGTACCTCCATCGTCTCTACAGGGTGAACCTGAACACCTCTGTACCTCCATCCTCTCTACAGGGTGAACCTGAACACCTCTGTACCTCCATCCTCTCTACAGGGTGAACCTGAACACCTCTGTACCTCCATCCTCTCTACAGAGTGAACCTGAACACCTCTGTACCTCCATCGTCTCTACAGGGTGAACCTGAACACCTCTGTACCTCCATCCTCTCTACAGAGTGAACCTGAACACCTCTGTACCTCCATCCTCTCTACAGAGTGAACCTGAACACCTCTGTACCTCCATCGTCTCTACAGGGTGAACCTGAACACCTCTGTACCTCCATCGTCTCTACAGGGTGAACCTGAACACCTCTGTACCTCCATCCTCTCTACAGGGTGAACCTGAACACCTCTGTACCTCCATCGTCTCTACAGAGTGAACCTGAACACCTCTGTACCTCCATCGTCTCTACAGAGTGAACCTGAACACCTCTGTACCTCCATCGTCTCTACAGAGTGAACCTGAACACCTCTGTACCTCCATCCTCTCTACAGGGTGAACCTGAACACCTCTGTACCTCCATCCTCTCTACAGGGTGAACCTGAACACCTCTGTACCTCCATCCTCTCTACAGGGTGAACCTGAACACCTCTGTACCTCCATCTGCAGAGTGAACCTGAACACCTCTGGACCTCCATCGTCTCTACAGAGTGAACCTGAACACCTCTGTACCTCCATCCTCTCTACAGGGTGAACCTGAACACCTCTGTACCTCCATCTGCAGAGTGAACCTGAACACCTCTGGACCTCCATCGTCTCTACAGAGTGAACCTGAACACCTCTGTACCTCCATCGTCTCTACAGAGTGAACCTGAACACCTCTGTACCTCCATCGTCTCTACAGAGTGAACCTGAACACCTCTGTACCTCCATCGTCTCTACAGAGTGAACCTGAACACCTCTGTACCTCCATCGTCTCTACAGAGTGAACCTGAACACCTCTGTACCTCCATCGTCTCTACAGGGTGAACCTGAACACCTCTGTACCTCCATCCTCTCTACAGAGTGAACCTGAACACCTCTGTGCCTCCATCCTCTCTACAGGGTGAACCTGAACACCTCTGGACCTCCATCTACAGGGTGAACCTGAACACCTCTGTACCTCCATCCTCTCTACAGAGTGAACCTGAACACCTCTGGACCTCCATCTGCAGGGTGAACCTGAACACCTCTGTACCTCCATCGTCTCTACAGGGTGAACCTGAACACCTCTGGACCTCCATCTACAGGGTGAACCTGAACACCTCTGTACCTCCATCCTCTCTACAGGGTGAACCTGAACACCTCTGGACCTCCATCTGCAGGGTGAACCTGAACACCTCTGTACCTCCATCCTCTCTACAGGGTGAACCTGAACACCTCTGGACCTCCATCTGCAGGGTGAACCTGAACACCTCTGTACCTCCATCGTCTCTACAGGGTGAACCTGAACACCTCTGGACCTCCATCTGCAGGGTGAACCTGAACACCTCTGTACCTCCATCCTCTCTACAGGGTGAACCTGAACACCTCTGTACCTCCATCCTCTCTGCACCTTTGTTCTTCTTTAACCTGCACAGCTCAGCCTGTTTAACCAGATGCATGTTTTATTTTTCATATTCTTATTGTGCTCCATGTTTTGTTAATCTATTTATTTGTATAAATGTTTTTGAAATCTCTTCTTAAAAAGTGATATATTAGCTTAATGTCTCTTCCTGTGCTAATGTGTGCACCATTATAAACCAAAGCTACTCTCTCGATGATCAGTCAGGAGTTCATTTCACTCGGTTTGCACGACGACAGTTAGCATTGAATGATGCCTTATTAGCATATTGAAACACAACCTGTAATAACAGATAACTGTGTTAATATCAGTTATGAAGTTGGTGGCTTTCATGGGGATATCTGTGAGTTACACACGTTTCATTCACCTGTGTACACCATGTATGACTTTTAGAATACATTAATTAAAAAGTACAAAATATCCTTACAAAACAATAAACATCCTTATAGGTTTTATGAGTTCACCATTAATAATAAAGCTCTTTCTGAATGTCTGAGAGCGACCCCTCTTTATTAATATTACACAAACTGCTGAATCCATACTGAACTATGTCGTTATACATCACCTCTGTACCTCCACAGGAAGCTAATTAGTCTGTGCTTTGTTCTGTGTAGTTTTAAGATCAATACAAAAACATAGAACCATGAAAGTTATAAAATACTGTGGCAGTTCATATGCATCCGTTGACAGTCCTCGAGATCTCGCCTGCAGCCTGCACATTTTGTTTGTTTCGCGTACCTCAACACATCAGGTAATATATATCTATACTGATAAATAAAGCGTCTCTAAATAAAATGAAGCACAAAGTTGAAACTCTTCCTCAGGAGTTATTGATGGTCCTTTAAATGTAGACGTTACCTCCTGCTGATTCCTCTGGATCGGCCTCTTCATTAATCCCGAGTCCTGCTGTCAGAAACTGCTGACTCTCAAAGACACTCCAAAGTCTCCAGCTCTTATCCGAGGAGGCGTGGAGGTTAATGAGTGACTCGGACACCATCACACGATTCAGCAGAAGCTTTTATTTTGAAATAAGGAGCAGCAACAGTGATGCATCATGGGAAACACAGGTGGGAGGATTGAAATCCAAAACATCTTTAGTGTTGAAATGTATCTCGTAACGACATGTTTAGCATCTGTAATGTGAGCAACACCACAGAACACTTGATCAGAAATATAACCCCCCCCCCGACAGGCACTTCAGATGGACTTCACTTGAGTCCAGGTCTGGAGGGTCTGGAGGTCTGAATGTGAAGAGCTCTGCTCTGTTCACTGAAGCCCAAAAAGTGCTTTCACATCCACCATCTGTACCTCCTGTTAGCAGCTGCTTTGGGGGGGGAATAAAGTGAGTGGAAATAAAATGACTGAAACATGACAACATTTTGACACAGCGTGATGAAGATGAAACACTGTCCCTCCTGCTCGGATCCAACAGGCTACAATAAATTACTAAAAACGTGGAAAAAATGCAAACTGCAGGTGGTGCGTTCAGGGACGCCTCGGCTGGAAACAACATGGACACTAAGGAAATGTTCCCACAGTCTTTAAACTCATCCCAGAGTTCGGTTTGTTCTGAAGAATTCACATAAAGTCTGGAGCTCCTTTTCCCCATTTCTCTGAGAGCACTTGAATGCAGCCCTAATTGTGCAGGAGGTGGAGGGGCTGCAGGAGGAGTTCTTCAGGGTCTCTAAATAGTCCTCTGCTTCCCTCTGCTGGACACCAGCCACTACTACAACCCAAGTCTCCTCACAGTTCCTCTCGGGCTCTTCCCTTTCAGAAGGAGGTCCGGTTCTCCAGGCTCTCCTTCAGACCACGGAGCTGCTCCTCCCCCAGCTTGATCTTGTCCTCCAGCTTGCGCTGCTCGATGAGGAGCGCTGACTTCATCTTCACAAAGTGCTGGTAGTCGGTGAGGAGGTCCTGATGGAGGTGCAGCGACAGGATGTCAAACACCAGACGCTCCCTCCGGTCCAGGTTCTCCTTCAGCTCCTTGGCATCCTCGTGCTGCCGGATCAGAACATTCCTCTTGTCCGTCAGCAGGCGCTGCCAGGAGACAGGAGACACAGCCTTCTCTTATCTATGTGTATATATATATCTCTGCATACAGTTAACACACAAAGTAAGGACATCTGTTTTTGGTAGATGATTTCTTTGTTGTAAAAATGCTTCTTGGCAACAAATGTTATACCGTTTGAAAGTCCAGTCCGCCAGTGCCAAACAGAGGACACGTGTCACCTTTTACCCACACACTCCGCTCTGCTGCTCATCCCACAAATGCTTGTTCCTCACAAATGTAGCACCATTTGAAAGGTAAGAAAGCAGGCTGTATATGTCTCACCATCTCGTGGGGGGGCCCTGCTATATATATATGTATATGTATACATACGTCTCACCCTCTCTTGGGGGGGGTGCCTCCTGTATATATATATGTATATGTATACATACGTCTCACCCTCTCTTGGATGGAAGCCCTTCTATATATATATATATGTGTATATGTCTCACCCTCTCCTGGGGGGGGGGCTCCTATATATATATATATATATATATATATATGGAGTCACATCCATGTGGAAACGGCTTCTCTCTGTTCTCAGGTCAAATGTGTATATTTGATTAAAAATGCGATTAATTTCGATTAATTAATTACAAAGCCTCTAATTAATTAGATACATTTTTTTAATCGACTCCCGGCTCTAATATATATGTGTATATATATATATATATATATATATGTGTATATGTCTCACCCTCTCCTGGGGGGGCGCCTCCTCCTCCAGGCTGTCAATGGCGTTCTCCACCCTCGCCAGGCGTCCCGACAGAGACAGCAGGAGACTCACTACCTTGTCCAGGTCTCCCACAAACATGCGGAACTTTTCGATCTCGTTGGGTTTGCAGAGCAGCTGCACCTGAGCCTCCACTGCCCCCCCCAGCGCATTGTTGTCCTGCACGTCCTCCTGCAGGCTCTGCTGTGCCTCCTGCAGCACAGACAGCTTCCTGCTGAGGCTCTGCATCAGCTGCTGCTGTGGGACAGGAAGTTACATACAGGGACACTGTCACTACCCGATCTGCCCCCTGCCCGATCTGTACTGCGCATGTGCGAGATGGTCCGCCATATTGGACAAGTCCGTACGGCAACCCAACTAGGACACTTGACACAGTGGCTTTTAGCAAAGCTCACAAAGAAAACTAAAAGAACAGAGAGAGATGAGTTATTGTTGTTACAACGTGACTTCACTATTCTTTAACAACTCTTTCAGCACATTGTCAGAATAAGTGAGACATGTATTTATCTTCTGTTAGACATCATACTGAATACATATTTACTGTGAAAAATGTATGGCATATAGCTGTCTAATGGAAGTTAAATCCATTCCTCACTTATTCTGACGATGTGCTGACCCCAAATAAAAGAGTTGTTAAAGAATAGTGAAGTCACGTTGTAACAACAATAACTCATCTCTCTCGGTTCTTTGTGAGCTTTGCCAAACGCCACTGTGTCAAGTGTCCTAGTTGGGTTGCCGTATGTAGGTGTCCAATATGGCGGACCATCTCGCACATGCGCAGTGCAGATCGGGCAGGGGGGCAGATCGGGTAGTGACAGACATGAAGTTACATTCAGGGACAGGAAGTTACATTCAGGGACAGGAAGTTACATTCAGGGACAGGAAGTTACATACAGGGACAGGAAGTTACATACAGGGACAGGAAGTTACATTCAGGGACAGGAAGTTACATACAGGGACAGGAAGTTACATTCAGGGACAGGAAGTTACATTCAGGGACAGGAAGTTACATACAGGGACAGGAAGTTACATTCAGGGACAGGAAGTTACATACAGGGACAGGAAGTTACATACAGGGACAGGAAGTTACATTCAGGGACAGGAAGTTACATTCAGGGACAGGAAGTTACATACAGGGACAGGAAGTTACATTCAGGGACAGGAAGTTACATTCAGGAACAGGAAGTGAACTACATGAACAGGAAGTACACTCCTGTTTTAGAGTGTGTTATTGGGCTGGTACCTTCTTGAAGGCCAGGTCTAAGTCCAGCTCCTCCTCAGAGTCCAGCTCTTCCTCCTCATCCTCTTCCTCCTCTTCCTCCCTCATGTCCTTCATCATGATGAGGAGCTCGGCTTTAGGAGCAGATGTGCTGTAATAGGACGAGCTGGTTACCATGGAGACGGATGCTGCCATGCTGTCCTGCTCCCTGAAACACAGACTACTCATGAATAATTAACATTTTCAAGTTGCTAGTGTGTTTAGTTTGTGTGATGAGTGGGATAATGGGTTAGGGTAAGCCCTAGCCCTAACCCTAACCCTGGGGGGGTCCGTGATCCTGACTGTGATCCTTCCCAACAAAGACTGCTTCGCTGCACCTGATCCTCCTGATCCTGATCCTCACTTAACCTGAACCTCCTGATCCTCACTGAACCTGAACCTCCTGATCCTCACTGAACCTGAACCTCCTGATCCTCACTGAACCTGATCCTCCTGATCCTCACTGAACCTGATCCTCACTTAACCTGATCCTCACTGAACCTGAACCTCCTGATCCTCACTGAACCTGATCCTCCTGATCCTCACTGAACCTGATCCTCACTTAACCTGATCCTCACTGAACCTGATCCTCCTGATCCTGATCCTCACTGAACCTGATCCTCCTGATCCTGATCCTCACTTAACCTGATCCTCCTGATCCTGAACCTCCTGATCCTCCTGATCCTCACTGAACCTTATCCTCCTGATCCTGATCCTCACTGAACCTGATCCTCCTGATCCTGATCCTCACTGAACCTGATCCTCCTGATCCTGAACCTCCTGATCCTCACTGAACCTTATCCTCCTGATCCTGAACCTCCTGATCCTCACTGAACCTTATCCTCCTGATCCTGATCCTCACTTAACCTGAACCTCCTGATCCTGATCCTCCTGATCCTCAATGAATCTGAACTTCCTGATCCGGATCCTCACTGAACCTGATCCTCACTGAATCTGAACCTCCTGATCCTCACTGAACCTGAATCTCACTGAACCTGATTCTCACTGAACCTGAACCTCCTGATCCTGATCCTCACTTAACCTGATCCTCACTGATCCTCACTGAACCTGATCCTCACTGAATCTGAACCTCCTGATCCTCACTGAACCTGATCCTCACTGAACCTCACTGAATCTGAACCTCCTGATCCTCACTGAATCTGATCCTCACTGAACCTGATCCTCAGTGATTCTCACTGAACCTGATCCTCACTGAACTCACTGAACCTGATTCTCACTGAACCTGATCCTCACTGAACCTGATCCTCACTGAACCTGATCCTCAGTGATTCTCACTGAACCTGATCCTCACTGAACCTGATCCTCACTGAACCTGATCCTCAGTGATTCTCACTGAACCTGATCCTCACTGAACCTGATCCTCACTGAACCTGATCCTCACTGAACCTGATCCTCACTGAACCTGATTCTCACTGAACCTGATTCTCACTGAACCTGATCCTCACTGAACCTGATCCTCCCTGAACCTGATCCTCACTGAACCTGATCCTCACGGAACCTGATCCTCACTGAACCTGATCCTCCCTGAACCTGATCCTCACTGAACCTGATCCTCACTGAACCTGATCCTCACTGAACCTGATCCTCACTGAACCTGATTCTCACTGAACCTGATCCTCACTGAACCTGATCCTCACTGAACCTGATCCTCACTGAACCTGATCCTCACTGAACCTGATTCTCACTGAACCTGATCCTCACTGAACCTGATCCTCCCTGAACCTGATCCTCACTGAACCTGATCCTCACGGAACCTGATCCTCACTGCACGTCCGTAGCCGCGTTCACACCGGAGTACTTTTCCCACAATAGTTCATCAGAACTACGATATATTTGCGTCACACCTAAAAGCCCCAGGAACTAAATTAGTTTATCAGAACCATCACCAGGAAAAAGGTTCATATGTCTGATTATTATAGCAACACTAAATAGATCATCTGAGCGGTGGAGTGATGAGGATTTTGTCGGCGCTTCTGGCGATTTACTCAGAGGACGCGATCCGGAAGCTTCTACTGAAGGCACTTTCCGTGGTTCAGAAAAGCTAGCCGACCTGGCAAAATCATGCCGGGACGACGACGAAGGTCAAATAAACTAAATGCACTGCACTGTTTTAATCTGCAAAATACTGCTTTCATATGTACTTTTATTTGCTCGGTAGATCGAGTTAGCAATGCTAGAATGAATTGGGTAACACTGTTAGCAGGCCGGAACCGAGCTAGCTAATAACATACATTCTCGGCCGCTATGAAAACGTTTTGACTTGTGAATAAGTGTGCAATCTTCTGTAATTTGCTTCACTAACTCATGGCACTAATCATGTGTTTCAGGCGAGGTGTTTCTCTCTGGACTGGAAACTAGTGAGCTTTCCCCTCCGGGATAAAACGATAATATAACGTTAGCAATTAGCATGCTAGCTGGACATAATGCTACCTCTGTGGCTACACTGAATGAATAGAGGTCAACAATAACTTACATGGTAGTTGCTATCATTTCATGTGTGATTTGCAACATTCATTCTACATGTGCACGGTGAAAGCTTAACCAGTTGATGACCTGCATGCCACAAAGACTGGTGTTCGAAATGGAACTGAAATTCTATTTATTTTTCCTTTTTGTATTGATTGTTATAATTTTACTCGGCTTATGTTAGATGTCAATCCACTTGCACTGTAACTACTCTGGGCTTGAAAGAAGGTGACGCATCGAACTGATGTCCACTAATAAAACAAAGCATACATTAAGCACAAAACAATAAATAAGGACACTTTGATATTTATTTTGTATTTGATATTATTTGATCCTATCTTCTACTTTACACCTGCATCTTGTGCACTGTCCCTGCCTGCACCATGGCGATTCAACTGATCTTGCTTATTTCTCCTCTTAGGAAAGCGGGCACGGGGTGACAGCTTCCTTGACACCATCATGGCGATGGAGGACCGCTGTGCCATGGTCAGCGAGGAGAATGAGGACCTGCGTGCCAAGGCGATGCACGACGAACGGCTGCTGCATTCACACAAGGCCCAGGAATCGGACGACCAGCTGCTCATGGTGATGCCGCGCCATGCCGACTCGGCGCCGGGAGGAGCAACAAAATACCTTTCAGGCTGGGCTTCTGGCAGTGCTAAGCGAGCCGATTAAATCCAACAGGCCTTCAATAGGAAAAGAAAGAAAGACTTGTCATCGTTGATAAACTGTACAATGACTTGTTGGGAGGCGTGTGGCGCAGTGGGTTAGTGCGTTGGTGTTCGGATCAGGGGAGCACAGGTTCAAACCCCACTGCAGTCAGCATGTCCTTGTGTCCCTGGGCAAGACACTTCACCCCAAATTGCCTACACCTGGGACAGGTAATGTTGTATTATTGTGGTTATATATATGCCACTGTTATGAATACTGACACTTCACTTTGCACTAAGGTGTGTCTGCTGCTGAGCCTACCTATTATTGTTATTATACATATATACATATATATATATTGTTTTGATACGACTGACACTTTATTTTATATTGAAAATGTTAACTTCTATCTACATTAAAACGTTTAACTTGTATGTACATGCATACGACACACCTGGGAAAGCGTGATATTGTCTTGAGTGTGCAATACAAGAGAACCTACGTGGCGATTAAACAGAGCCGGTATCTTACATTTCATTTAGCTGACGCGTTTATCCAAAGCGACTTACAATGACTAATTACAAGGACATTCTCCCTGGAGTAACGAAGCTTGCTTATTTCTCCTCTTTACAGTGACCGGTGTAGCATCCTGTACATCACATGTCAGTTCTGATACCATCATGTTTCATCGGTTATAAACGGGCGAAGCTTTATTTGTGTCCCACCCCAAATATGTGGCTTTGAAAAAGATAATGTCATTGTATTTCAAAATGGCGTCCATCAACACAAGCACTATTTGTAGAAAGAGAAATGGTTACGTTTGTAATTACCAGTGTTGTGAGTTCAATATGTTTAATTAATGATAGTAAGGGAACGTCTTAGGAGTTGGTGTAGTGCGTTTCAGAGCACTGTAATAATGATTTGACGTAAATCTAAATGTTTTTATGGGGATTTGCTAACTTTTTTATTTCCCCCATTTTACACGACACAAAATGGGCCTGGAACACGTAGGCTGCTGTGGGGCTCGTGGCAGACGGGTGCCGTCGCTCTCAGGAGGATATATAATAAAGGTGTGTTAACGGCTGAGCCTGTTTGCTGTGCACACGACACACCTGGCGCAGTTTATTCATTGCACACAGGTTACGCAATCCATAGCTCGTGCGTGTCGTCGTCCAATCCTTGTGTCAATCCTTCTTAACCGCCTTCGCTTCCGGATCAGCATTGCTATTGCATTTGACTGGTCGACGATCTGTATTTGTGTTTGCCTAAATGACTCAGACGAATCTCATGCCTGAGGTCGGAAGGTAAACAGACGCTTCGTATTCAGCAGGGGGGCGTGGCAGTATATGCGGAGGTTTTTCTTCTTCTTCTTCTCTCAGTTTTTTGGCGGATTGCAACTTTAAGGTGCATACCGCCAGCTACTGTACTCGCCGTGAAGTTGTTTGCGGCCTGCCAGTAAACCCAAAGCAGAAGAAGAAGAAGTGCGGCTTCATTTACCTCATCCACCCCCAGGGACTCGTTTCGGTGTGAACGCGGTCTGCTTCTGTTCATCAGAACTAAAAGAGTTCTGATGAACTATTGTGGGAAAAGTACTTGGTGTGAACGCGCCTCAATCATCATCAGTCTCTCAGAGACCTGGTCTACAGGGAGTCTCACCTGGTCTCAGCAGGGGGGCCCGAACCCTGTTTGGGGGGGACCTTCCTGCTATGGTTCCCTCCCTCCAGCAGCTGCCCCCCCCCAGGGAAGATGCCCTCCATCAGGTCCATGGTGGTCTTCATGTGGCTGCGGTCCAGAACCTCAGCCAGAGATTTATCTTTCCCCACGATGACCCGGGCCAGCGCCTCCCTCCTCTGGTCCTCAGACAGACCCGGAGTCTCCCCCCCCGACCCCCCAGAGTTCGTCTCTCCCAAACCCCCAGAGGTCTCCCCCTCTCTGCAGGGCAGGCCCACTGATGGCGAACTGTTGGAGGTCATGTGATCTGGGGTGGGGGTCAGGTGGTCCCTGTGGGGGGGATCAGTGTGTCGGCTGAATGCACTGCAGTGTGAGTCCTGGCCTGCAGAGCCCAGACCAGCGAGGCCCCCAGGAGCTTCCACGGTGGGGGGGTCAGGTTGCTGCAGGTATGGACAGGTGTCGCTGCCCCCCCCTGAATGCAGGATCCTGACGGGGACCCTGGTCCCTGCAGAGGGTCTACTTCCTGTCAGACGCTGCCCCCTAAAACACACATTCAGAATCAGGATCCGGTTCAGGTTACAGCAGCTTCACTCATAGTGGATCCAGACCCCATTCAGGTCTTCAGCTGCAGGAAGCTTCTCTACTGACAGGGTGCATGTTGGCTGATGCCCCCCCACCCCCCAGGCTGTCACAGGGCTCCATGAGGACCACGCCCCTCCCCAAGTAAAGAGACCCCGATCTCACAGCTGTGGTTAATGATGATTATTGAATAAAGACTTTACCTGTCCTTGTCTTCCTCCTGGGGGGGGGCTTCGCTGAGTCTCTGGGGGGAGAAGCGAGGAGAAGGGGGGCACTGCTCCTCCATGAGGGGGGGAGAGGGGAGGGGGGGAAGCTCTGTGTGGTCCTTCGGATGAGGGGACCTGCGAGACACACACACACACACACACACACACACACACACACACACACACACAAACACTTTATTCACCCTGCTGAAGGTGCATTAGATTTACTCTCCCTGCTGAAGGTGCATTAGATTTACTCACCCTGCTGAAGGTGCATTAGATGTACTCTCCCTGCTGAAGGTGCATTAGATGTACTCACCCTGCTGAAGGTGCATTAGATTTACTCTCCCTGCTGAAGGTGCATTAGATGTACTCACCCTGCTGAAGGTGCATTAGATTTACTCACCCTGCTGAAGGTGCATTAGATTTACTCTCCCTGCTGAAGGTGCATTAGATTTACTCACCCTGCTGAAGGTGCATTAGATTTACTCACCCTGCTGAAGGTGCATTAGATTTACTCACCCTGCTGAAGGTGCATTAGATTTACTCACCCTGCTGAAGGTGCATTATATTTACTCTCCCTGCTGAAGGTGCATTAGATTTACTCACCCTGCTGAAGGTGCATTAGATTTACTCTCCCTGCTGAAGGTGCATTAGATTTACTCACCCTGCTGAAGGTGCATTAGATTTACTCACCCTGCTGAAGGTGCATTAGATGTACTCTCCCTGCTGAAGGTGCATTAGATTTACTCACCCTGCTGAAGGTGCATTAGATTTACTCACCCTGCTGAAGGTGCATTAGATTTACTCACCCTGCTGAAGGTGCATTAGATTTACTCTCCCTGCTGAAGGTGCATTAGATTTACTCACCCTGCTGAAGGTGCATTAGATTTACTCTCCCTGCTGAAGGTGCATTAGATTTACTCACCCTGCTGAAGGTGCATTAGATTTACTCACCCTGCTGAAGGTGCATTAGATGTACTCTCCCTGCTGAAGGTGCATTAGATTTACTCACCCTGCTGAAGGTGCATTAGATTTACTCACCCTGCTGAAGGTGCATTAGATTTACTCACCCTGCTGAAGGTGCATTAGATTGACTCTCCCTGCTGAAGGTGCATTAGATTTACTCACCCTGCTGAAGGTGCATTAGATTTACTCTCCCTGCTGAAGGTGCATTAGATTTACTCACCCTGCTGAAGGTGCATTAGATTTACTCTCCCTGCTGAAGGTGCATTAGATTTACTCTCCCTGCTGAAGGTGCATTAGATTGACTCACCCTGCTGAAGGTGCATTAGATTTACTCACCCTGCTGAAGGTGCATTAGATTTACTCTCCCTGCTGAAGGTGCATTAGATTTACTCACCCTGCTGAAGGTGCATTAGATTTACTCACCCTGCTGAAGGTGCATTAGATGTACTCTCCCTGCTGAAGGTGCATTAGATTTACTCACCCTGCTGAAGGTGCATTAGATTTACTCACCCTGCTGAAGGTGCATTAGATTTACTCACCCTGCTGCAGCAGCTTTGCTCTCGGTCCGGGAGTATTCTGTCTCAGACTGTTCAGCAGGAACTTGAATCCTCTGTGAATACAGATGAACAAACAGTGAGTCCGCTGTGCTGAACCCCCCCACACAGAAGCAGAGCGGCTGGTGCTGCAGCTTCCTGGTCGGGTTAGTGGTATCATATCATAGAGAACAGAGAGTGGCAGCGTGTGGCTGCTGCAGCTTCCTGGTTGAAGGTGGACTTATCGTTAGTAAGATAATAGTACTAGTGAATAGAGAGTGCTGCTGCCGCTCTTAGCTCAGGGTGTGTCTTGAAGAACAAACATTAATATTTGCCTTGGCTCCTTCCTGCTCCTTCTTCGCTCTTGTTCTGATCACTCCGTGTTAATGAGCCGCACAGATATCATTTATGTTTCTATCCACGTTGTATTAAGTCTGCAGAACTCTGAACTCAGCTGAGACTGATGTGGGATCAGATGTGTGGTTATTGGGGGCAGCTGCTCCAAACCCTAGCCATGTCTTCGGGCTCACTTTGTTGAATCACCATAACCACAACCCCACGTCGGTAAGACCCGTAAAAACCTGCTTTCAGACCTGGACTACTTGCTCGTTGGTGACTTTGTAATATTCTGTCAATTACCTCGTTCTTATTTATTATACATGTTTGCTCATATGTTTGAAAAATACAAAAATCATATCCGTTTCAACATTTATTTAAAAATCACTTGACTTGAAAGACAGATTTCCTGAAGTCCTTCAGGGAGACTCACCTGTCCGGACCTTTGGGCTGAAGGACTGGATCTGGACCTCTCGTGGAGGCAGGTGGGGTTCCTCCTCCCCTCCGGGTCCAGGATGTTCTCTGCTGATCGGTACCGACCAGAGGGCCTGGTTTCCTGGACATTCTTCTGTGTGTTCCACTGGGCCTCATACTCAGCAAAGGTGCCAAGTCGCTGCTGGTCCAGGACTAGGTGCTGGTCGAGGACCGGCTGATGTGCAGGGTCTCCCTGGTTCAGGACCCTCACTGAGACCTCCTTTGGTTCAGGGGTCCAGCAGAGACCTCGGGCCCTGGTCTCAGAGGGGATCTCTGCAGGGGTGCTGTGGAGAACTGGTTTTCCACTGAGGAGCTTATTTTGGTCCAGTAAGGAGCTTTCATTGCGAGGAGGATCTTCCTTCACCCCAACTTGGTGGATTTTGTCCGGCTCAGAGAAAGACCTGACCTTCTTCTCTGCAGGAAACCGCTTACGGCCCCCGATGCGGGTCACCGGACCCCCGATTGTTTTACCCATCACAGACTCAGAAACTGTGGGCAAAGGGGGACCCTCCTTCCTGTAGTTCTGTGAGGCCTCAGCTGCAGGGGCCTCTAGTAAAACCAGGTCTCTCCTCCTGAAAGATGTGGCCTTGAGCACCCTGGCTTGTGCTTCCTTCAGGTGGTCCTTGTAGGAGCTGGTGAAGGATCTGTCTGCAGAGGACGGAGGGTCTCCTTCAGGCCTCCAGACCTCCTGGTCCTCGTCAGCCTCTGCACCAGGAAGGCTGCTGGTGCTCTTCTGCAGATTGGCTCTCCTCATCTGGATCTGGTTCCTTAGAGTGGTGGCAAAGCGGTCGCTGCGCCGCGCCTGCTGGTCTTCAATGGACTCCTCAGGGTTCAGGACTCTTGTTTTCTCAGTTTGCCCGGCAGCATCCATGGACAGGGAGTGAAGCATGGGGGCGTCCTGGGGGCAGATCTTGTTGCTGACCTGATGTCTGAAGTCCTGTGGGGGCAGAGACCTCCTCTGTTCGGGGGGTCTGCTCGCAGGATAACTCTGCAGCCCCCGGTCCTCAGGGCTGGGTTTGGTTTCCAGCCCTGTGGTCACCTGGATAATGTTGTATCCATTACTGTCTTTGCTGTGAGGGGAGTGTTGGGGGGCCTGAGGCTTCCCCGGGGGGCTGGTGGTCTGCAGGTTGACAGCTGGGGGGTCTGTGCTGAGGCTCCTTCCTGACAGGGGGGGATTATTCTGTGTGGTGACACAGTAGTACCGGCTGCTGTCAGAGATCTGTTCAGAGGAGCTGAGGATCCTGCTCTGGTTCTGACCGCAGGGTGCAGAACTGTTGGTGTTCAGGTCCTGCAGGTCCTGCATGCTGCAGTAAGACCCCCCTGCGGTAGGAGGCTTTGGGACGGAGACAGTCCAGGTCTGAGGGTAGAAAGTGCTCTTGTCACTGTGGTGTCTCTGATGGGCGGGATGCCTGTTGGAGATACACTCGTTCTGGTTCTGGTTCTGGTTCTGGTCCGGTGCTTCAGATGACGGCGGGTTGGGAGCGTGGCGGCTCTCAGTGAAAGCCTTGTGTGGTTCAGGACCTTCAGGGTAGGGGGGTATAAGGCCTCGCTCATGAACTTTAGTGGCAGCAAAGCTGTCGCTGCGAGCAGGCGGGGGGGGCGGGGGGGGGGAGGGGGAGGAGGTCTTATTTTTCTCCGGGACATGCCAGACCGGGCCTAAGCTGGTTCTGCTGGAGGTCGAGTGCCGGGCCGGGTCGTCGGTCTGTGCAGAGGGGAGGCCCGGCATCTGGAAGTAGGCCAGCCTGTCCTCTGGCTGGTGGCCCTCCCTCAGGCTCGGGGGGGTCCTGGGGTTCCTCCCCCCCGCCTCCCACTGACTCACCTGATGAACCACGCTCTCCGTGGAGGCCGCGTTGCTCCTGTAAAGGGTGTAGTCAGGCATCCCAGAGCTGGTGGAGAAGGAGCTGTATGCCGAGTCTCGCTTGCCCCCCAGATGCTCCTCCATGCTGCTGGTTGGGGGGGAAAGCTGGCCATAGGGGGGGGGGCTGGTCTAAGCTGTCCATGCTGCCGTGGGAACTGAACTGATCGGACACTCTGAGCGGGGGGGTCTGATCCCAACTAGAGGACAGATCTGAGGAGGAGCTAGAGAGCAGACAACATGAGATCAACTGAGGGATCTACTTTCTGTTAAAGAGCTACAGCAGATCACTGAGGGATCTACTTTCTGTTAAATAGCTACAGCAGATCACTGAGGCATCTACTTTCTGTTAAATAGCTACAGCAGATCACTGAGGCATCTACTTTATGTTAAATAGCTACAGCAGATCACTGAGGGCATCTACTTTCTGTTAAATAGCTACAGCAGATCACTGAGGGATCTACTTTCTGTTAAAGAGCTACAGCAGATCACTGAGGGATCTACTTTCTGTTAAATAGCTACAGCAGATCACTGAGGCATCTACTTTCTGTTAAAGAGCTACAGCAGATCACTGAGGGATCTACTTTCTGTTAAAGAGCTACAGCAGATCACTGAGGGCATCTACTTTCTGTTGAAGAGCTACAGCAGATCACTGATGGATCTACTTTCTGTTAAAGAGCTACAGCAGATCACTGAGGGATCTACTTTCTGTTAAATAGCTACAGCAGATCACTGAGGGATCTACTTTCTGTTAAATAGCTACAGCAGATCACTGAGGGCATCTACTTTCTGTTAAATAGCTACAGCAGATCACTGAGGGATCTACTTTCTGTTAAAGAGCTACAGCAGATCACTGAGGGCATCTACTTTCTGTTAAATAGCTACAGCAGATCACTGAGGGATCTACTTTCTGTTAAAGAGCTACAGCAGATCACTGAGGGATCTACTTTCTGTTAAATAGCTACAGCAGATCACTGATGGGATCTACTTTCTGTTAAAGAGCTACAGCAGATCACTGAGGGATCTACTTTCTGTTAAATAGCTACAGCAGATCACTGAGGGATCTACTTTCTGTTAAATAGCTACAGCAGATCACTGAGGATCTACTTTCTGTTAAATAGCTACAGCAGATCACTGAGGGCATCTACTTTCTGTTAAATAGCTACAGCAGATCACTGAGGGATCTACTTTCTGTTAAAGAGCTACAGCTGATCACTGAGGCATCTACTTTCTATTAAAGAGCTACAGCTGATCACTGAGGCATCTACTTTCTGTTAAAGAGCTACAGCTGACAGCTTCAATCCTTTTGCATTTCCTGACATTTTATAGAGCAAACAACTTCTCAGATAATCCAGAAAACACAACGTGAGATGGATACATGTTCACCTGAGGCTGGACAGTTACCTGGCATCATGTATGGTGTGCCACACCTGCGTGGGTGGAGCCTGAGGTTTGGCAGTCTCTGATTGGTTCTCATTGAACTTGGTGGAGTGCCAGGAGTGAGGCCGGCTGATTGGCTGGTTCCTCCTGCAGAGAGCGCAGGCACATCACATTATCTTATCTTCTATCACATTAACCACAGAACAGGAAGTCCCTACTGCAACACCAAAGTACATTTCTAAAATACCTTCTTCTTTTTCTGTATTTATAATGACACTGGGAATTGTGTGGCATTTTGAATTCACTCAATTTCCATACAAATAAATAAGCATGACTTTTTAAACAGCAACAAAAAAGTGAATGTACACTGAGCTGTCATTTATCCGTTATTCAAAGCACCTCGTGCACTTTGAGATGGAGTGCACTCTTTAAAGCCATTCTTTCTGATTGCATGTCAGGAACAAGGTGAAGAGAACATATGACAAGGACAGGGAACACATCAACCACTTCCTTCACAGACACTGACTACGTGTTTACAACACACACACACACACACACACACACACACACACACACACACACACCTAATGGGATGAATCACAGGCCGCTGAGGATGATATAAATCTAAATTGCTAAATGCAATGTAATCTCTGGAAACATGATGTATGTGATCACATGGAGGAAGAGGAGCTACTGAGGAAGAGGAGCTACTGAGGAAGAGGAGCTACTGAGGAAGAGGAGCTACTGATGAAGATTAGCTACTGAGGAAGAGGAGCTACTGAGGAAGAGGAGCTACTGATGAAAAGGAGCTACTGAGGAAGAGGAGCTACTGATGAAGAGGAGCTACTGATGAAGAGGAGCTACTGATGAAGATTAGCTACTGAGGAAGAGGAGCTACTGAGGAAGAGGAGCTACTGATGAAGAGGAGCTACTGAGGAAGAGGAGCTATTGATGAAGAGGAGCTACTGATGAAGAGGAGCTACTGAGGAAGAGGAGCTACTGAGGAAGAGGAGCTACTGAGGAAGAGGAGCTATTGATGAAGAGGAGCTACTGATGAAGAGGAGCTACTGATGAAGAGGAGCTACTGAGGAAGAGGAGCTACTGAGGAAGAGGAGCTACTGAGGAAGAGGAGCTACTGATGAAGAGGAGCTACTGAGGAAGAGGAGCTACTGATGAAGAGGAGCTACTGATGAAGAGGAGCTACTGAGGAAGAGGAGCTACTGATGAAGAGGAGCTACTGAGGAAGAGGAGCTACTGATGAAGAGGAGCTACTGATGAAGAGGAGCTACTGAGGAAGAGGAGCTACTGATGAAGAGGAGCTACTGATGAAGAGGAGCTACTGAAGAAGAGGAGCTACTGATGAAGAGGAGCTACTGATGAAGAGGAGCTACTGAGGAAGAGGAGCTACTGAGGAAGAGGAGCTACTGATGAAGAGGAGCTACTGAGGAAGAGGAGCTACTGATGAAGAGGAGCTACTGAGGAAGAGGAGCTACTGATGAAGAGGAGCTACTGATGAAGAGGAGCTACTGATGAAGAGGAGCTACTGAGGAAGAGGAGCTACTGATGAAGAGGAGCTACTGATGAAGAGGAGCTACTGATGAAGAGGAGCTACTGATGAAGAGGAGCTACTGATGAAGAGGAGCTACTGAGGAAGAGGAGCTACTGATGAAGAGGAGCTACTGAGGAAGAGGAGCTACTGAGGAAGAGGAGCTACTGATGAAGAGGAGCTACTGATGAAGAGGAGCTACTGATGAAGAGGAGCTACTGAGGAAGAGGAGCTACTGATGAAGAGGAGCTACTGATGAAGAGGAGCTACTGATGAACCGTACCTCATGGAACTTCGTAAAATCTTCGTGAGAAAACTTCTCGCCACATTCACATCATCCTCAGAGGGCGTTTTCTGAGCTACTATATCCATCATTTCCATATTCCTGCCAGCAGGGGGAGGAACACACACACACACACACACACACACACACACTGAGAACTCAGGCAGCTCAACTGTGTGTGAGATGCTGTGCACACTGAGAACGTGTTCATGATGTGGCCGACAAGATGTAATTGCCCCCCCCCTCCTTGACACTGGTATAACTGCCATGGATCATTATCCTCTGGGGCTATCCTCTGTATAGAACTCAGAGTACAGTAGACTATCCTCTGTATAGAACTCAGAGTACAGTAGACTATCCTCTGGATAGAACTCAGAGTACAGTAGGCTATCCTCTGTATTGAACTCAGAGTACAGTAGACTATCCTCTGTATAGAACTCAGAGTACAGTAGACTATCCTCTCTGTAGAACTCAGAGTACAGTAGACTATCCTCTGTATAGAACTCAGAGTACAGTAGACTATCCTCTGGATAGAACTCAGAGTACAGTAGGCTATCCTCTGTATTGAACTCAGAGTACAGTAGGCTATCCTCTGTATTGAACTCAGAGTACAGTAGACTATCCTCTCTATTGAACTCAGAGTACAGTAGACTATCCTCTCTGTAGAACTCAGAGTACAGTAGGCTATCCTCTGTATTGAACTCAGAGTACAGTAGGCTATCCTCTCTATAGAACTCAGAGTACAGTAGACTATCCTCTGTATAGAACTCAGAGTACAGTAGACTATCCTCTGTATTGAATTCAGAGTACAGTAGACTATCCTCTGTATAGAACTCAGAGTACAGTAGACTATCCTCTGTATTGAACTCAGAGTACAGTAGACTATCCTCTGTATAGAACTCAGAGTACAGTAGACTATCCTCTGTATTGAACTCAGAGTACAGTAGACTATCCTCTGTATAGAACTCAGAGTACAGTAGACTATCCTCTGTATTGAACTCAGAGTACAGTAGACTATCCTCTGTATAGAACTCAGAGTACAGTAGACTATCCTCTCTGTAGAACTCAGAGTACAGTAGACTATCCTCTGTATTGAACTCAGAGTACAGTAGGCTATCCTCTCTATAGAACTCAGAGTACAGTAGACTATCCTCTGTATTGAACTCAGAGTACAGTAGGCTATCCTCTCTATAGAACTCAGAGTACAGTAGACTATCCTCTGTATTGAACTCAGAGTACAGTAGACTATCCTCTGTATTGAATTCAGAGTACAGTAGACTATCCTCTGTATTGAACTCAGAGTACAGTAGACTATCCTCTGTATTGAACTCAGAGTACAGTAGACTATCCTCTGTATTGAACTCAGAGTACAGTAGACTATCCTCTGTATTGAACTCAGAGTACAGTAGACTATCCTCTGTATTGAACTCAGAGTACAGTAGACTATCCTCTGTATTGAACTCAGAGTACAGTAGACTATCCTCTGTATTGAACTCAGAGTACAGTAGACTATCCTCTGTATTGAACTCAGAGTACAGTAGACTATCCTCTGTATAGAACTCAGAGTACAGTAGACTATCCTCTCTATTGAACTCAGAGTACAGTAGACTATCCTCTGTATTGAACTCAGAGTACAGTAGACTATCCTCTGTATTGAACTCAGAGTACAGTAGACTATCCTCTGTATAGAACTCAGAGTACAGTAGACTATCCTCTGTATTGAACTCAGAGTACAGTAGACTATCCTCTGTATAGAACTCAGAGTACAGTAGACTATCCTCTCTATAGAACTCAGAGTACAGTAGACTATCCTCTGTATTGAACTCAGAGTACAGTAGACTATCCTCTGTATAGAACTCAGAGTACAGTAGGCTATCCTCTGTATTGAACTCAGAGTACAGTAGACTATCCTCTGTATTGAACTCAGAGTACAGTAGACTATCCTCTGTATTGAACTCAGAGTACAGTAGACTATCCTCTCTATAGAACTCAGAGTACAGTAGACTATCCTCTTATAGAACTCAGAGTACAGTAGACTATCCTCTGTATTGAACTCAGAGTACAGTAGACTATCCTCTGTATGAACTCAGAGTACAGTAGACTATCCTCTGTATTGAACTCAGAGTACAGTAGACTATCCTCTGTATTGAACTCAGAGTACAGTAGACTATCCTCTGTATAGAACTCAGAGTACAGTAGACTATCCTCTGTATTGAACTCAGAGTACAGTAGACTATCCTCTGTAGAACTCAGAGTACAGTAGCTATCCTCTGTATTGAACTCAGAGTACAGTAGACTATCCTCTGTATTGAACTCAGAGTACAGTAGACTATCCTCTGTATAGAACTCAGAGTACAGTAGACTATCCTCTGTATAGAACTCAGAGTACAGTAGACTATCCTCTGTATTGAACTCAGAGTACAGTAGACTATCCTCTGTATTGAACTCAGAGTACAGTAGGCTATCCTCTGTATTGAACTCAGAGTACAGTAGACTATCCTCTGTATAGAACTCAGAGTACAGTAGGCTATCCTCTGTATTGAACTCAGAGTACAGTAGACTATCCTCTGTATTGAACTCAGAGTACAGTAGACTATCCTCTGTATTGAACTCAGAGTACAGTAGACTATCCTCTGTATTGAACTCAGAGTACAGTAGACTATCCTCTCTATAGAACTCAGAGTACAGTAGACTATCCTCTGTATTGAACTCAGAGTACAGTAGACTATCCTCTGTATGAACTCAGAGTACAGTAGACTATCCTCTGTATTGAACTCAGAGTACAGTAGACTATCCTCTGTATAGAACTCAGAGTACAGTAGACTATCCTCTGTAGAACTCAGAGTACAGTAGACTATCCTCTGTATTGAACTCAGAGTACAGTAGGCTATCCTCTGTATTGAACTCAGAGTACAGTAGACTATCCTCTGTATAGAACTCAGAGTACAGTAGACTATCCTCTGTATAGAACTCAGAGTACAGTAGGCTATCCTCTGTATTGAACTCAGAGTACAGTAGGCTATCCTCTGTATTGAACTCAGAGTACAGTAGACTATCCTCTGTATGAACTCAGAGTACAGTAGACTATCCTCTGTATAGAACTCAGAGTACAGTAGACTATCCTCTGTATAGAACTCAGAGTACAGTAGACTATCCTCTGTATTGAACTCAGAGTACAGTAGGCTATCCTCTGTATTGAACTCAGAGTACAGTAGACTATCCTCTGTATTGAACTCAGAGTACAGTAGACTATCCTCTGTATTGAACTCAGAGTACAGTAGACTATCCTCTGTATTGAACTCAGAGTACAGTAGACTATCCTCTGTATTGAACTCAGAGTACAGTAGACTATCCTCTGTATTGAACTCAGAGTACAGTAGACTATCCTCTGTATTGAACTCAGAGTACAGTAGACTATCCTCTGTATTGAACTCAGAGTACAGTAGGCTATCCTCTGTATTGAACTCAGAGTACAGTAGGCTATCCTCTGTATTGAACTCAGAGTACAGTAGGCTATCCTCTCTGTAGAACTCAGAGTACAGTAGGCTATCCTCTGTATTGAACTCAGAGTACAGTAGACTATCCTCTCTGTAGAACTCAGAGTACAGTAGACTATCCTCTGTATTGAACTCAGAGTACAGTAGACTATCCTCTGTATAGAACTCAGAGTACAGTAGGCTATCCTCTGTATTGAACTCAGAGTACAGTAGGCTATCCTCTGTATTGAACTCAGAGTACAGTAGACTATCCTCTGTATAGAACTCAGAGTACAGTAGACTATCCTCTGTATAGAACTCAGAGTACAGTAGGCTATCCTCTGTATTGAACTCAGAGTACAGTAGGCTATCCTCTGTATTGAACTCAGAGTACAGTAGACTATCCTCTCTGTAGAACTCAGAGTACAGTAGACTATCCTCTGTATTGAACTCAGAGTACAGTAGACTATCCTCTGTATAGAACTCAGAGTACAGTAGACTATCCTCTCTGTAGAACTCAGAGTACAGTAGACTATCCTCTGTATTGAACTCAGAGTACAGTAGACTATCCTCTGTATAGAACTCAGAGTACAGTAGACTATCCTCTGTATAGAACTCAGAGTACAGTAGACTATCCTCTGTATAGAACTCAGAGTACAGTAGACTATCCTCTGTATAGAACTCAGAGTACAGTAGGTGCTGCTGTCAGACTGCCATATGGTCCCGGGTTGGGGAGGGGGGGGGTAAGCAGAGAGGGTCTTATATGATCAGATCAGCAGCATCAAGCTGTCGTCTGGCCCCCAGACACTGATTCAGGTTTAGTCGTCTCCCGGATATTAATGAGATGAGCTTGCAGTGATTGGAGGAATCAATATGTCTCGACCAATCACCAGCAGCAGCGTTGTTGCTGCTGGATACGTTGCTGATGAATGGTGGTGGGCTCTGTGTGGAGCCTGCGAGCCCCTTCAGACACTCATTGGAAAGTGCACCGTGTAGAAGGCCGTAAGAAGTCACAGCACGGCTAACTACTGATTTACTTTGAGAGATTTGGTTCATCTCAACAGTCGGACAGTTCCACAAAATGAATGTGGATTAAAGTAAGGACAAAGGAGGCCCACATGGAGCTCAGTCCGGTTACTGGGGCACCAGGAGCCACACATGGCTGCCATTGGTATGCAAATGAGGGGCTTATTAGGCCTATCGTCCGGGTTACAGCCGGGAACACTCAGATATGTTGAAAGTGAATCTGGGGAGGGGGCTGGAGCTCCATGCACTGCAACGCATCCAGGTCCCAACCAGCCAGCACTCAAACAGCTGTGTGCTAAACATGTGTTATTAAACTAAAGTAACTTCATGAGAGGATTAAAGTGTGCTAAACATGTGTTATTAAACTAAAGTAACTTCATGAGAGGATTAAAGTGTGCTAAACATGTGTTATTAAACTAAAGTAACTTCATGAGAGGATTAAAGTGTGCTAAACATGTATTATTAAACTAAAGTAACTTCATGAGAGGATTAAAGTGTGCTAAACATGTGTTATTAAACTAAAGTAACTTCATGAGAGGATTAAAGTGTGCTAAACATGTATTATTAAACTAAAGTAACTTCATAAGAGGATTAAAGTGTGCTAAACATGTGTTATTAAACTAAAGTAACTTCATTCACATGTGGGAGTCTGCTGATCACGGCTTGCCCTCCGTGACCGTCCAACCTCACAGAGTGACGGGACAACAACACAACAACAGAGTATTAAGTTATTAAGGTCATAAAGCAGATACATCCCAGTCCCCAGCTCCTCAGCTGCACGCACCCCGACACACGAGGACTCAGCTGCACGCACCCCGACACACGAGGACTCAGCTGCACGCACCCCGACACAAGAGGACTCAGCTGCACGCACCCCGACACACGAGGACTCAGCTGCACGCACCCCGACACACGAGGACTCAGCTGCACGCACCCCGACACACGAGGACTCAGCTGCACGCACCCCGACACACGAGGACTCAGCTGCACGCACCCCGACACACGAGGACTCAGCTGCACGCACCCCGACACACGAGGACTCCGCTGCACGCACCCCGACACACGAGGACTCAGCTGCACGCACCCCGACACACGAGGACTCAGCTGCACGCACCCCGACACACGAGGACTCAGCTGCACGCACCCCGACACACGAGGACTCAGCTGCACGCACCCCGACACACGAGGACTCGCTGCACGCACCCCGACACACGAGGACTCAGCTGCACGCACCCCGACACACGAGGACTCAGCTGCACGCACCCCGACACACGAGGACTCAGCTGCACGCACCCCGACACACGAGGACTCAGCTGCACGCACCCCGACACACGAGGACTCAGCTGCACGCACCCCGACACACGAGGACTCAGCTGCACGCACCCCGACACACGAGGACTCAGCTGCACGCACCCCGACACACGAGGACTCAGCTGCACGCACCCCGACACACGAGGACTCAGCTGCACGCACCCCGACACAAGAGGACTCAGCTGCACGCACCCCGACACACGAGGACTCAGCTGCACGCACCCCGACACAAGAGGACTCAGCTGCACGCACCCCGACACACGAGGACTCAGCTGCACGCACCCCGACACACGAGGACTCAGCTGCACGCACCCCGACACACGAGGACTCAGCTGCACGCACCCCGACACACGAGGACTCAGCTGCACGCACCCCGACACACGAGGACTCAGCTGCACACACACAGTTCACAAGAGATTTAAAAATATAGAATTTCCACTCACCGAACATCTGGACACTAAACTCACAACAGACACAAAGGAGAAACGTGTTCCAAAAGTTCATTGATAAAGCCGGGAGCTCTCTGCACACACACAACAGGAAGAGACGCTTTCACGCGCGCGCACACAGACACAGACACAGACACACACACACACACAGGCACACGCACACACACACACTGCAGCTCACACACATTGTGGTTCACACACGGCGGCAGTTTGACGGAAGGAGGAAGACCTCCTTCAGGATTACTGGAGTCACCCAGAGGGGGAGGAAGTCCCCCTGCACTTCACCTCTTCTGATTGGCTGAGAGGGGCTGATATGCTAATCAGGGAGGACATGTCCACCCATCAGGCATTTCCACCATCACTATGGCAACCGGTGGCTCTGGGGGTGAAGCTTCCCCCTGACGGAGCAGCAGATGAAGCTTCATTGTGTTTAGTGTATTCATTGGTTAATGAATTTAACACAGTCAGTGTTTACAGATCTCTATCAGGCTACGTGTTTATACCTGAACTCTCTCTCTCTCTCTCTCTCTCTCTCTCTCTCTCTCTCTCTCTCTCTCTCTCTCTCTCTCTCTCTCTCTCTCTCTCTCTCTCTCTCTCTCTCTCTCTCTCTCTCTCTCTCTCTCTCTCTCTCTCTCTCTCTCTCTCTCTCTCTCTCTCTCTCTCTCTCTCTCTCTCTCTCTCTCTCTCTCCTCTCTCTCTCTCTCTCTCTCTCTCTCTCTCTCTCTCTCTCTCTCTCTCTCTCTCTCTCTCTCTCTCTCTCTCAGGTTCACCACCAGGTCACTCTCTCCAGCACAGGTTAGCTCTGAGTGTTAGCATGCTAATGTAAACACAGACCAGATCACTTCCAGAACACGTCTCATTGGTTCTGACAGCAACGTTTCTGATTGGCCCGTGCGGGTAAAGCCCGCCCACATTTTAGTAATGTGGTCATGACGCAGCGAATCTGGATCAGCTCCATTGTTCTCCGTTTTTAGAGACGTGGGTACGGAGGAGAAGAGAGAGGGGTTTGTTCCTGACACTTTGAGAGTCTCCTGACACACCGGGGACACACCGGGGACACACGGGGACACACGGGGGACACACGGGGGACACACCGGGACACACCGGGGGTACACGGGGGACACACGGGGACAAACACACCGGGACACACAGTGATGTAGAAAAGTCATCAGATAGGGACTTGTGGATGACAACACTTATTAGTGTGAAAAACAAATGACAGTCAAATTACTTATTTGACTGTCATTTAAAGTTTTAAATAAAAATAAAAGTTGTTTGACGAGAGGGTTAGGCGTTACTCCCCGTCACTGACTTTGGAACAAACCAAAAATAAAAGAGGGGGGTGAATCTCTGAGCTAACACTTCCTCCACTGAAGGAAATCTTTTTAAGAAATGATAGAGAGAAATGTGTTTTAGGAACACAAACAGCACTCAGCACTGCACTGACCCCCCTCCCAAAGCTGCACTGACCCCCCTCCCAAAGCTGCACTGACCCCCCTCCCAAAGCTGCACTGACCCCCCTCCCAAAGCTGCACTGACCCCCCTCCCAAAGCTGCACTGACCCCCCTCCCAAAGCTGCACTGACCCCCCTCCCAAAGCTGCACTGACCCCCCTCCCAAAGCTGCACTGACCCCCCTCCCAAAGCTGCACTGACCCCCCTCCCAAAGCTGCACTGACCCCCCTCCCAAAGCTGCACTGACCCCCCTCCCAAAGCTGCACTGACCCCCCTCCCAAAGCTGCACTGACCCCCCTCCCAAAGCTGCACTGACCCCCCTCCCAAAGCTGCACTGACCCCCCTCCCAAAGCTGCACTGACCCCCCTCCCAAAGCTGCACTGACCCCCCTCCCAAAGCTGCAGTAAACAGAACCACCCTGACCCGGTACAGACTCAGTGCACCTGAAACACACACACACACATTCTGACGAAACACACTTGAAACACGCCTGATCACACACACACGCACGCACACGCACGCACGCACCCACACTGACGAAACACACCTGATCACACACACACACACACACACACACACACACACACACACACACACACACACACACACACACACACACACACACACACACACACACACACACACACACACACACACACACACACACACACACACACACACACACACACACACACACACACACACACACACACACACACACACACACACACACACACACACACACACACACACACACACACACACACACACACACACACACACACACACGGACTCGTACAGCAGGATCTGGGACGTTATGATCCAGAGACAATGGGGCAGTGAGTCACTCAGGCCTCAGGACTCATGACTCATGAACCAGACCTGAAGAGTCAGTAAGGGGCGGAGCCACGAGGAAGCATGCTGGGAAGCATGCTGGGAAGCATATACAGTCTGATCACACGGAGGGGGGGGTATTATTACCATGGCGATACTCATCTGATATGATCACAAAGAGAACATATACAACTACCACACACACACACACACACACACACACACACACACACACACACACACGTCATCACTGCGTCCTCAGATACAGGTATGTATTGGAGGTGTTACCACCGTGTGGGGGGGGACCTACCTCTTCACCAGTTAAGTACACTGGCTTCAGAGGAGTCATAGCGTACCTCTTCACCAGTTAAGTACACTGGCTTCAGAGGAGTCATAGCGTACCTCTTCACCAGTTAAGTACACTGGCTTCAGAGGAGTCATAGCGTACCTCTTCACCAGTTAAGTACACTGGCTTCAGAGGAGTCATAGCGTACCTCTTCACCAGTTAAGTACACTGGCTTCAGAGGAGTCATAGCGTACCTCTTCACCAGTTAAGTACACTGGCTTCAGAGGAGTCATAGCGTACCTCTTCACCAGTTAAGTACACTGGCTTCAGAGGAGTCATAGCGTACCTCTTCACCAGTTAAGTACACTGGCTTCAGAGGAGTCATAGCGTACCTCTTCACCAGCTAAGTACACTGGCTTCAGAGGAGTCATAGCGTACCTCTTCACCAGTTAAGTACACTGGCTTCAGAGGAGTCATAGCGTACCTCTTCACCAGTTAAGTACACTGGCTTCAGAGGAGTCATAGCGTACCTCTTCACCACCAGGCTCAGGCTCCGGTGGGACCCCTTCACGAGGCAGATGGCTTCCTGTCTGAAGCCGCTCAGAGGAATCTCGTTAATGTCGACCAGCTCGTCTCCAACCTGCAGACTCACAGCGGCCGCCTTGCTGTCCTCCTCCACCTGCAACACACACACACACACACACACACACACACACACACACACACACACACACACACACACACACACACACACACACACACACACACACCACACACACACACACACACACACACACACACACACACACACACACACACACACACACACACACACACACACACACACACACCACACACACACACACACACACACCACACACACACACACACACACACACACACACACACACACACACACACACACACACACACACACACACACACACACACACACACACACACACACACATTATAAATACAGCACAGTAACACACCTCTCAGTGATGATGTCAGGGTACTTTATATCTGTGCTATGTAAACACATTGTATTGGATGGTAACGCCTGACATCATATGAATGACTTCTGATTGGCCACATCCCAGCACCCCCCCGCCCTCCTCTGTAATAGCAGTGTAACGGGGGTGGGGTGGGGGGGGGTGGGGCGTCTGGCTGGGTGCCTGAGCTGCTCCTAATACGGTTGTGTTTCTGTGTGTTGTGGAGACATGGATCTCTGATGTATTAACAGAGAGAGCTGGAACACGAACAGGCTCTCCGGGCTCTGCAGGTGAATCAGTGTCTCTGGTGGAGCAGGTGAGGTGTGAGACGGGCAGGTGAGGTGTGAGACAGACAGGTGAGGTGTGAGACAGGCAGGTGAGGTGTGAGACAGGTGAGGTGTGAGACAGACAGGTGAGGTGTGAGACAGGTGAGGTGTGAGACGGACAGGTGAGGTGTGAGACAGGCAGGTGAGGTGTGAGACAGGTGAGGTGTGAGACGGACAGGTGAGGTGTGAGACGGGCAGGTGAGGTGTGAGACAGGCAGGTGAGGTGTGAGACAGGTGAGGTGTGAGACGGACAGGTGAGGTGTGAGACAGACAGGTGAGGTGTGAGACGGGCAGGTGAGGTGTGAGACGGGCAGGTGAGGTGTGAGCCAGGTGAGGTGTGAGACAGGCAGGTGAGGTGTGAGACAGACAGGTGAGGTGTGAGACGGGCAGGTGAGGTGTGAGACAGACAGGTGAGGTGTGAGACAGACAGGTGAGGTGTGAGACAGACAGGTGAGGTGTGAGACAGACAGGTGAGGTGTGAGACAAACAGGTGAGGTGTGAGACAGACAGGTGAGGTGTGAGACAGACAGGTGAGGTGTGAGACAAACAGGTGAGGTGTGAGACAAACAGGTGAGGTGTGAGACAGACATGTGAGGTGTGAGACAGACAGGTGAGGTGTGAGACAAACAGGTGAGGTGTGAGACAAACAGGTGAGGTGTGAGACAGACAGGTGAGGTGTGAGACAGACAGGTGAGGTGTGAGACAAACAGGTGAGGTGTGAGACGGGCAGGTGAGGTGTGAGACGGGTGAATACATCTGTATTAATATCGTGTGCTGAAGGAGCTCTAACAGTCTGTATGTCCAGCTGTGCAGAGGCTGCAGCGCAGGGTGTGGACACACGGTGGTCTACCGGCTGTAGACCACGGGGTGTGGACACACGGTGGTCTACCGGCTGTAGACCACGGGGGCTTCTGGCAGTTGTGTGTCAGACATGTTGTGTTAGCCCAGCCCTACACACATTGCGTTGTGTGTCAGACGTGTTGTGTTAGCCCAGCCCTACACACATTACGTTGTGTGTCAGACATGTTGTGTTAGCCCTACACACATTACGTTGTGTGTCAGACATGTTGTGT
Organism: Champsocephalus gunnari; assembly: GCA_036324595.1. Classification (NCBI taxonomy): domain Eukaryota; kingdom Metazoa; phylum Chordata; class Actinopteri; order Perciformes; family Channichthyidae; genus Champsocephalus; species Champsocephalus gunnari. The sequence goes on along the minus strand of CM070436.1, from coordinate 48,826,910 downwards.
TAGCCCTACACACATTGCGTTGTGTGTCAGACATGTTGTGTTAGCCCTACACACATTACGTTGTGTGTCAGACATGTTGTGTTAGCCCTACACACATTGCGTTGTGTGTCAGACATGTTGTGTTAGCCCAGCCCTACACACATTACGTTGTGTGTCAGACATGTTGTGTTAGCCCAGCCCTACACACATTACGTTGTGTGTCAGACATGTTGTGTTAGCCCAGCCCTACACACATTACGTTGTGTGTCAGACGTGTTGTGTTAGCCCAGCCCTACACACATTACGTTGTGTGTCAGACATGTTGTGTTAGCCCTACACACATTACGTTGTGTGTCAGACATGTTGTGTTAGCCCTACACACATTGCGTTGTGTGTCAGACATGTTGTGTTAGCCCTACACACATTACGTTGTGTGTCAGACATGTTGTGTTAGCCCTACACACATTGCGTTGTGTGTCAGACATGTTGTGTTAGCCCAGCCCTACACACATTACGTTGTGTGTCAGACATGTTGTGTTAGCCCAGCCCTACACACATTACGTAGTGTGTCAGACATGTTGTGTTAGCCCAGCCCTACACACATTACGTTGTGTGTCAGACATGTTGTGTTAGCCCTACACACATTACGTTGTGTGTCAGACATGTTGTGTTAGCCCAGCCCTACACACATTACGTTGTGTGTCAGACATGTTGTGTTAGCCCAGCCCTACACACATTACGTTGTGTGTCAGACATGTTGTGTTAGCCCAGCCCTACACACATTACGTTGTGTGTCAGACATGTTGTGTTAGCCCAGCCCTACACACATTACGTTGTGTGTCAGACATGTTGTGTTAGCCCAGCCCTACACACATTACGTTGTGTGTCAGACATGTTGTGTTAGCCCAGCCCTACACACATTACGTTGTGTGTCAGACATGTTGTGTTAGCCCAGCCCTACACACATTACGTTGTGTGTCAGACATGTTGTGTTAGCCCAGCCCTACACACATTACGTTGTGTGTCAGACATGTTGTGTTAGCCCAGCCCTACACACATTACGTTGTGTGTCAGACATGTTGTGTTAGCCCAGCCCTACACACATTACGTTGTGTGTCAGACATGTTGTTTTAGCCCAGCCCTACACACATTACGTTGTGTGTCAGACATGTTGTGTTAGCCCAGCCCTACACACATTACGTTGTGTGTCAGACATGTTGTGTTAGCCCAGCCCTACACACATTACGTTGTGTGTCAGACATGTTGTGTTAGCCCAGCCCTACACACATTACGTTGTGTGTCAGATATGTTGTGTTAGCCCAGCCCTACACACATTACGTTGTGTGTCAGACATGTTGTGTTAGCCCAGCCCTACACACATTGCGTTGTGTGTCAGACATGTTGTGTTAGCCCAGCCCTACACACATTACGTTGTGTGTCAGACATGTTGTGTTAGCCCAGCCCTACACACATTGCGTTGTGTGTCAGACATGTTGTGTTAGCCCAGCCCTACACACATTACGTTGTGTGTCAGACATGTTGTGTTAGCCCAGCCCTACACACATTACGTTGTGTGTCAGACATGTTGTGTTAGCCCAGCCCTACACACATTACGTTGTGTGTCAGACATGTTGTGTTGTGTTAGCCCAGCCCTACACACATTACGTAGTGTGTCAGACATGTTGTGTTAGCCCAGCCCTACACACATTACGTAGTGTGTCAGACATGTTGTGTTAGCCCTACACACATTACGTTGTGTGTCAGACATGTTGTGTTAGCCCAGCCCTACACACATTACGTTGTGTGTCAGACATGTTGTGTTAGCCCAGCCCTACACACATTACGTTGTGTGTCAGACATGTTGTGTTAGCCCAGCCCTACACACATTACGTTGTGTGTCAGACATGTTGTGTTAGCCCTACACACATTACGTTGTGTGTCAGACATGTTGTGTTAGCCCAGCCCTACACACATTACGTTGTGTGTCAGACATGTTGTGTTAGCCCAGCCCTACACACATTACGTTGTGTGTCAGACATGTTGTGTTAGCCCAGCCCTACACACATTGCGTAGTGTGTCAGACATGTTGTGTTAGCCCAGCCCTACACACATTACGTTGTGTGTCAGACATGTTGTGTTAGCCCAGCCCTACACACATTGCGTAGTGTGTCAGACATGTTGAGGCTCAACAGTAGGGTTGGGTATCGTTTGAATTTCCACGAGTCTGATTCCGGTTCTTACCGGTTCTCAACTCCGGTTCTTTGAGGGGAAACAAATGATTAAGCTCTTGTTGAGAAGCACACCTGCCTCTCAGGCGTACGGGAAGAAAGGTTTGAACACTTGAAAGCAGAATGCTTCAATCTGGGGCACTTTGAGCAGAATGACTAGAGACCAGATCTAGGGCTTCACAAACACCAGATGAAGAAGATCGGTTTACATTTTAATAATCAATAAGTATGTAAACATAACCAGTAACCCATAGCAACAACAAATACATGGAACGTGTTTTATGTTTGTTGTTCATTCATATCTTATTTTACTATTTTATTTCTGCATATTTTTGTATCTCTCCAGTTTTAAACGATATGTCTGGTTTCCTGTCCTCTAGTTTACACTGGAATGATTTCAAACCTGTTTCATCCCAATCGTTACAAAGGAGAGCCGGAAATATGTGTTTACACATCGTGACCAAACCGTTAGAGACCCGCTGAGTTAACTGAGACTAAAGGGAACCATCTGACTCTGAGAGTCCTTCCTCACTGAGCTGAAGCTAGCAGCCTCAGTCTGGCTGCAGAGGACTCTCCTCCACCTCTCAGAGTCCTTCCTCACTGAGCTGAAGCTAGCAGCCTCAGTCTGGCTGCAGAGGACTCTCCTCCACCTCTCAGAGTCCTTCCTCACTGAGCTGAAGCTAGCAGCCTCAGTCTGGCTGCAGAGGACTCTCCTCCACCTCTCAGAGTCCTTCCTCACTGAGCTGAAGCTAGCAGCCTCAGTCTGGCTGCAGAGGACTCTCCTCCACCTCTCAGAGTCCTTCCTCACTGAGCTGAAGCTAGCAGCCTCAGTCTGACTGCAGAGGACTCTCCTCCACCTCTCAGAGTCCTTCCTCACTGAGCTGAAGCTAGCAGCCTCAGTCTGGCTGCAGAGGACTCTCCTCCACCTCTCAGAGTCCTTCCTCACTGAGCTGAAGCTAGCAGCCTCAGTCTGACTGCAGAGGACTCTCCTCCACCTCTCAGAGTCCTTCCTCACTGAGCTGAAGCTAGCAGCCTCAGTCTGACTGCAGAGGACTCTCCTCCACCTCTCAGAGTCCTTCCTCACTGAGCTGAAGCTAGCAGCCTCAGTCTGGCTGCAGAGGACTCTCCTCCACCTCTCAGAGTCCTTCCTCACTGAGCTGAAGCTAGCAGCCTCAGTCTGACTGCAGAGGACTCTCCTCCACCTCTCAGAGTCCTTCCTCACTGAGCTGAAGCTAGCAGCCTCAGTCTGGCTGCAGAGGACTCTCCTCCTCATCATTGTAGAAACATCTTCTTCTTCCGTTAGAGCAGCTAGCACCAGATGCTAATAACAACAGCTCCCTCTCTCCCTTTTTCCCTCTCTCACTCTCTCACTCCCTCCCTCTCTCCCTCCCTCTCTCCCTTTCTCCCTCCCTTTCTCCCTCCCTCTCTCCCTCACTCCCTCCCTCCCTCTCTCCCTCTCTCCCTCGCTCACTCGCACGTTGGCTGTGAGCTGCGGGCGCCAGATAAGCCAACATCCCCCATCTTCCTCCCTTGCAGCGCCCGTCGTACAGGGCGAATGAACCGTGTAGCCGGGTGAGGGTGCTACATTCACTTCATTATGAATGTCGTTACATCGAGGCCGAACATCAGGACGAGCGCCAACGGTCAACACATGTGTTTCCCTCCAGAGCCGTCAGCGCAGCGCCTCACAGATCTGGGCCCTAGGTGAACATCTCTAACGCCAGTGCGACGGGCCGGCCCTGGTCTCAGGTTACGCTGTAGGAAGTGGAGGTACAACGCTACAGTTCCCGCCCCGCCGCAGTCACGCAGGAGGCTACGGAGAGCGGAGAGGAACATTTCCTCAGGCATCGAAAAGCGGAACCAACCGCAGGTTGAGCACCTCAGGGGGCCGCAGGTTGAGCACCTCAGGGGGCCGCAGGTTGAGCACCTCAGGGGGCCGCAGGTTGAGCACTTCAGGCCGCAGGTTGAGCACCTCAGGGGGCCGCAGGTTGAGCACCTCAGGGGGCCGCAGGTTGAGCACCTCAGGGGGCCGCAGGTTGAGCACCTCAGGGGGGCCGCAGGTTGAGCACTTCAGGCCGCAGGTTGAGCACCTCAGGGGGCCGCAGGTTGAGCACCTTAGGGGGCCGCAGGTTGAGCACCTCAGGGAGCCGCAGGTTGAGCACCTCAGGGGGCCGCAGGTTGAGCACCTTAGGGGGCCGCAGGTTGAGCACCTCAGGGGGCCGCAGGTTGAGCACCTTAGGGGGCCGCAGGTTGAGCACCTCAGGGAGCCGCAGGTTGAGCACCTCAGGGGGCCGCAGGTTGAGCACCTCAGGGGGCCGCAGGTTGAGCACCTCAGGGGGCCGCAGGTTGAGCACCTTAGGGGGCCGCAGGTTGAGCACCTAGGGGGCCGCAGGTTGAGCACCTCAGGGAGCCGCAGGTTGAGCACCTCAGGGGGCCGCAGGTTGAGCACCTCAGGGGGCCGCAGGTTGAGCACCTCAGGGGGGCCGCAGGTTGAGCACCTTAGGGGGCCGCAGGTTGAGCACCTCAGGGGGGCCGCAGGTTGAGCACCTCAGGGGGCCGCAGGTTGAGCACCTCAGGGGGCCGCAGGTTGAGCTCCTCAGGCTGCAGGTTGAGCACCTCAGGGGGCTGCAGGTTGAGCACCTCAGGGGGCCGCAGGTTGAGCACCTCAGGGGGCCGCAGGTTGAGCACCTCAGGGGGCCGCAGGTTGAGCACCTTAGGGGGCCGCAGGTTGAGCACCTCAGGGGGCCGCAGGTTGAGCACCTCAGGGGGCCGCAGGTTGAGCACCTCAGGGGGCCGCAGGTTGAGCACCTCAGGCTGCAGGTTGAGCACCTCAGGGGGCCGCAGGTTGAGCACCTCAGGGGGCCGCAGGTTGAGCACCTCAGGGGGCTGCAGGTTGAGCACCTCAGGGGGCCGCAGGTTGAGCACCTCAGGGGGCCGCAGGTTGAGCACCTCAGGGGGCCGCAGGTTGAGCACTTCAGGCCGCAGGTTGAGCACCTCAGGGGGCCGCAGGTTGAGCACCTCAGGGGGCCGCAGGTTGAGCACCTCAGGGGGCCGCAGGTTGAGCACCTCAGGGGGGCCGCAGGTTGAGCACTTCAGGCCGCAGGTTGAGCACCTCAGGGGGCCGCAGGTTGAGCACCTCAGGGAGCCGCAGGTTGAGCACCTCAGGGGGCCGCAGGTTGAGCACCTTAGGGGGGCCGCAGGTTGAGCACCTCAGGGGGCCGCAGGTTGAGCACCTTAGGGGGCCGCAGGTTGAGCACCTCAGGGAGCCGCAGGTTGAGCACCTCAGGGGGCCGCAGGTTGAGCACCTCAGGGGGGCCGCAGGTTGAGCACCTCAGGGGGCCGCAGGTTGAGCACCTTAGGGGGCCGCAGGTTGAGCACCTTAGGGGGCCGCAGGTTGAGCACCTCAGGGAGCCGCAGGTTGAGCACCTCAGGGGGCCGCAGGTTGAGCACCTCAGGGGGCCGCAGGTTGAGCACCTCAGGGGGCCGCAGGTTGAGCACCTTAGGGGGCCGCAGGTTGAGCACCTCAGGGGGGCCGCAGGTTGAGCACCTCAGGGGGCCGCAGGTTGAGCACCTCAGGGGGCCGCAGGTTGAGCTCCTCAGGCTGCAGGTTGAGCACCTCAGGGGGGCTGCAGGTTGAGCACCTCAGGGGGCCGCAGGTTGAGCACCTCAGGGGGCCGCAGGTTGAGCACCTCAGGCTGCAGGTTGAGCACCTCAGGGGGCCGCAGGTTGAGCACCTCAGGGGGCCGCAGGTTGAGCACCTCAGGGGGCTGCAGGTTGAGCACCTCAGGGGGCCGCAGGTTGAGCACCTCAGGGGGCCGCAGGTTGAGCACCTCAGGCTGCAGGTTGAGCACCTCAGGGGGCCGCAGGTTGAGCACCTCAGGGGGGCCGCAGGTTGAGCACCTCAGGCTGCAGGTTGAGCACCTCAGGGGGCCACAGGTTGAGCACCTCAGGGGGCCGCAGGTTGAGCACCTCAGGGGGCCACAGGTTGAGCACCTCAGGGGGCCACAGGTTGAGCACCTCAGGGGGCCGCAGGTTGAGCACCTCAGGGGGCCACAGGTTGAGCACCTCAGGGGGCCACAGGTTGAGCACCTCAGGGGGCCGCAGGTTGAGCACCTTAGGGGGCCGCAGGTTGAGCACCTTAGGGGGCCGCAGGTTGAGCACCTCAGCGGGCTGCAGGTTGAGCACCTCAGGGGGCCACAGGTTGAGCACCTCAGGGGGCTGCAGGTTGAGCACCTCAGGGGGCCACAGGTTGAGCACCTCAGGGGGCCGCAGGTTGAGCACCTCAGGGGGCTGCAGGTTGAGCACCTTAGGGGGCCGCAGGTTGAGCACCTCAGCGGGCTGCAGGTTGAGCTCCTCAGGGGGCCACAGGTTGAGCACCTCAGGGGGCCGCAGGTTGAGCACCTCAGGCTGCAGGTTGAGCTCCTCAGGCTGCAGGTTGAGCACCTCAGGCTGCAGGTTGAGCACCTCAGGGGGCCGCAGGTTGAGCACCTCAGGCTGCAGGTTGAGCTCCTCAGGGGGCCGCAGGTTGAGCACCTCAGGCTGCAGGTTGAGCACCTCAGGGGGCTGCAGGTTGAGCACCTCAGGCTGCAGGTTGAGCACCTCAGGGGGCTGCAGGTTGAGCACCTCAGGCTGCAGGTTGAGCACCTCAGGCTGCAGGTTGAGCACCTCAGGGGGCTGCAGGTTGAGCACCTCAGGCTGCAGGTTGAGCACCTCAGGCTGCAGGTTGAGCACCTCAGGCTGCAGGTTGAGCACCTCAGGCTGCAGGTTGAGCACCTCAGGCTGCAGGTTGAGCAACCCAGAAACCGTCAGACCCGAGAGTAATCCAACCAGTCTACCTCAGGGTGTGTCCTCTGAGAGCAGAGGCTCCACAGCATGTTCTCATTAACGGCATGTTCTTATTGGATGAGATGCTGGCACAGGGAATACATGTTGGAGCTGACGCCCAGCTGGCTTGTGTAAAACGGGATTATATAACTTTATTGAGAGTGAGGACGTTAATTCCTTGAAAACCTTGAGCAGATTCTGAGCTACGAGAGGAATGCTGAGCATTTTAATTAGATCCAGGATTTCAGTTTTCTACTCAAACTCTGAACCTCTCATCCAACTCTGGGCCTTCATTATCTTTCATTAATGGCAAAGAAGATGAATAATTATTACCTCAGATGGAATAGAAGTCTACGAGAAAACCTTCCTACTTCTCTCTTCAGTACGTGCTAAACAGACTAAGGTTTGTAGACATATAGACTGTACGGAGAATAGAAGTCCTACTTCATACTGGAGCGAGTCCTCTATGTCCAGCTGCAGTGGTTCTTAGCCACGCATGGCATCCACGCACAGCTTCAGTCTGGCTCCAAACCCACGCACAGCTTCAGTCTGGCTCCAAACCCACGCACAGCTTCAGTCTGGCTCCAAACCCACGCACAGCTTCAGTCTGGCTCCAAACCCACGCACAGCTTCAGTCTGGCTCCAAACCCACGCACAGCTTCAGTCTGGCTCCAAACCCACGCACAGCTTCAGTCTGGCTCCAAACCCACGCACAGCTTCAGTCTGGCTCCAAACCCACGCACAGCTTCAGTCTGGCTCCAAACCCACGCACAGCTTCAGTCTGGCTCCAAACCCACGCACAGCTTCAGTCTGGCTCCAAACCCACCAACAGCTTCAGTCTGGCTCCAAACCCACCAACAGCTTCAGTCTGGCTCCAAACCCACCAACAGCTTCAGTCTGGCTCCAAACCCACGCACAGCTTCAGTCTGGCTCCAAACCCACCAACAGCTTCAGTCTGGCTCCAAACCCACCAACAGCTTCAGTCTGGCTCCAAACCCACGCACAGCTTCAGTCTGGCTCCAAACCCACGCACAGCTTCAGTCTGGCTCCAAACCCACGCACAGCTTCAGTCTGGCTCCAAACCCACGCACAGCTTCAGTCTGGCTCCAAGCCCACGCACAGCTTCAGTCTGGCTCCAAACCCACGCACAGCTTCAGTCTGGCTCCAAACCCACGCACAGCTTCAGTCTGGCTCCAAACCCACGCACAGCTTCAGTCTGGCTCCAAACCCACGCACAGCTTCAGTCTGGCTCCAAACCCACGCACAGCTTCAGTCTGGCTCCAAACCCACCAACAGCTTCAGTCTGGCTCCAAACCCACGCACAGCTTCAGTCTGGCTCCAAACCCACGCACAGCTTCAGTCTGGCTCCAAACCCACGCACAGCTTCAGTCTGGCTCCAAACCCACGCACAGCTTCAGTCTGGCTCCAAACCCACGCACAGCTTCAGTCTGACTCCAAGCCCACGCACAGCTTCAGTCTGGCTCCAAGCCCACGCACAGCTTCAGTCTGGCTCCAAGCCCACGCACAGCTTCAGTCTGGCTCCAAACCCACGCACAGCTTCAGTCTGGCTCCAAACCCACGCACAGCTTCAGTCTGGCTCCAAGCCCACCAACAGCTTCAGTCTGGCTCCAAACCCACGCACAGCTTCAGTCTGGCTCCAAGCCCACCAACAGCTTCAGTCTGGCTCCAAACCCACGCACAGCTTCAGTCTGGCTCCAAACCCACGCACAGCTTCAGTCTGGCTCCAAACCCACGCACAGCTTCAGTCTGGCTCCAAACCCACCAACAGCTTCAGTCTGGCTCCAAACCCACGCACAGCTTCAGTCTGGCTCCAAACCCACGCACAGCTTCAGTCTGGCTCCAAGCCCACCAACAGCTTCAGTCTGGCTCCAAACCCACGCACAGCTTCAGTCTGGCTCCAAACCCACCAACAGCTTCAGTCTGGCTCCAAACCCACGCACAGCTTCAGTCTGGCTCCAAACCCACGCACAGCTTCAGTCTGGCTCCAAGCCCACCAACAGCTTCAGTCTGGCTCCAAACCCACGCACAGCTTCAGTCTGGCTCCAAGCCCACGCCCAGCCCTGACACAGCCCTTTGAACCTGTTCAGCCCCGAGCCTGTTTTCAGGTCTCAGGCTCCAAAATGACAGTCCCAGAACAAATGACCATATCTTCCCTTCTAAAAGGGTTACCTTAATAACCTCTTTTCTCAAAGCAACATTACACGTGTGAGTTGGATCTAGAGGTGTCAGAATCGATATAGATGTTTTTATTTTAAAGCCAATTCAGATTGAACACAGTAAAACAAATTAAATTATAGTGTCCATCCAAAAAAAGACTTATAATAATAATAATAATAATAACTGAGATTTCTATAGCGCCTTTCAAGGGACCCAAGGTCGCTTTACAGGAATAGGGCAAGCACAAACAAAACAAAACAAAGGTCAGACAGACAAAAAAAACAGATCGATTTAAGGGCGATCGACAGATCGATTTAGTGAAAACCACCGTTGGATGATGGGTTAGTAGACTAAAAGCTTTAGGAATCCAAAGTACAACATATAATAAGTACCCTGTATCAAGATTGATGCAAAACAAGTCAAATTTGACCTTTTTAGAGAGATTTAGCACATTTTCCATATCTCTGGCCCCCGTTGCTCGAGTTTGATGATTGACATCTCTTTCTAACCGTCAGAGCCAATAGAATCGAGGGGAACTCCCACATACACACACATTATAAAATAAGGGGTGAGAGTGACGCATAGCCATAACCTGAAGCTGCGATGACTCTGGTGGCTACCATTAGCAGCTAACTTTTACTCTCCGATTTTTACATAGAAATGGAATTATGGATTATAAATATTTTTTTCAGTTCCACAGAAACAATATCAACCGATGGATTAAGCGATTCAGCCAAGTTTTTTCTCGTTTTAATGCCATTGAACACGTCTTTTGATCAGATTGACAGCTACAGTGAGACGATCTCCCGTAAAAGCTCCATAAAGGTACGTGTTGTGATGTCTGTGTTTGCTTCCCCTGTCGCGAGTTCGGATGACTCAGTGATGATACTATGCCTATATACTCTATGGAACCTCAGCTTTAATCGGATATCTTGAATGTGCAGCTACGATAAGAAATAAGGGTATCTTTTATCTTGAGTTCTGTGCCAAAGTCTGTTAGCATTTTTCACTCAGGGGTCATTTAGATGCTTCTTATGAGACTTGTGTTTTGCTTTGGTAAAGTTAGCTGAGGATATTTCCGTTAATCTGGTATAACACATTAATAGGTTCTTAAATATTAAGATGCCCTGAGACACAGTGTCGTGAAAAAAAAAGACCCGCCGAAGGGGTCCTTGGGGCTTAAGAGTTTTTAATTATCTGCTCCTAGCCGCCGACTCAGGTGGCCCAGCTTTCCTGGTGCTGTTAGACCTGACAGCTGCCTTCGACACTGTGGATCATAGCATCCTGTTGTCACGGCTTGAACAGTCCGCAGGCATCACAGACTCTGCCCTTGCATGGTTCAGGTCCTACCTGACAGACCGTAGCTTCTCAGAGCAGCTAGGTACTAGGGGTGTTGAAAATAATCGTTTCTACGATGCATTGCGATGCGGACGTGGACGATTCGGTATCGATGCAGTGACGGAAGATAATCGGTTATAGCGTAGTAACGTTGCTTCCTGATTTTCCGGCCGCGGCTTTACTCTAACGTTTTTTTTTCCGGTCACTTTAATATCAAACCGGTCGGTGACGCAGAGATCAGGGAGCAGACGTGACAGCGGCACAGCAACACCAAACACGGAGCAGTCTGCTTTATCCACCAACACAACACCACCAGTCCAGAACCAGCAGCAGAACGACCTGCTCCAAATCACTCCGTGTCGCTGCGGCGCAGAGAAACGGGGATTTATGTTTTTCAAAAATAATCGCGTTACAATCATGTCAGGTTTTTGGTGGATTTAATTAAGTCTTGGATTGCAAAGTATGAATGCCCTCTAGCAATTTGCAGACGATATATACGTGTGTAAAGTTTGTGAAGGCAGGAGGAAAAAAGCTTCCGCGATCACCGTCTCCTCTGTTCCTCCAAGCCCCACCCCCTCCCCGTTCCTCCAAGCCCCGCCCTCTCCCTGAAAATAATGAGCTGATAATGACCCGTTAGAAATTTTGTTATTCACTTAATCACTGAGATATGATGAAGCTAATTTAATCTCATACATTCATGGGATTCATGTAACAGTAAAGCAGAGAATGTGAGTGTGCACCCACATGCAGTATTTCAGTTTGTATATGCTGTTGTAAATACTCCTGTTGTCTGCTGTGTTCAGACTCAAGTCCTGTGTGTGATCCACATTCAGGACATTCAGTGTCCTTTCCTAACAGAAGGCCGTGGCTAGAAGCTGCAGCTAGACTGCAGAAGCATTATTTCTTTGTTTTTGAGGATGGAACAACTTCACACACGGAGGCTAGACCTATACAATTCATTTATTTAGGTTTATACATTTATGTCAAGGCATTTATGTTATTGATTTCTGAAGCACTTTCTAAATAATAAAAGAGAGTTCATATGTATTTACTGCATGTATGCATTGATGAAGAATAAGCCATGTGCAGTAATATAGAAAATTGAGGATGCAACGCATTGGTATGAATCGTGATGCATCGTGATATCGAATTGAATCGAATCGCTGACAGGATAATCGTAATCGAATCGAATCGTGAGACCAGTGAAGATGCACAGCCCCTCTTACCTGTGGGGTTCCCCAAGGCTCTATCCTGGGCCCCATCCTCTTTTTACTGTACATACTGCCCCTAGGTTAAATTATCACTAAACACAATATTCCCTTCCACTGCTATGCCGACGATGTACAGATCTCTTTGCCACTCTCACACAGCAACTCAAACACTCACTACTACAGCATTTGATGGACTGCTTAAAAAACGAACCCAGCACAGAATCATCAGGATGGTCCAGCTAACATCTGCTAACAACCAGAAACTAACCCAGCACAGAATCATCAGGACGGTCCAGCTAACATCTGCTAACAACCAGAAACTAACCCAGCACAGAATCATCAGGACGGTCCAGCTAACATCTGCAAACAACCAGAAACTAACCCAGCACATAATCATCAGGACGGTCCAGCTAACATCTGCTAACAACCAGAAACTAACCCAGCACAGAATCATCAGGACGGTCCAGCTAACATCTGCTAACAACCAGAAACTAACCCAGCACAGAATCATCAGGACGGTCCAGCTAACATCTGCTAACAACCAGAAACTAACCCAGCACAGAATCATCAGGACGGTCCAGCTAACATCTGCTAACAACCAGAAACTAACCCAGCACAGAATCATCAGGACGGTTCAGCTAACATCTGCTAACAACCAGAAACTAACCCAGCACAGAATCATCAGGACGGTCCAGCTAACATCTGCTAACAACCAGAAACTAACCCAGCACAGAATCATCAGGACGGTCCAGCTAATATCTGCTAACAACCAGAAACTAACCCAGCACAGAATCATCAGGACGGTCCAGCTAACATCTGCTAACAACCAGAAACTAACCCAGCACAGAATCATCAGGACAGTCCAGCTAACATCTGCTAACAACCAGAAACTAACCCAGCACAGAATCATCAGGACGGTCCAGCTAACATCTGCTAACAACCAGAAACTAACCCAGCACAGAATCATCAGGACGGTCCAGCTAACATCTGCTAACAACCAGAAACTAACCCAGCACAGAATCATCAGGACGGTCCAGCTAACATCTGCTAACAACCAGAAACTAACCCAGCACAGAATCATCAGGACGGTTCAGCTAACATCTGCTAACAACCAGAAACTAACCCAGCACAGAATCATCAGGACGGTCCAGCTAACATCTGCTAACAACCAGAAACTAACCCAGCACAGAATCATCAGGACGGTCCAGCTAACATCTGCTAACAACCAGAAACGAACCCAGCACAGAATCATCAGGACAGTCCAGCTAACATCTGCTAACAACCAGAAACGAATCCAGCACAGAATCATCAGGACAGTCCAGCTAATATCTGCTAACCATCAGCGAGAACAAACCGAACTCAGTGAGCTACCAGAGAACGCATATTCAGAGGCTGTGATAATACAGGTGAAATACTTTAGATGCTCACCATCAGATGCAAACATGTTCGCTTACCTTCAGTGATATTAACATTATAACTGATATCTGACCAGAGACCCAAAGTCCAGCAGAATGGTTCCCTCCTCACTCAGTTCCAGATAAAAGAGTTGGTCAGATCCTGGTCAAATGGTGAAACCTGGAGCACTGAGGAGTCCTGATTCTGTTGCTCTGAGGAAACATGCAGCTGATACCAGAGTTTCAGTCATGTGAGTCGGACTTTGGACCTCAGACGGGTCAACACAGAAACTAGGAACCCAACCTAAAGCAGCCCCCGACCAGCAGCTGTTTAACCAGGTCACTACTTGAAGTTAATCATTACACAACGAACCCAGTGAGCTGATAGGCTGCCTCCCTCTATCTGTGCCAACACAGAGGGTCAGAGCAGCTGATCCGCACAGAACAGCTGCTGTGGTCCGTTTCTGCTAGACGACAGCACATGCTTTAGCTGCACCCTCTCCACAGATCAGCTGCAGAACCCACAGCAACAATCAGCTCCACAACATCAACATGTGATGGGCTCCTGTCACTGTTTCAGTACACACACACACTCTCTCTCTCACTCACACACACACACACACACACACACACACACACACACACACACACACACACACACACACACACACACACACACACACACACACACACACACACACACACACACACACACACACACACACACACACACACACACACACACACACACACACACCACACACACACACACACACACACACACACACACACACACACACACACACACACACACACACACACACACACACACACACACACACACACACACACACACACACACACACACACACACACACACACACACACACACACACACACACACACACACACACACACACACACACACACACACACACACACACACACACACACACACACAACCTCTCACACACACACACACACACACACACACACACACACTCACACACACACACACACACTCTCACACACACACACACACACACACACACTCTCACACACACACACACACACACACACACACACACACACACACACACACACACACACACAGATGTGTGTGTTATGGAGAACCTCTCAGATGTGTGTGTTATGGAGAACCTCTCAGATGTGTGTGTTATGGAGAACCTCTCAGATGTGTGTGTTAAGGAGAACCTCTCGATGTGTGTGTTAAGGAGAACCTCTCAGATGTGTCCCAGTGGTCACCTTGGTGATGATCAGAGGCTCTCGATGCTCCAGTCCTCCTCTGAGAGTGAAGCCCCATGGAGCTCCTCCTGAGAGGAAAACCTCCAGCAGCCTGCAGCTCTCTGCGTCTCCGTGAGGGACGTCTCTGTGAGGGACGTCTCCGTGAGGACCGTCTCTGTGAGGAACGTCTCTGTGAGGGACGTCTCTGTGAGGGACGTCTCCGTGAGGACCGTCTCCGTGAGGACCGTCTCCGTGAGGACCGTCTCCGTGAGGACCGTCTCTCTGCATCACGTGCCAGACGCTGCCTGCCTCTGAGTGCTGCGGACCGGACTCCATGCCACTGCTGAGAGGAAACAAAGACAGCATTACATCAAACACAAACACAGTTAGAACCGAGCAGACGCTGCTCCTCTGGACCCAGTCAGTCCAGACCGGTGTGTGTCCGTCTCTCAGACGGTGTCGAAGCTCACTGCAGACGTAAATACTGTTATTACACAAACACTACATATTTCTGAAACTGTACATGTTCATAAACCGCCACACGTAAACATTACCTGCACAAACTCCCGCAGACATTAAAACATATTTCTGCAGTTGCATGACTTTATGTTAAAGAGTCCTCTCTTTAAAGAGTCCTCTCCTGCTGATGTTCAGGTGTATATCAGTATGTAGTGTCTCTACTTTAAAGAGTCCTCTCCTCTGATGTTCAGGTGTATATCAGTGTGTAGTGTCTCTACTTTAAAGAGTCCTCTCCTGCTGATGTTCAGGTGTATATCAGTATGTAGTGTCTCTACTTTAAAGAGTCCTCTCCTGCTGATGTTCAGGTGTATATCAGTATGTAGTGTCTCTACTTTAAAGAGTCCTCTCCTGCTGATGTTCAGGTGTATATCAGTATGTAGCGTCTCTACTTTAAAGAGTCCTCTCCTCTGATGTTCTATCAGTATGTAGCGTCTCTACTTTAAAGAGTCCTCTCTCCTCTGATGTTCAGGTGTATATCAGTATGTAGCGTCTCTACTTTAAAGAGTCCTCTCCTGCTGATGTTCAGGTGTATATCAGTATGTAGTGTCTCCACTTTAAAGAGTCCTCTCCTGCTGATGTTCAGGTGTATATCAGTATGTAGTGTCTCTACTTTAAAGAGTCCCTCAAGGATCAATTTTAGGTCCAAAACTGTTCCTGATTCACATTAATGACAGACATGTTCAAATGCATTCTGGTTGCCGATGATAAAACCGTTCTCTGATACCATCATCATCTTCATCTTCATCATCATCATCATCATCATCATCATCATCATCATCATCATCATCATCATCATCATCATCTTGTGATCTTGTTAAAATTGTGAATGCAGAATTAGAAAACGATGTAACTGTTTAGCATCGTATTAATAACTGATCCCTTCATGTGGCCAAAGCTACTGGTCTGTTAATCAATGCAGAGTCTGAGAGCATGACACGGTGTGAGAGCTGTTGCATGCACTCATTGCCCCTGAGGACTCATTGCACCTTAGGACTCATTGCACCTTAGGACTCATTGCACCTGAGGACTCATTGCACCTTAGGACTCATTGCCCCTTAGGACTCATTGCCCCTTAGGACTCATTGCACCTGAGGACTCATCGCACCTTAGGACTCATTGCACCTTAGGACTCATTGCACCTGAGGACTCATTGCACCTTAGGACTCATCGCACCTTAGGACTCATCGCACCTGAGGACTCATCGCACCTTAGGACTCATCGCACCTTAGGACTCATTGCACCTTAGGACTCATTGCACCTGAGGACTCATCGCACCTTAGGACTCATCGCACCTTAGGACTCATTGCACCTTAGGACTCATTGCCCCTTAGGACTCATTGCACCTGAGGACTCATCGCACCTTAGGACTCATTGCACCTTAGGACTCATTGCCCCTTAGGACTCATTGCACCTGAGGACTCATTGCCCCTTAGGACTCATTGCACCTTAGGACTCATTGCACCTTAGGACTCATTGCACCTTAGCACTCATTGCACCTTAGGACTCATTGTTGATGAGAAACTCAGCTGGAAGCAGCATATAATGATGACAGACTGAACTGTCAGAACAACAGGTGTTCTGCATCGCACTAAGAACATTCTGGAGGAACAGATCCTCAGAACTCTTTATAACAGTCTATGTCTCCCGTACCTTTGCTACTGCTCCGAAACACATGCTCAACAAATCTACAAAGAATAATAAAATCTCAAAAGTATTACGAATAGTCTGTGGTGTTGGTACATATGAACACACAACTCCCATATTTAAAAAACTCAATCTATTCCAATGTGTTGAGAGTTAAGCTTAAAACAGTTCTGATTATGCTCCCATAACAACAGGCCTGCTAGCATTCAGAAGCAGGTCCAGAGCAGTCAGGAGAAACGCAGCCAGGCACCCTGACTGGAGAGCAGCCGTCCAGTCACAGCTGACCCAGAGCAGTCAGGAGAAACCCAGCCAGGCATCCTGACTGGAGAGCAGCCGTCCAGTCACAGCTGACCCAGAGCAGTCAGGAGAAACCCAGCCAGGCATCCTGACTGGAGAGCAGCCGTCCAGTCACAGCTGACCCAGAGCAGTCAGGAGAAACCCAGCCAGGCATCCTGACTGGAGAGCAGCCGTCCAGTCACAGCTGACCCAGAGCAGTCAGGAGAAACCCAGCCAGGCATCCTGACTGGAGAGCAGCCGTCCAGGCACAGCTGACCCAGAGCAGTCAGGAGAAACCCAGCCAGGCATCCCTGACTGGAGAGCAGCCGTCCAGTCACAGCTGACCCAGAGCAGTCAGGAGAAACCCAGCCAGGCATCCTGACTGGAGAGCAGCCGTCCAGTCACAGCTGACCCAGAGCAGTCAGGAGAAACCCAGCCAGGCATCCTGACTGGAGAGCAGCCGTCCAGTCACAGCTGACCCAGAGCAGTCAGGAGAAACCCAGCCAGGCATCCTGACTGGAGAGCAGCCGTCCAGTCACAGCTGACCCAGAGCAGTCAGGAGAAACCCAGCCAGGCATCCTGACTGGAGAGCAGCCGTCCAGTCACAGCTGACCCAGAGCAGTCAGGAGAAACCCAGCCAGGCATCCTGACTGGAGAGCAGCCGTCCAGTCACAGCTGACCCAGAGCAGTCAGGAGAAACCCAGCCAGGCATCCTGACTGGAGAGCAGCCGTCCAGTCACAGCTGACCCAGAGCAGTCAGGAGAAACCCAGCCAGGCATCCTGACTGGAGAGCAGCCGTCCAGTCACAGCTGACCCAGAGCAGTCAGGAGAAACCCAGCCAGGCATCCTGACTGGAGAGCAGCCGTCCAGTCACAGCTGACCCAGAGCAGTCAGGAGAAACCCAGCCAGGCATCCTGACTGGAGAGCAGCCGTCCAGTCACAGCTGACCCAGAGCAGTCAGGAGAAACCCAGCCAGGCATCCTGACTGGAAAGCAGCCGTCCAGTCACCGCTGACCCAGAGCAGTCAGGAGAAACCCAGCCAGGCATCCTGACTGGAGAGCAGCCGTCCAGTCACAGCTGACCCAGAGCAGTCAGGAGAAACCCAGCCAGGCATCCTGACTGGAGAGCAGCCGTCCAGTCACAGCTGACCCAGAGCAGTCAGGAGAAACCCAGCCAGGCATCCTGACTGGAGAGCAACCATCCAGTCACACAGCTGACCCAGAGCAGTCAGGAGAAACCCAGCCAGGCATCCTGACTGGAGAGCAGCCGTCCAGTCACAGCTGACCCAGAGTCGCAGTGAGAGCGTGGACTGGACTTCACCGTCCAAGTATTACGAGTCATCAACAATTCAAAACTAAAGTAAAACTAATTATATTTGCAGATTACTCCAGCTAACAAGTATTTGATATTCCCAGTATTACTTATATATGCATTTACTTTTTTTCTTCCCCAGTTTTCATTAGTTTTCTTGATTTCTTTGTACTCCTTAATTTCTCCACGTGTTTGACGAAATAAGTGCCATTATTATATCGATGCTAACGATGACGCACGGGAGGGCTACTCCCCATCAGCTGCTTCAGCCCTCGCTTCTACTCTTTTTGTTCATTTGTGTGTATGAATTATACGTTTTTGTTTTTGTATGATTTTAGTAGAAAACATTTTAAATAAAAGAAAAGGAAAAGAGAGGAGGACTGTGTAATGCCTGCTGTCAATTTGAGCCAATGGTGTGATAGATGTATGAAATAATACAACATAAGAAATGCATGTAAACAAGACGTGTTCAAAAGAAGGCTGGATTCTTCCTCTGAAAACATCTGTTCTGCGTACACGTTTTATAATCATTTAATCAGAAATACATTTATCATTGTCTCCAGCTGCATCTGAAACCCTGATAAGCATGGCAGTAACATGAGTCATCAAATAATACCATGATCAGAGGGCAACAACCACCCTTTATGTTGTTATTACCCGTTTGTATCCGTGTCATTGTTACCTGTGTAATTATTACGGTGCTATATTACTGTGTCATTCTGCAGCTGATCAAACTGATGATAAGCAATGGAAACCTCTCCAGCAGATACACGGAGCCCGGCTCCAACACCGACCCACACAGAATCTAACTGTCTGCGGCTCCAGAGTGTGTGTGTTGGGTAATCTCCGGTCGGGCTAACCCTACAGCGGGGGGGGCTCAAGTCAGTATTTACAATGTCATTACATACACGCTATATCGCCCCCGCGTGAGCTTTAGATTATGTCCCTGTCTCAATCCAAACGGGACTGTATGAAATAAAAAGGCTCATTTGTCTTGTAGTAAATAAAAAGGGCGACCTGGAGCCAATCCTGCAGCTTCCCCACAGGTGAACGAGTTGATGCTGAAAGCCCAACCCCTGCGGGGGGTCTGGGGGGATTCTCCCGCAGGAGATCTTTTGAAATACTAACATAAAATACACATTCTGGTACTCTCTTGAGAAGAAACATAAATACATCTATTACTACACGACATATTTACATGTGTGTTGTTACTTTGTTCTGAAAGCTGAACCTGCTGCTCCTCCCAGAGAGAAGGGAGAGGCTGTGAATGGCTTCACATGGTGGATCAGGAGGATCGCCCCCATTGTTCTGAGTGTCACCATGACAGACAGCCCACCTATCAGTCATCACACCGTGGGGTCTTATTTCATTACGTAATGTTGTATCGATGTATATAGAGATGTACTACAGCAAAGGTATTCTCCGTCAGGACTTCCTGCAACAACACCACGCCGTTATCTTGATTCTGATTGGCCAGAAGACGTTATCAAAGATGTTCTATTGAGAAGACGATCACTACGTGACAAAAGTGTTTAAAACCGTTTCTAGTCTTCGGTATTTCCAGACAAGTGGCTGCTGAAATCAGTCTTACTAACTGCTGTCTGCGCAGTGTACTCCGCCCGAGTTGGCGGACTTTATATTGCTTACTTTGACATCATTTCTCATGGTGGGGCTGAGCCATCTATTGGTATGGCTGTAGCTTACCTCAGCCATACCCTGGCGCCGCCGCCACTGTTCATTATATATGTTATAGTTTAACACGACCGATCTTACCTGTGAGTGACCGTGTGTTTAGGGCTCCAGGAGAGAACAGGGGCTCCGGACCGGGGAACGGGAGCTCCGGTTAATAAATCCCAGCTCCGTGTCTCACAGTCTGCATCTTTCAAACTTTTAGAGTCAAACCAACAACTTCCTAAAGTGAATCCCCGGCTGTTGTCTCTGTGCAGAAACCCGAGTCTCCTCCGTCAGAGGCTCCAGGAAACAGATTCAACTCCTGTTAGCTTCAGTTAGCCTCGGTTAGCTTCATGTGTTTCCTGCTCTGATCCCAGGAAACACTTGAAGCTAACAGGAGGCTAACAGGAGAACAGGCTAATAACAAGAGCAGAAACTGAAGTCTGCTGCCACCTGCTGTCCGAGAGGGGAACTGCACGTATCACCATATTAAAATATATAACCAGTGGTGGAGGAAGTACTCTGATCTGGTACTTGAGTAAAAGTAGAAGTACTCAGATCTTGTACTTGAGTGAAAGTAGAAGTACTCAGATCTTGTACTTGAGTAAAAGTCAAGTACCAGAGTGTAGGAATACTCTGTTAAACTAAGTCATGTATTACAAATGTTCCTCAAGTAAAAGTAGAAAGGTATTCTCATCAAAATATAGTGAAAGTAGTTAAAAGTTGTCATTGTGCAGATAACAATAAATATGATATTTGTTATAATTATTGATGCAACAAAGTGCTACCAAAGCTGGTACAGTTGAAGCTGTGTGTGTGTGTGTGTGTGTGTGTGTGTGTGTGTGTGTGTGTGTGTGTGTGTGTGTGTGTGTGTGGTGTGTGTGTGTGTGTGTGTGTGTGTGTGTGTGTGTGTGTGTGTGTGTGTGTGTGTGTGCGTGCGTGCGTGCGTGCGTGCGTGCGTGCGTGCGTGCGTGCGTGCGTGCGTGCGTGCGTGCGTGTGCGTGCGTGCGTGCGTGCGTGTGCAGTCTGATTAAAAAATCAGAAGGATTAAACAACACATAATCATAAACAGTTTATTAATAATCAGAGTCACTGAATATGGATTATATAATGTGTATCAGGTCTGTATATAATAATAATAATAATAATGATAATAATTAAAACAATAACAACAATTAAAAAGAAATATAAAACATGTCAATGAATGCATGTAACTGACATGTTCAGGGTGTATGAATGGTTGGAAAGATTGAAGTTCATATTTATAAAGGTGAACATCTCTCAGGTGTCTGATGGTCGCTTCTCTTATAATCATTTATCAGATTCCTAGAACGCTTCTCCTAACTTGGATCTGCTCACAGCAGGAACAATTCATAAAATGTAATGACATAACATTTGAAGTGAAAATATGAACACAAATTTGCAACTGAAACACTAAATAAAGATGATGAAATAATGAACATTAAAAAAACACAAATGAAGGAAGTATGGAAGCCCTGATAGGCCAAAATACAAAGGAATAAAGGAGGTAAGGAGTGTCTGAGACCTGAAGGTGGAGTCTGATAGTATTACTATCATAGAATCCTCATATGACGCTCAAAGGGTTGGTCTGGTCTGGAGTCAAGGTTCCTGTATGATTCTACGTCAGCTGAAGGCAACGTCATGTAAAGGGTGGTCTCAGGGGGCCAAACACTCAGCATGCAGGGTGGAGGGTGCATCGTGCAGGGAGGAGGGTGCATCGTGGAGGGTGCATCGTGCAGGGAGCATCATGGAGGGTGCATCGTGCAGGGAGCATCATGGAGGGTGCATCGTACAGGGAGGAGGGTGCATCATGGAGGGTGCATCGTGCAGGGAGGAGGGTGGAGGCAGCCTTCAGTACACAGGCACAGCAAAGTACTCATGACGGTGCTGATAGAAAGAGAGGCACAGAGCTGAGAAACAAAAACACCTAATATGGTAACATCCACCTGGTAACGTCCACCTGGTAACGTCCACCTGATACAACACGACGTGGTAACGTCCACCTGGTAACGTCCACCTGGTAACGTCCACCTGGTAACGTCCACCTGATACAACACGACGTGGTAACGTCCACCTGGTAACGTCCACCTGGTAACGTCCACCTGATACAACACGACGTGGTAACGTCCACCTGGTACAACATGACGTGGTTACATCCCCCTGATACAACATGACGTGGTTACATCCCCCTGATACAACATGACGTGGTTACATCCACCTGGTGCAACATGACGTGGTAACATCCACATGGTACAACATGACGTGGTTACATCCACCTGGTGCAACATGACGTGGTAACATCCACCTGGTACAACATGACGTGGTAACATCCACATGGTACAACATGACGTGGTAACGTCCACCTGGTACAACATGACGTGGTAACGTCCACCTGGTGCAACATGACGTGGTAACATCCACCTGGTGCAACATGACGTGGTAACATCCACATGGTACAACATGACGTGGTTACATCCACCTGGTGCAACATGACGTGGTAACATCCACATGGTACAACATGACGTGGTTACATCCACCTGGTACAACATGACGTGGTAACATCCACCTGGTACAACATGACGTGGTAACATCCACATGGTACAACATGACGTGGTAACGTCCACCTGGTACAACATGACGTGGTAACGTCCACCTGGTGCAACATGACGTGGTAACATCCACCTGGTGCAACATGACGTGGTAACATCCACCTGGTACAACATGACATGGTAACGTCCACCTGGTACAACATGACATGGTAACATCCACATGGTACAACATGACGTGGTAACGTCCACCTGGTGCAACATGACGTGGTTACATCCACCTGGTACAACATGACGTGGTAACATCCACATGGTACAACATGACGTGGTAACATCCACCTGGTACAACATGACGTGGTAACATCCACCTGGTGCAACATGACGTGGTAACATCCACCTGGTGCAACATGACGTGGTAACATCCACCTGGTACAACATGACGTGGTAACATCCACATGGTACAACATGACGTGGTAACATCCACATGGTGCAACATGACGTGGTAACATCCACCTGGTACAACATGACGTGGTAACATCCACATGGTACAACATGACGTGGTAACGTCCACCTGGTGCAACATGACGTGGTAACATCCACCTGGTGCAACATGACGTGGTAACATCCACCTGGTACAACATGACGTGGTAACATCCACATGGTACAACATGACGTGGTAACGTCCACCTGGTGCAACATGACGTGGTAACATCCACCTGGTGCAACATGACGTGGTAACATCCACCTGGTGCAACATGACGTGGTAACATCCACCTGGTGCAACATGACGTGGTAACATCCACCTGGTACAACATGACGTGGTTACATCCACCTGATACAACATGACGTGGTAACATCCACCTGGTACAACATGACGTGGTAACATCCACCTGGTACAACATGACGTGGTAACGTCCACATGGTACAACATGACGTGGTAACATCCACCTGATACAACATGACGTGGTTACATCCACCTGATACAACATGACGTGGTAACATCCACCTGGTACAACATGACGTGGTAACGTCCACCTGGTGCAACATGACGTGGTAACATCCACCTGGTACAACATGACGTAGTAACATCCACCTGGTACAACATGACGTGGTAACATCCACCTGGTACAACATGACGTGGTAACATCCACCTGGTGCAACATGACGTGGTAACATCCACCTGGTACAACATGACGTGGTAACATCCACCTGGTGCAACATGACGTGGTAACATCCACCTGGTACAACATGACGTGGTTACATCCACCTGGTACAACATGACGTGGTAACATCCACCTGATACAACATGACGTGGTAACATCCACCTGGTACAACATGACGTGGTAACATCCACCTGGTGCAACATGACGTGGTAACATCCACCTGGTACAACATGACGTGGTTACATCCACCTGGTACAACATGACGTGGTAACATCCACCTGATACAACATGACGTGGTTACATCCACCTGGTACAACATGACGTGGTAACATCCACCTGGTGCAACATGACGTGGTAACATCCCCCTGATGCAACATGACGTGGTAACATCCACCTGGTACAACATGACGTGGTAACATCCACATGGTACAACATGACGTGGTAACGTCCACCTGGTGCAACATGACGTGGTAACATCCACCTGGTACAACATGACGTGGTTACATCCACCTGATACAACATGACGTGGTAACATCCACCTGGTGCAACATGACGTGGTAACATCCCCCTGATGCAACATGACGTGGTTACATCCACATGGTACAACATGACGTGGTAACATCCACATGGTACAACATGACGTGGTAACGTCCACCTGGTGCAACATGACGTGGTAACATCCACCTGGTACAACATGACGTGGTTACATCCACCTGGTACAACATGACGTGGTAACATCCACCTGATACAACATGACGTGGTTACATCCACCTGGTACAACATGACGTGGTAACATCCACCTGGTGCAACATGACGTGGTAACATCCCCCTGATGCAACATGACGTGGTAACATCCACCTGGTACAACATGACGTGGTAACATCCACATGGTACAACATGACGTGGTAACGTCCACCTGGTGCAACATGACGTGGTAACATCCACCTGGTACAACATGACGTGGTTACATCCACCTGATACAACATGACGTGGTAACATCCACCTGGTACAACATGACGTGGTAATATCCACCTGGTACAACATGACGTGGTAACATCCACATGGTACAACATGAAGTGGTAACGTCCACCTGGTGCAACATGACGTGGTAACATCCACCTGGTACAACATGACGTGGTTACATCCACCTGATACAACATGACGTGGTAACATCCACCTGGTACAACATGACGTGGTAACATCCACCTGGTACAACATGACGTGGTAACATCCACCTGGTGCAACATGACGTGGTAACATCCACCTGGTACAACATGACGTGGTAACATCCACCTGGTGCAACATGACGTGGTAACATCCACCTGGTACAACATGACGTGGTAACATCCACCTGGGACAACATGACGTGGTTACATCCACCTGGTACAACATGACGTGGTTACATCCCCCTGATACAACATGACGTGGTAACATCCACCTGATACAACATGACGTGGTAACATCCACCTGGTACAACATGACGTGGTTACATCCCCCTGATACAACATGACGTGGTAACATCCACCTGATACAACATGACGTGGTAACATCCACCTGGTACAACATGACGTGGTTACATCCCCCTGATACAACATGACGTGGTAACATCCACCTGGTACAACATGACGTGGTTACATCCACCTGATACAACATGACGTGGTAACATCCACCTGGTACAACATGACGTGGTAACATCCACCTGGTACAACATGACGTGGTAACATCCACCTGGTACAACATGACGTGGTAACATCCACCTGGTACAACATGACGTGGTAACATCCACCTGGTACAACATGACGTGGTAACATCCACCTGGTGCAACATGACGTGGTAACATCCACCTGGTGCAACATGACGTGGTAACATCCACCTGGTACAACATGACGTGGTAACATCCACCTGGTACAACATGACGTGGTAACATCCACCTGGTGCAACATGACGTGGTAACATCCACCTGGTGCAACATGACGTGGTAACATCCACCTGGTACAACATGACGTGGTTACATCCACCTGGTACAACATGACGTGGTTACATCCCCCTGATACAACATGACGTGGTAACATCCACCTGATACAACACGACGTGGTAACATCCACCTGGTACAACACGACGTGGTTACATCCACCTGGTACAACATGACGTGGTAACATCCACCTGGTACAACACGACGTGGTAACATCCACCTGGTACAACACGACGTGGTTACATCCACCTGGTGCAACATGACGTGGCTACATCCACATGGTACAACACGACGTGGTTACATCCACCTGGTGCAACATGACGTGGTAACATCCACCTGGTACAACACGACGTGGTTACATCCACCTGGTACAACACGACGTGGTTACATCCACCTGGTGCAACATGACGTGGTAACATCCACCTGGTACAACACGACGTGGTTACATCCACCTGATACAACATGACGTGGTAACATCCACCTGGTGCAACATGACGTGGCTACATCCACCTGGTACAACACGACGTGGTTACATCCACCTGGTACAACACGACGTGGTTACATCCACCTGGTACAACATGACGTGGTTACATCCACCTGGTACAACACGACGTGGTTACATCCACCTGGTACAACATGACGTGGTTACATCCACCTGGTACAACATGACGTGGTAACATCCACCTGGTGCAACATGACGTGGTTACATCCACCTGGTGCAACATGACGTGGTAACATCCACCTGGTACAACATGACGTGGTAACATCCACCTGGTACAACATGACGTGGTAACATCCACCTGGTGCAACATGACGTGGTAACATCCACCTGGTATAACATGACGTGGTAACATCCACCTGGTGCAACATGACGTGGTAACATCCACCTGGTGCAACATGAGGTGGTAACATCCACCTGGTGCAACATGACGTGGTAACATCCACCTGATACAACATGACGTGGTAACATCCACCTGGTACAACATGACGTGGTAACGTCCACCTGGTGCAACATGACGTGGTAACGTCCACCTGGTACAACATGACGTGGTTACATCCACCTGGTGCAACATGACGTGGTTACATCCACCTGGTACAACATGACGTGGTAACATCCACCTGGTACAACATGACGTGGTTACATCCACCCGGTACAACACGACGTGGTAACGTCCACCTGGTGCAACATGACGTGGTAACATCCACCTGGTGCAACATGACGTGGTAACATCCACCTGATACAACATGACGTGGTAACATCCACCTGGTACAACATGACGTGGTTACATCCACCTGGTACAACATGACGTGGTAACATCCACCTGGTACAACATGACGTGGTTACATCCACCCGGTACAACACGACGTGGTAACGTCCACCTGGTGCAACATGACGTGGTAACATCCACCTGGTGCAACATGACGTGGTAACATCCACCTGATACAACATGACGTGGTAACATCCACCTGGTACAACATGACGTGGTTACATCCACCTGGTACAACATGACGTGGTAACATCCACCTGGTACAACATGACGTGGTTACATCCACCTGGTACAACATGACGTGGTAACATCCACCTGGTACAACATGACGTGGTTACATCCACCTGGTACAACATGACGTGGTAACGTCCACCTGGTGCAACATGACGTGGTTACATCCACCTGGTACAACATGACGTGGTAACATCCCCCTGGTGCAACATGACGTGGTTACATCCACCTGGTACAACACGACGTGGTAACGTCCACCTGGTGCAACATGACGTGGTTACATCCACCTGGTGCAACATGACGTGGTAACATCCACCTGGTACAACACAACGTGGTAACGTCCACCTGGTGCAACATGACGTGGTTACATCCACCTGGTGCAACATGACGTGGCTACATCCACATGGTACAACACGACGTGGTAACGTCCACCTGGTGCAACATGACGTGGTAACATCCCCCTGATACAACATGACGTGGTAACATCCCCCTGATACAACACGACGTGGTAACGTCCACCTGGTGCAACATGACGTGGTTACATCCACCTGGTGC
The DNA here is from genome assembly GCA_036324595.1 of Champsocephalus gunnari. Classification (NCBI taxonomy): domain Eukaryota; kingdom Metazoa; phylum Chordata; class Actinopteri; order Perciformes; family Channichthyidae; genus Champsocephalus; species Champsocephalus gunnari. Next base: position 48,799,336 of record CM070436.1, on the reverse strand, counting down.
AACATGACGTGGCTACATCCACATGGTACAACACGACGTGGTAACGTCCACCTGGTGCAACATGACGTGGTTACATCCACCTGGTGCAACATGACGTGGCTACATCCACATGGTACAACACGACGTGGTAACGTCCACCTGGTACAACACGACGTGGTTACATCCACCTGGTGCAACATGACGTGGCTACATCCACATGGTACAACACGACGTGGTTACATCCACCTGGTGCAACATGACGTGGTAACATCCACCTGGTACAACACGACGTGGTAACGTCCACCTGGTACAACACGACGTGGTTACATCCACCTGGTGCAACATGACGTGGCTACATCCACATGGTACAACACGACGTGGTTACATCCACCTGGTGCAACACGACGTGGTAACATCCACCTGGTACAACACGACGTGGTTACATCCACCTGGTACAACACGACGTGGTTACATCCACCTGGTACAACACGACGTGGTTACATCCACGTGGTGCAACATGACGTGGTAACATCCACCTGGTACAACACGACGTGGTTACATCCACCTGATACAACATGACGTGGTAACATCCACCTGGTGCAACATGACGTGGCTACATCCACCTGGTACAACACGACGTGGTTACATCCACCTGGTACAACACGACGTGGTTACATCCACCTGGTACAACATGACGTGGTAACATCCACCTGGTACAACATGACGTGGTTACATCCACCTGGTACAACATGACGTGGTAACGTCCACCTGGTGCAACATGACGTGGTTACATCCACCTGGTACAACATGACGTGGTAACATCCCCCTGGTGCAACATGACGTGGTAACATCCACCTGGTACAACACGACGTGGTAACGTCCACCTGGTGCAACATGACGTGGTTACATCCACCTGGTGCAACATGACGTGGCTACATCCACATGGTACAACACGACGTGGTAACGTCCACCTGGTGCAACATGACGTGGTAACATCCCCCTGATACAACATGACGTGGTAACATCCCCCTGATACAACATGACGTGGTAACATCCCCCTGATACAACACGACGTGGTAACGTCCACCTGGTGCAACATGACGTGGTTACATCCACCTGGTGCAACATGACGTGGCTACATCCACATGGTACAACACGACGTGGTAACGTCCACCTGGTGCAACATGACGTGGTAACATCCCCCTGATACAACATGACGTGGTAACATCCCCCTGATACAACATGACGTGGTAACATCCCCCTGATACAACACGACGTGGTAACGTCCACCTGGTGCAACATGACGTGGTTACATCCACCTGGTGCAACATGACGTGGCTACATCCACATGGTACAACACGACGTGGTAACGTCCACCTGGTGCAACATGACGTGGTAACATCCACCTGGTACAACACGACGTGGTTACATCCACCTGGTACAACACGACGTGGTTACATCCACCTGATACAACACGACGTGGTAACATCCACCTGGTGCAACATGACGTGGCTACATCTACCTGGTACAACACGACGTGGTTACATCCACCTGGTACAACACGACGTGGTTACATCCACCTGGTACAACACGACGTGGTTACATCCACCTGATACAACACGACGTGGTAACATCCACCTGGTGCAACATGACGTGGCTACATCCACCTGGTACAACACGACGTGGTTACATCCACCTGGTACAACACGACGTGGTTACATCCACCTGGTACAACATGACGTGGTAACGTCCACCTGGTACAACACGACGTGGTAACATCCACCTGGTGCAACATGACGTGGCTACATCCACCTGGTACAACACGACGTGGTAACGTCCACCTGGTACAACATGACGTGGTTACATCCACCTGGTGCAACATGACGTGGTTACATCCACCTGGTACAACACGACGTGGTTACATCCACCTGATACAACATGACGTGGTAACATCCACCTGGTGCAACATGACGTGGCTACATCCACCTGGTACAACACGACGTGGTAACGTCCACCTGGTGCAACATGACGTGGTAACATCCACCTGGTGCAACATGACGTGGTTACATCCACCTGGTACAACACGACGTGGTTACATCCACCTGGTACAACACGACGTGGTTACATCCACCTGATACAACATGACGTGGTAACATCCACCTGGTGCAACATGACGTGGCTACATCCACCTGGTACAACACGACGTGGTTACATCCACCTGGTACAACACGACGTGGTTACATCCACCTGGTACAACATGACGTGGTAACATCCACCTGGTACAACATGACGTGGCTACCTCCACCTGGTACAACACGACGTGGTAACATCCCCCTGATACAACATGACGTGGTAACATCCCCCTGATACAACATGACGTGGTAACATCCACCTGATACAACATGACGTGGTAACATCCCCCTGATACAACATGACGTGGTAACATCCACCTGATACAACATGACGTGGTAACATCCCCCTGATACAACATGACGTGGTAACATCCACCTGATACAACATGACGTGGTAACATCCCCCTGATACAACATGACGTGGTAACATCCCCCTGATACAACATGACGTGGTTACATCCCCCTGGTAACATCCCCCTGGTGCAACATGATGTGGTTATATCCATCCCCCACTTTTTAGTTTCACTGCTTATTGAAGTGTCTCCTCTCCGAACGGCAGATCTATACGAACAGGAAACATAAGAACATCTGGTGGAGGAGGAGCTTATGAAATGTTACACAGGGGAACCAAACACACAATAATACATACGCTGTCTCCAACACAACATATATTATGGGCTGTCCATTCACAGTTGACTAGTCTGACTACAGGCCTACGTCACAAACACACAGTATTCACCTCCGCAGGCCTAGTTCTGGAAAAGCCCAGAGGACTCAGAGACCAGATTTGGGACCATCACACCTGAGAGGCAAACATGTTGATATGAGGACAGGAAGTCAAGAGAACAGCAGCAGGAAGCTGCTCTTCTTTCATTGCTATAAGACGATATGCTTATCACCAGCAGCTCCTGTTTCATTCAAGGCTGATTAAAATAACTCCACCTAATCCCCTGAGGTATGTTTTCCTAGAACCCTAACCCCCCCATCCCAAAGAAATTAAACTTGAGCGTTAGGTTAGGGTAACCCTAACCCTAGGCTTTTGAAAGGACGGCAACTATCGTTGTCTTTAATAACAACATGATTGTTTCTTTTATTCCAATAAACCAAAATGCCAAAATATTTGACAAGTTTAAATAAATTACTAAACTACACTAATGGAAATGTTGTTAATGGAACTGACTACTGATTGGTGGATCTACTGATGGTACTGACTTCTGATTGGTGGATCTACTGATGGTACTGACTACTGATTGGTGGATCTACTGATGGCACTGACTACTGATTGGTGGATCTACTGATGGTACTGACTACTGATTGGTGGATCTACTGATGGCACTGACTACTGATTGGTGGATCTACTGATGTTACTGACTTCTGATTAGTGGATCTACTGATGGTACTGACTTCTGATTGGTGGATCTACTGATGGTACTGACTACTGATTGGTGGATCTACTGATGGTACTGACTTCTGATTAGTGGATCTACTGATGGTAATGACTACTGATTGGTGGATCTACTGATGGTACTGACTTCTGATTAGTGGATCTACTGATGGTAATGATTACTGATTGGTGGATCTACTGATGGTACTGACTACTGATTGGTGGACCTGCTGATGGTACTGACTACTGATTGGTGGATCTACTGATGGTACTGACTTCTGATTGGTGGATCTACTGATGGTACTGACTTCTGATTGGTGGATCTACTGATGGTACTGACTTCTAATTGGTGGATCTACTGATGGTACTGACTACTGATTGGTGGATCTGCTGATGGTACTGACTACTGATTGGTGGATCTACTGATGGTACTGACTACTGATTGGTGGATCTACTGATGGTACTGACTACTGATTGGTGGACCTGCTGATGGTACTGACTACTGATTGGTGGATCTACTGATGGTACTGACTTCTGATTGGTGGATCTACTGATGGTACTGACTTCTGATTGGTGGATCTACTGATGGTACTGACTTCTAATTGGTGGATCTACTGATGGTACTGACTACTGATTGGTGGATCTGCTGATGGTACTGACTACTGATTGGTGGATCTACTGATGGTACTGACTACTGATTGGTGGATCTACTGATGGTACTGACTTCTGATTGGTGGATCTACTGATGGTACTGACTACTGATTGGTGGATCTACTGATGGTACTGACTACTGATTGGTGGATCTGCTGATGGTACTGACTTCTGATTGGTGGATCTACTGATGGTACTGACTACTGATTGGTGGATCTACTGATGGTACTGACTACTGATTGGTGGATCTACTGATGGTACTGACTACTAATTGGTGGATCTGCTGATGGTACTGACTTCTGATTGGTGGATCTACTGATGGTACTGACTACTGATTGGTGGATCTGCTGATGGTACTGACTTCTGATTGGTGGATCTACTGATGGTACTGACTACTGATTGGTGGATCTACTGATGGTACTGACTACTGATTGGTGGATCTACTGATGGTACTGACTACTAATTGGTGGATCTACTGATGGTACTGACTTCTGATTGGTGGATCTACTGATGGTACTGACTACTGATTGGTGGATCTGCTGATGGTACTGACTTCTGATTGGTGGATCTACTGATGGTACTGACTTCTGATTAGTGGATCTACTGATGGTACTGACTTCTGATTGGTGGATCTACTGATGGTACTGACTACTGATTGGTGGATCTACTGATGGTACTGACTTCTGATTGGTGGATCTACTGATAGTATTGACTTCTGATTGGTGGATCTACTGATGGTACTGACTACTGATTGGTGGATCTACTGATGGTACTGACTACTGATTGGTGGATCTACTGATGGTACTGACTTCTGATTGGTGGATCTACTGATGGTACTGACTTCTGATTGGTGGATCTACTGATGGTACTGACTTCTGATTGGTGGATCTACTGATGGTACTGACTTCTGATTGGTGGATCTACTGATGGTACTGACTACTGATTGGTGGATCTACTGATGTAGCACTAAAGCAGGGGTATCTGGGTTTCTAGAAACTGTACCTGCAAAAAGGCGCATCTGAAAGTCTATGTTCTGAAAATCACAGGAAAGAGGAGACAGGCAGAGAAACAGTGAGCTGCAATTCCTTTAACTAAACCAAAGACAACAAGCAAAAGAAGACAAATCACCAAATATAAAGCAGCTGTTTCTGAAGGTAAATCTTATTTCCAACTAAAGTTGAAAGTTGAAAGTTGGTGTTCAGGTGAAAGCTGACAGCGACAGGATGAAGTATTAAAGCATGATGAAGCATTGAAGCAGGATGAAGCATTGAAACAGGATGAAGCATTGAAAAGCAGGATGAAGCATTGAAACAGGATGAAGCATTGAAACAGGATGAAGCATTGAAACAGGATGAAGCATTGAAACAGGATGAAGCATTGAAACAGGATGAAGCATTGGAGCAGGATGAAGCATTGAAGCAGGATGAAGCATTGAAGCAGGATGAAGCATTAAAGCATGATGAAGCATTGGAGCAGGATGAAGCATTGAAACAGGATGAAGTATTAAAGCATGATGAAGCATTGGAGCAGGATGAAGCATTGAAGCAGGATGAAGCATTGAAACAGGATGAAGCATTGGAGCAGGATGAAGCATTGGAGCAGGATGAAGCATTGAAGCAGGATGAAGCATTGAAACAGGATGAAGTATTAAAGCATGATGAAGCATTGGAGCAGGATGAAGCATTGAAGCAGGATGAAGCATTGGAGCAGGATGAAGCATTGAAACAGGATGAAGCATTGGAGCAGGATGAAGCATTGAAGCAGGATGAAGCATTGAAACAGGATGAAGTATTAAAGCATGATGAAGCATTGGAGCAGGATGAAGCATTGAAGCAGGATGAAGCATTGAAGCAGGATGAAGCATTGAAACATGGAGTGTGAGTCCTGACCTCCTGCAGCAGGTCCGCCTGCTCGATGGCCTTCAGGACGTTCTTCTTGGACGTCTCCTGAGCTTCCCCGCCAAGCAGGAACTCGTCCAGGATGAAGTAAGCCTTCTCGAAGTTAAAAATAATGTCCAGCTCACAAACCTGATGTGCACAAAAGAAGGAATCATGAATGTGAAATACTTTAATCAATGTGTGGCAGAAATCTGCCTTACAACCAAACTAACAGCTGTTGTGTTAAACAGAGACCTGTGCTTTGGGACTTCAGAGCACTTTGATCAGAGACTAGTAACGCTTCAAAGAGAGGAACAACACACTCTTCCCATGCAGTAGTAAGATAAGATAAGAAGATTAGATCGTACTTTATTGATCCCAATTTGGGAAACGTCTGCGTTGCAGCAGCATAATAAAGACATGGCATTGTACAATACAAATTCAAAGACTAGAAATAAACAAGAAAGTAGAAAATTGTTGAATTCAACAAGGTATTATATATACATTAATATATGGCAGATGGAATATTAAATATGTAATTGATTATATAAATGTACAATGTGGTTTTATTCCAAGAGGAACTATGGAGCAGAGAGTTCTCTTCCAGCCAGAGGGGATTTGTTGTACAGAGCTATTGCAGTGGGCAGGAATGTGTTCCTGTATCGGTCCTCGTGACAGCGGAGCTGCAGCAGTCTGTTGGAGAAGGAGCTCCGCTGAGGATGGGTGGGGTTATCCATGATGGACAACAGCCTGTTCAGTGTCCACCACAGCTTCAAAGGGGTCCAGCTTGATGTCGATGACAGTGTTAAGACATCAAAGAGAGGAACAACACACTCTTCCATGCCTTTATCTTCAGTAGACTCGACTACTGCAAAGGTGTCTTCACAGGTCTCACTAACACATCTATGAGGAAGCTGCAGCTGATTCAGAACGCCGCTGCTCGAGTCCTCACTGACACTAAGAAAGTGGATCACATCACTCCTGTTCTGAAGTCTTCACACTGGCTTCCTGTGTGTCAAAGAATAGATTTCTAAATACTGCTGCTGGTCTATAAAGCACTGAATGGTTTAGGCCCAGAATACATTTCTGACCTCCTGCTAAACTATGAAGCATCCAGATCTCTCAGGTCTTCAGGGACTGGTCAGCTTCCTGTCCCCAGAGACAGATCTCTCAGGTCTTCAGGGACTGGTCAGCTTCCTGTCCCCAGAGACAGATCTCTCAGGTCTTCAGGGACTGGTCAGCTTCCTGTCCCCAGAGTCAGAACTAAACATGGAGAAGTTCAGTTATTATGCTCCAAACATCTGGAACAAACTCCCAGAAACCTGCAGGTCCGCTGCAGCTCTGACTACTTTCAAATCCAGCAGGAAGACTTTTCTTTTTGTCGCTGCTTTTAATTGAATTATTCATATCTTAAACTCACTGTAACTTTTATCCATGTACTTTTTCTTTTAATGTTTATTTTATTAGCTTTTCTTTTTTAATGCTTAATGTCTTTCATTTTTTGTAAAGCACTTTGAATTGCCTTGTGTTGAAAAGTGTTATATAAATAAACTTGCCTTCCCTTGCCTTCCCTTGCCTTCCCTTGCCTTCCCTTGCCTTCCCTTGCCTTCCCTTGCCGTGCCTTCCCTTGCCTTCCCTTGCCTTCCCTTGCCTTCCCTTGCCTTCCCTTGCCTTCCCTTGCCTTCCCTTCCCTTCCCTTGCCTTCCCTTGCCTTCCCTTGCCGTGCCTTCCCTTGCCTTCCCTTGCCTTCCCTTGCCTCCCCTTCCCTTGCCGTGCCTTCCCTTGCCTTCCCTTGCCTTCCCTTGCCTCCCCTTCCCTTGCCTTCCCTTGCCTTCCCTTGCCTTCCCTTGCCTTCCCTTGCCTTCCCTTGCCTCCCCTTCCCTTGCCTTCCCTTGCCTTCCCTTGCCGTGCCTTCCCTTGCCTTCCCTTGCCTTCCCTTGCCTTCCCTTGCCGTGCCTTCCCTTGCCTTCCCTTGCCTTCCCTTGCCTCCCCTTCCCTTGCTTTGCCTTCCCTTCCCTTCCCTTGTCTCCCCTTCCCTTGCCTTGCCTTCCCTTCCCTTGCCTCCCCTTCCCTTGCTGTGCCTTCCCTTGCCTTGCCTTGCCTTCCCTTGCCTCCCCTTCCCTTGCCTTGCCTTCCCTTGCCTTCCCTTGCCTTCCCTTGCCTTCCCTTGCCTTCCCTTGCCGTGCCTTCCCTTGACTTGTCTTGCCTTCCCTTGCCTCCCCTTCCCTTGCTTTGCCTTCCCTTCCCTTCCCTTGTCTCCCCTTCCCTTGCCTTCCCTTCCCTTGCCTCCTCTTCCCTTGCCTTGCCTTCCCTTGCCTTCCCTTGCCTTCCCTTGCCTTCGCTTGCCTTCCCTTGCCTTCCCTTCCCTCGCCTCGCCTTGCCTCGCCTTGCCTGCCCTTGCCTCCCCTTCCCTTGCCTTGCCTTGCCTTGCCTTCCCTTGCCTCCCCTTCCCTTGCCTTGCCTTCCCTTCCCTTGCCTCCCCTTCCCTTGCTGTGCCTTCCCTTGCCGTGCCTTGCCTTGCCTTGCCTTGCCTTCCCTTGCCTTGCCTGCCCTTGCCTCCCCTCCCCTTCCCTTCCCTTGCCTTGCCTTGCCTTGCCTTCCCTTGCCGTGCCTTGCCTCCCCTTCCCTTGCTGTGCCTTCCCTTGCCTCCCCTTCCCTTGCCTTGCCTTCCCTTCCCTTGCCTCCCCTTCCCTTGCTGTGCCTTCCCTTGCCGTGCCTTGCCTTGCCTTGCCTTGCCTTACCTTCCCTTGCCGTGCCTTGCCTTCCCTTGCCTTGCCTTCCCTTGCTGTGCCTTCCCTTCCCTTGCCTTCCCTTGCCGTGCCTTGCCTTCCCTTGCTGTGCCTTCCCTTCCCTTGCCTTCCCTTGCCGTGCCTTGCCTTCCCTTGCCTTGCCTTCCCTTGCTGTGCCTTCCCTTCCCTTGCCTTCCCTTGCCGTGCCTTGCCTTCCCTTGCTGTGCCTTCCCTTGCCTTGCCTTGCCTTCCCTTGCCGTGCCTTGCCTTCCCTTGCCGTGCCTTGCCTTGCCTTGCCTTGCCTTGCCTTGCCTTGCCTTGCCTTGCCTTCCCTTGCCTTCCCTTGCCTTGCCTTCCCTTGCCTTGCCGTGCCTTGCCTTGCCTTCCCTTGCCGTGCCTTGCAGTGTTAAGACATCAAAGAGAGGAGCAACACACTCTCCCATGCAGGTCTGCTGTACGGGGACGTGGACTCTAGGAGACCAGGTGGGAACAAGAGGAGAAACACACTCTCCATGCAGGTCTGCTGTACGGGGACGTGGACTCTAGGAGACCAGGTGGGAACAAGAGGAGAAACACACTCTCCATGCAGGTCTGCTGTACGGGGACGTGGACTCTAGGAGACCAGGTGGGAACAAGAGGAGAAACTCACACTGCCAAAGTATTTGTCCAGCAGCTCCACGTATCTGTGGATGATCTCCAGCGTGATGAGCTCGTTATCCTGAGGCTCGATTGCACAGCAGAAGTACAGACTGGCATACCTGCAGAGGGGTACAGTGAGCTCTAATGTAGTATACAGAGAGTACTGTGAGCTCTAGTGTAGTACACAGAGAGTACTGTGAGCTCTAATGTAGTATACAGAGGGTACAGAGAGTACTGTGAGCTCTAGTGTAGTACACAGAGAGTACTGTGAGCTCTAATGTAGTATACAGAGGGTACAGAGAGTACTGTGAGCTCAAGTGTAGTATACAGAGGGTACTGTGAGCTATAATGTAGTATACAGAGGGTACAGAGAGTACTGTGAGCTCAAGTGTAGTATACAGAGGGTACTGTGATCTCTAGTGTAGTATACAGAGAGTACAGAGGGTACTGTGATCTCTAGTGTAGTATACAGAGGGTACAGAGAGTACTGTGAGCTCTAGTGTAGTATACAGAGGGTACAGAGAGTACTGTGATCTCTAGTGTAGTATACAGAGGGTACTGTGATCTCTAGTGTAGTATACAGAGGGTACAGAGAGTACTGTGATCTCTAGTGTAGTATACAGAGGGTACTGTGATCTCTAGTGTAGTATACAGAGGGTGCAGAGAGTACTGTGAGCTCTAATGTAGTATACAGAGGGTACAGAGAGTACTGTGATCTCTAGTGTAGTATACAGAGGGTACTGTGATCTCTAGTGTAGTATACAGAGGGTACAGAGAGTACTTTGATCTCTAGTGTAGTATACAGAGAGTACTGTGATCTCTAGTGTAGTATACAGAGGGTACTGTGATATCTAGTGTAGTATACAGAGGGTACTGTGATCTCTAGTGTAGTATACAGAGGGTACAGAGAGTACTGTGAGCTCTAATGTAGTATACAGAGGGTACAGAGAGTACTGTGATCTCTAGTGTAGTATACAGAGGGTACTGTGATCTCTAGTGTAGTATACAGAGGGTACAGAGAGTACTTTGATCTCTAGTGTAGTATACAGAGAGTACTGTGATCTCTAGTGTAGTATACAGAGAGTACTGTGAGCTCTAGTGTAGTATACAGAGAGTACTGTGAGCTCTAGTGTAGTACACAGAGAGTACTGTGATCTCTAGTGTAGTACACAGAGGGTACTGTGATCTCTAGTGTAGTATACAGAGAGTACTGTGAGCTCTAGTGTAGTACACAGAGAGTACTGTGAGCTCTAGTGTAGTACACAGAGAGTACTGTGAGCTCTAGTGTAGTACACAGAGAGTACTGTGAGCTCTAATGTAGTACACAGAGAGTACTGTGAGCTCTAGTGTAGTACACAGAGAGTACTGTGAGCTCTAGTGTAGTACACAGAGAGTACTGTGAGCTCTAGTGTAGTACACAGAGAGTACTGTGAGCTCTAGTGTAGTACACAGAGAGTACTGTGAGCTCTAATGTAATCTTCAGCAAGAATTGAAACTGAGCAATCTCATTCCTCTGCATGTCTTTAGAGCTAGGGTAAATGAAATGCTTGCTGATACAATGGGCTCTTGTAAATGTCTGTAACTATGTATCCTGTAAATATAATGTATAATGTCCTTTATTGTTTCATGTTTCATGTGGAACCTGTATGCTGCAGGTCTCCCTGAAAAAGAGATCTATGATCTCAATGGACCAATCTGAATAAATAAAGGTTTGAGATTAAATGAAATGAAACTACACAGAGAGTACTGTGATCTCTAGTGTAGTACACAGAGGGTACTGTGATCTCTAGTGTAGTACACAGAGGGTACTGTGATCTCTAGTGTAGTACACAGAGGGTACTGTGATCTCTAGTGTAGTACACAGAGGGTACTGTGATCTCTAGTGTAGTACACAGAGGGTACTGTGATATCTAGTGTAGTACACAGAGAGTACTGTGATCTCTAGTGTAGTACACATAGGGTACTGTGATCTCTAGTGTAGTACACAGAGGGTACTGTGATCTCTAGTGTAGTATACAGAGAGTACTGTGAGCTCTAGTGTAGTACACAGAGAGTACTGTGAGCTCTAGTGTAGTACACAGAGAGTACTGTGAGCTCTAGTGTAGTATACAGAGGGTACAGAGAGTACTGTGATCTCTAGTGTAGTATACAGAGGGTACTGTGAGCTCTAGTGTAGTACACAGAGAGTACTGTGATCTCTAGTGTAGTACACAGAGGGTACAGAGAGTACTGTGAGCTCTAGTGTAGTATACAGAGAGTACTGTGATCTCTAGTGTAGTACACAGAGGGTACAGAGAGTACTGTGATCTCTAGTGTAGTATACAGAGGGTACAGAGAGTACTGTGATCTCTAGTGTAGTATACAGAGGGTACAGAGAGTACTGTGAGCTCTAGTGTAGTATACAGAGAGTACAGAGAGTACTGTGAGCTCTAGTGTAGTATCCAGAGGGTACAGAGAGTACTGTGAGCTCTAGTGTAGTATACAGAGGGTACAGAGAGTACTGTGAGCTCTAGTGTAGTATACAGAGGGTACAGAGAGTACTGTGATCTCTAGTGTAGTATACAGAGAGTACTGTGATCTCTAGTGTAGTATACAGAGGGTACAGAGAGTACTGTGAGCTCTAGTGTAGTATCCAGAGGGTACAGAGAGTACTGTGAGCTCTAGTGTAGTATACAGAGGGTACTGTGATCTCTAGTGTAGTATACAGAGAGTACAGAGAGTACTGTGAGCTCTAGTGTAGTATCCAGAGGGTACAGAGAGTACTGTGAGCTCTAGTGTAGTATACAGAGAGTACTGTGATCTCTAGTGTAGTATACAGAGGGTACAGAGAGTACTGTGAGCTCTAGTGTAGTATCCAGAGGGTACAGAGAGTACTGTGAGCTCTAGTGTAGTATACAGAGAGTACTGTGATCTCTAGTGTAGTATACAGAGGGTACAGAGAGTACTGTGAGCTCTAGTGTAGTATCCAGAGGGTACAGAGAGTACTGTGAGCTCTAGTGTAGTATACAGAGGGTACTGTGATCTCTAGTGTAGTATACAGAGAGTACAGAGAGTACTGTGAGCTCTAGTGTAGTATACAGAGGGTACAGAGAGTACTGTGAGCTCTAGTGTAGTATACAGAGGGTACTGTGATCTCTAGTGTAGTATACAGAGAGTACAGAGAGTACTGTGATCTCTAGTGTAGTATACAGAGAGTACAGAGAGTACTGTGAGCTCTAGTGTAGTATCCAGAGGGTACAGAGAGTACTGTGAGCTCTAGTGTAGTATACAGAGAGTACTGTGATCTCTAGTGTAGTATACAGAGGGTACAGAGAGTACTGTGATCTCTAGTGTAGTATACAGAGGGTACAGAGAGTACTGTGATCTCTAGTGTAGTATACAGAGGGTACAGAGAGTACTGTGAGCTCTAGTGTAGTATACAGAGGGTACAGAGAGTACTGTGAGCTCTAGTGTAGTATACAGAGGGTACAGAGAGTACTGTGAGCTCTAGTGTAGTATACAGAGGGTACAGAGAGTACTGTGATCTCTAGTGTAGTATACAGAGGGTACAGAGAGTACTGTGAGCTCTAGTGTAGTATACAGAGGGTACAGAGAGTACTGTGAGCTCTAGTGTAGTATACAGAGGATACAGAGAGTACTGTGATCTCTAGCGTAGTATACAGAGGGTACAGAGAGTACTGTGAGCTCTAGTGTAGTATACAGAGGGTACAGAGAGTACTGTGAGCTCTAGTGTAGTATACAGAGGGTACAGAGAGTACTGTGAGCTCTAGTGTAGTATACAGAGGGTACAGAGAGTACTGTGAGCTCTAATGTACAGGGACGTGCACAGTTACAGGCTATTGTTGCCCGAGCAACGGCCCGTTTCCCCTTGTTGGCTGACCTGCCCCTCTGGAGAGAGCGAGATGTTTTTCTTGCTGTTGTGGTCGAATCAACATGATGAGAAACACACCAGCTTCATTCTTCTTCTACTACTTCTTTTACTTCTTCTTCTCCTTCTTATTACATGTAATTGCCTGCGACATCTTGAATGAAGAACTCTTTTCAGTGTGAACTCATTCCACAGTATGACCACAAACGTGTTTTAAACCAGGTTGGCCTACGTTTTTATTAGTTATGTTCTATATGGCTAAGTGTGTGATTACACATGTTACGTAGCCTATTATATATATAATATGTATTATAGGCTACTGTATTGGTGCCGGTGCGTTAAGACCATCTCCGGTGTCGGAATCTGGAAAATAGATTTTTAGTTTTCTCATGGCAGGGACTTTACTTCCTCTTGACACCGTCGGTTCTTTACAAAAAAACATCTACATATACTTGTTATTGTGCTTCTGTCTTTCTGTGACTTTTCATCTCCTCTGTAAACTCCTATTATACATCCATGGTAATCTCCCTCAGCGCGCCGCTCGCTCTCTTTTATTGATCGCCCTCTCTCACATACGGGAGAACACTGTCCGCTGGGGCGGTGGTGGCGAAGTCCATAGGGTTTTGGCTTGGCAACTGGAAGGTCACCAGTTCAAGTCCCGGAAAGACCAAGTGCTACCGAGGTGTCCCTAACACTAGGATGGGTCAAATGCAGAGAAACCGTTTTGTTACATAGTACCGGTACTACGTAATGACAATAACTTGAATCTTCTTCTTCTTCTTCTTCTTCTTCTTCTTCTTCTTCTTCTTCTTCTTCTTCTTCTTCTTCTTCTTCTTCTTCTTCTTCTTCTTCTTCTTCTTCTTCTTCTTCTTCTTCTTCTTCTTCTTCTTCTTCTTCTTCTTCTTATTGTAGGATTTCTGCCATGGCTCTACTTTAGTTTGACCATCTCTGTTATTAAGTTATGGAATACTAAATAAATAAGTAATTAGATACATTACCGTTACTGCGCTCATAAAGAATGATAAGAATAAGAATAAGAATAATGCGTATTGAACTGGTTTAATTAATTAGTGAGTTTATTTAAGGTAATTATAGAAGCCCTATTTTATCAAAGGTCAAACTACATTGAATTGTCCCCATTTTCTCTTTAATAGTTACTAACATTAGATATTTCAATGGGATATGGACCTTCCCTGGTTTTCATTTTAAAAATCAAGTCACCGAATGCAAGTAGTTGCCTTAGCTTATTTTGTTAGGAGATGATGATGTGAATTACTGTTCAAATTAATTGAATACGCGTTTTGGTCTTATCTTTGCGGCCCTTTTTCCAGTTAAGAGCAATAGCCCCTCAAATGTCTGTGCACGTCCCTGCTAATGTCATATGGAGAGCACTGGGAGCTCAGTAACGTTATTTAAAGAAATTGAAGTAAAGTCAAGTAAAGTTAGTAAAGTAAAGTTATTAAAGTAAATTTGTTAAAGTGAGTAAAGTTAGTAAAGTATAGTTAGTAAAGTTAGTAAAGTTAGTAAAGTTAGTAAAGTTAGTAAAGTAAAGTTAGTAAAGTTAGTAAAGTTAGTAAAGTATAGTTAGTAAAGTTAGTAAAGTAAAGTAAGTAAAGTTAGTAAAGTTAGTAAAGTAAAGTTAGTAAAGTGAGTAAAGTTAGTAAAGTTAGTAAAGTAAAGTTAGTAAAGTTAGTAAAGTATAGTTAGTAAAGTGAGTAAAGTTAGTAAAGTATAGTTAGTAAAGTGAGTAAAGTTAGTAAAGTTAGTAAAGTAAAGTTAGTAAAGTTAGTAAAGTATAGTTAGTAAAGTGAGTAAAGTTAGTAAAGTAAAGTTAGTAAAGTAAAGTTAGTAAAGTTAGTAAAGTATAGTTAGTAAAGTGAGTAAAGTTAGTAAAGTATAGTTAGTAAAGTTAGTAAAGTTAGTAAAGTTAGTAAAGTTAGTAAAGTAAAGTTAGTAAAGTTAGTAAAGTATAGTTAGTAAAGTTAGTAAAGTAAAGTAAGTAAAGTTAGTAAAGTTAGTAAAGTAAAGTTAGTAAAGTTAGTAAAGTTAGTAAAGTTAGTAAAGTAAAGTTAGTAAAGTTAGTAAAGTTAGTAAAGTTAGTAAAGTTAGTAAAGTTAGTAAAGTAAAGTTAGTAAAGTTAGTAAAGTTAGTAAAGTATAGTTAGTAAAGTTAGTAAAGTAAAGTGAGTAAAGTTAGTAAAGTTAGTAAAGTTAGTAAAGTGAGTAAAGTTAGTAAAGTAAAGTTAGTAAAGTTAGTAAAGTATAGTTAGTAAAGTGAGTAAAGTTAGTAAAGTATAGTTAGTAAAGTTAGTAAAGTTAGTAAAGTTAGTAAAGTTAGTAAATAGTAAAGTTAGTAAAGTTAGTAAAGTTAGTAAAGTATAGTTAGTAAAGTTAGTAAAGTAAAGTTAGTAAAGTTAGTAAAGTTAGTAAAGTAAAGTTAGTAAAGTTAGTAAAGTTAGTAAAGTTAGTAAAGTTAGTAAAGTTAGTAAAGTTAGTAAAGTTAGTAAAGTTAGTAAAGTTAGTAAAGTTAGTAAAGTTAGTAAAGTTAGTAAAGTTAGTAAAGTTAGTAAAGTTAGTAAAGTTAGTAAAGTTAGTAAAGTTAGTAAAGTTAGTAAAGTTAGTAAAGTAAAAGTTAGTAAAGTAAAGTTAGTAAAGTTAGTAAAGTAAAGTTAGTAAAGTTAGTAAAGTTAGTAAAGTAAAGTTAGTAAAGTTAGTAAAGTGAGTAAAGTAAAGTAGTAAAGTAAAGTGAGTAAAGTTAGTAAAGTAAAGTGAGTAAAGTTAGTAAAGTAAAGTGAGTAAAGTTAGTAAAGTAAAGTTAGTAAAGTTAGTAAAGTAAAGTTAGTAAAGTTAGTAAAGTAAAGTTAGTAAAGTGAGTAAAGTTAGTAAAGTTAGTAAAGTTAGTAAAGTTAGTAAAGTTAGTAAAGTGAGTAAAGTAAAGTGAGTAAAGTTAGTAAAGTTAGTAAAGTGAGTAAAGTAAAGTTAGTAAAGTTAGTAAAGTTAGTAAAGTTAGTAAAGTTAGTAAAGTTAGTAAAGTTAGTAAAGTTAGTAAAGTTAGTAAAGTTAGTAAAGTGAGTAAAGTTAGTAAAGTTAGTAAAGTGAGTAAAGTTAGTAAAGTGAGTAAAGTTAGTAAAGTTAGTAAAGTGAGTAAAGTTAGTAAAGTGAGTAAAGTAAAGTTAGTAAAGTTAGTAAAGTGAGTAAAGTAAAGTTAGTAAAGTTAGTAAAGTTAGTAAAGTGAGCAAAGTTAGTAAAGTTAGTTAGCGGGGTTAAACATGGTGCAGGCCCACTGGCCGCGACCTACACTCGCAGGGTTAAACCTAACGCGACCCACTGGCCGCGACCTGCACACTCGGCTAGGGTTAAACATAACGCAGGCCCGGAGGTCACAACCTAACGTGCGGGGTTAAACATGAACACAGTGATGCGTATACATGCTGACGTGCTATGAAACCACCACCAGTTATAGGCATAATTACCGAGTTAGTTACAGTGAGCATGAATATCATAACCTGGATTAACACGAGCCAAGTGAGCATAAACCCGAGAATATGAATGAAGTGCAGGATGCATGCAGAATAACATGCACTTAGTTAAATACTGAGATGTGACCCGTGATATAGTCCAGCTTAATTAGCAGTTAAGTGCGCCAGGATGAGTCATAGATGCTGATGAGCTGATTGAGTGATTAAGACTGTCTTCTATCATCTGAGGATGATGAGGGACGCTAGTGTCAGATCCAGTGAGTGTGATAATAAATGTGTAAGCAAAGTTGAAATCTGAGCGTGCCGCTATGGCGGATGATCAAAACGGAGGATGTGTAGTGCACAAGAGATGGGGGAAAACGCAGTCATCGTGCGGCCGACGGATGCCACGTCCAGGAAACGGGAGATGATGGCGTGCCGAAGATTATCCGCATGCGAAGTACGGTTGCCCGGTGAGGAAGAGCAACTGTCGTTGGAGATGTTTGCTGTAGACGCCTTGACGTTTATGTGGATGCACGCAGTTTGGTTAGAGGAACATTAATACCATGAGCTTGATGTGATGCCTAGGAACTCTGGGTGTGTGACTGGGCCTATAGTTCCTCATGATGACGGCTGATGCTGGCTCTCCCTCTCTCCTCATCCTCCTCGATCTCACTGCAGCTTTCGACACCGTCGATCATGGCATCCTCCTCCATCGTCTGCACTCCACCATCGGACTCTCTGACTCTCCCCTTGACTGGTTCAGATCATACCTCACTGGGAGAGCAGAGTACGTCTCCTTGGGCGAGGCAGAGTCGGGTACCCACAACATCACCTGTGGTGTCCCTCAAGGATCAGTTCTCGGCCCCACCCTCTTCACACTCTACATGCTCCCCCTTGGTTCTATCATCAGCCGACATGGAGTATCATTCCATTGCTACGCTGATGACACCCAACTGTACCTCAGGATCAACCCTACCTCCTCTGCAGCCCTGCCTTCGCCCACACTCACTGCCTGCCTGGAGGAGATACAGGCGTGGATGAAGCAAAACTTCCTGAAACTCAACAGCTCCAAGACCGAAGCCATTATAGTTGGCACCCCACACCAGGTTCGGTCATCCACCATCACCACTATCACCTTCTCCGGCCAGGACATTACCCTCTCCTCAATAGTCACCAACCTGGGTGTTAAAATGGACGCCCATCTGACCTTTGAGCCCCACATTAAACAGCTGTGCAAGAACTCCTTTTATCACCTCAGGACCATCGCCAAACTCCGCCCCACACTCACTCTGTCTGATGCCGAAAAGCTGGTCCATGCCTTTGTCTCCTCCAGGCTGGACTACTGCAATGCACTCCTCATCGGGATCCCTAACAAAAGCATCCAAAAGCTCCAATACATTCAGAACAGCGCTGCTAGGATCCTGATGAGGGTGCGCAAATATGATCACATCACCCCCATCCTTAGAGCGCTACACTGGCTCCCCGTGGAACTGAGGATCGAGTTCAAGGCCTCCGTCCTCACCCACCAGTGTGTCCATGGAACTGCCCCTCCCTACCTCAAGGAACTCCTCACCCCCCATACCTCCTTGCGGACCACCCGTTCCAGCAACTCCAACCTCCTCAAACCCCCCAGGACTAAGCTCCGTACTATGGGAGACCGGGCCTTCTGCTCGGCTGCTCCCAGCCTGTGGAATGCTCTCCCCGACCAAATGAGAGCACCCCAGACCGTGGAGGCTTTTAAAAAAGGCCTCAAAACCCATCTCTTCAAAAGAGCCTTTGCCTCGACCTTTTTATCACCCTTTTATTTATTTTTTATTTATTTTTATTGCTGTTTTTTTTTAATTAATTCTACCGTGTTGTGTAATGTTTATTTATACTGTTCATGCTCACTACTTGTAGCACTTCGGGATTTGAATTCAAATATGAAGTGCTTTATAAATGGAACCCATTATTATTATTATTATTAGGAACGCTGTGCTCCTGGAGGATACTCTTCTTCTTTCTTCTTCTCCTTTCCCAGTTGAGCGGAGTTATAGGTTAGTCGTGTTGTATTTGAACACTAGATGGCGTAAGGCAACGCATGAGGGGATCTCCCTGAGCAGTGGGTGATTGAACTGGGGAGAGACAACTATTAATATTATTTACCCGAATAGCCGGTGCACGCGTAGTTTCTCCTACTTGACTCCCGCTTGAGGCTGAAAGAGTTCCGCTGAACGGATGATGGGAACTTTAAAGCGCGTCGTTAATATCTGCTTTGAAGAGCCAGCCTTGGCCCGCACACTATTAAGATTACATTATCTCCGTGCGTAGAAAGGGGGAACATTGACCGTTGTCATCGAGATTGCCCTGAGCAATACCAGTCATGCTAGTAGCCTACGCTAAAGCGAATATAGTTGTCACGAGCAGTAGCGCTTGAACAAAGTGACTAGAACGCGACGGCACCTTGAAACGCTTATACGAGTCGGGCAGCACTAAGAATCTGTTATTGTGTAGGAAACAGTTTAATGCCGCAACGATATTGACAGTAGTCGAGATGACTGATTAGCTCGGTTGCTAAGCAACATCACCTGTAGGATGCCAGAGAACCTTAATGACAGTGTTGTGATGCCGACGGCGTAAATTCATACTGAATCACGTCGCTAAGAGATGTAAATAATTATTGGCTGCTTATGTGACAGTCGGACAGTGAGTGCTTAACGGCGACCGCTGGCGTGTGAGTTAACGATGGAATAAACTCCGGTGCACACACACTGCAGCGGCGTTAATGCCACTGAACCACATGATAACCGATACGTCGCGGTAGTAGTTCTGATTGAATCTGGCTTTGTATGATTAAAAACTACCCGACGCAATCCTCTACTGATGTTTTTTGACAGCGGTATTGGGAGAAACGGCGACGTAAACAGTTACGTCATGACGCAAACCATGACGCGATATTTCAAAAGAAGCCCTACGAAACACCGTTCATTTCAGGTAACACTGTGTTGAAGCTTGAAACTGCGTTACTTACTGAGCATTGTAATGGGTAGTAATTACCCGAACTGCATAAGTAATGTGTTACATTGCTTCGTACGCAAAGTAATACGTTACTGAAATCCATACTGTAACACGTTATGCCCAACACTGCCTGGAACTCAACTTAACCCTGAACTAAAGGTAGCAATGCAGAGTGTTAAACTTCCTGTCGGCTCCCAGACCATAGTTGAGGAAACAGGGGGGGGTGACTCTCTGTCGTCTCCCAGGGCAGAAGCAAACGCTTCGGGTTCAATAACCCACTTTATCGGAATGACTGGAAAGAGGCGAGCTCTTCTTGGGAGGTCGTTGCATTTATTTAGCTGTTCTTCTGTTTCGCGAGATAGATAGAAAAGATATTTCCCGCTCGCTCACTCTCGCTCTGCCATACCCACGCACACATGCACGCGCCACACCCCTCTCTTGAAGGGGTAGTGATCTCACTCTGCATGACCCTAATGTCGTAACAATATAACGAACATCTCGTAAATTTGTTGCAACTGCCTCTTGCCAGCGCTACCCTGACGCCTGTTTTAGAGATGAGGCGCAGGAAAAGAGGCGAGAGCCTTGGCTGTGCAACGAACCTGCTAGCCACCTAGACGCACTTAGTGTCCAGTACTGGCTACTGAGCCGGGAGAAGTAGCTTCAATGGGATATAGCTTAAGCCTTGCCGGCCTGCAGGAGGGGTTGTGATTGAAGCCAGAGATGGGTAAAGCTTCGCATGCAATGAGGACCCGTTCCGCGTGAAGCCGGAAGCGCCGCATTTGAGCGGCCCTGATGCCAGTGATGCCCTCTCGAGAGACTGAAGGCGTGCGTCAATTGTTTGCGTGAAGTAGCCCATTTCCATTAAGCCGGAGGATCTTCCGTGGAGTCGATTTCCTTGTCTTTTCCTCCCGCGGCCGGGTTTGGGGGCGGCCGGCTGGAACCGCTAGCCGACTGGAACCGCTAGCCGACTGGAACCGCTAGCCGGCTGGAACCGCTAGCCGACTGGAACCGCTAGCCGGCTGGAACCGCTAGCCGGCTGGAACCGCTAGCCGACTGGAACCGCTAGCCGACTGGAACCGCTAGCCGACTGGAACCGCTAGCCTGTAGCTTAATCCGCAAGACTGCGGAGCTGATGAATAATGCCTGGAGCTGGGACGAAGCCCTGCTGCTGCTTGCTTTAAACATGAACACAGTGACACGTATACTTGTGTGTTGACACCTGAAATGACAACTGACAGAGAGGGAAGAGCAGATTTAAAGGGGTTAGCGGGTGCGATGATTGGCTAGCTGGGGAGTAACGCCCCCGATCACTTATTGGGAGAGGAGAGAGTAATGAAACGATTTGTAACACCAGAGGATATTGGTCTTCCTGATTGAACTTGCGCAAAGCTTCATTAAAAGTAAAGTAAAGTTATTAAAGTTAGTAAAGTTAGTAAAGTAAAGTTAGTAAAGTTAGTAAAGTTAGTAAAGTTAGTAAAGTTAGTAAAGTAAAGTTAGTAAAGTAAAGTTAGTAAAGTTAGTAAAGTAAAGTTAGTAAAGTAAGTAAAGTTAGTAAACTGAGTAAAGTAAAGTTAGTAAAGTTAGTAAAGTGAGTAAAGTTAGTAAAGTTAGTAAAGTTAGTAAAGTGAGTAAAGTTAGTAAAGTTAGTAAAGTTAGTAAAGTGAGTAAAGTAAAGTTAGTAAAGTTAGTAAAGTAAAGTGAGTAAAGTTAGTAAAGTGAGTAAAGTAAAGTTAGTAAAGTAAAGTTAGTAAAGTTAGTAAAGTGAGTAAAGTAAAGTTAGTAAAGTTAGTAAAGTAAAGTGAGTAAAGTTAGTAAAGTGAGTAAAGTAAAGTTAGTAAAGTTAGTAAAGTAAAGTGAGTAAAGTTAGTAAAGTGAGTAAAGTAAAGTTAGTAAAGTAAAGTTAGTAAAGTTAGTAAAGTAAGTAAAGTTAGTAAAGTAAGTAAAGTTATTAAAATCAGGGTGACTGTGGCTGCGAGGGAGTGCGGTCGTATTTCAACCAGAATGTTGTGGGTTCGATCCCAGCCCGTGCAGTCAACATGTCGATGTATCCTTGGGCAAGATACTTAACCCTGAGTTGCTCCCGATGGCCAACGGTGTGTGAATGTTAGGTCCTAGTGTGAATGGGTGAATGACATGTATGTAAAGCGCTTTGAGGGGTCTTGAAGACTGGATAAAGCGCTATATAAGTACAGTCCATTTAAAGTAAAGTCAGTAAAGTTAGTAAAGTAAATAAAGTTAGTAAAATAAAGTAATGGCACATTTCCACTACAGGGCCTCGCTCGGCCTCGCTCGGTATAGTTAGGCCTCGTTAGGCCTTGTTAGGACTGGCTCACTTTATGCTGCGTTTCCATTACAGTGTAGTAGCTGGGGCAGTAACTATAATAACGCAGTGTAGGCAGAGCCGTGACATCATCTTCAATGAGAACCACAGAAAACCAACATCAGCCGTTAGCTGTTAGCCCTCAGAGATCACAGCTCCTCATATCTGTTCAGAAACTAGACAGAAGTGAAACCAGTCCAAACCACAGACTGCCTGTGTCATGGAGAATACAGTCGCTGGTTTGTTTCTGTCTGTAGGCCGTTGTTGTGAGTGTGGACGGTCGGAGCATTTACAACGTTAGCTTAGCCGATCTCCATTCAGGGAACACGCATTCTAAAAGGCGTTTCTCTGCCGTCTGTCTGCAGACGCAAAGCATTAACTCATGGTTCTTACTAACCGGTATCAGTGTGTTGTTACTTCATCATCATTTAGAAACGTGTATTACAATTTAATCACGGTCAAATATGTTCATCTTGTTGTAGTTGTAGCCCCTGAGCCAGCGATTCTCTCTCTAGTTTAGCAAACTCAGCCCGACTCAGCCTGGTTGTTGGCCCGGAAAGAACCTCGATTTTATGGGGCCAGAAAAACTGTGAAATAGGACCCGCTAGCCGGAACTAGGCCGAGTGGAAACGCATCCAGAAATGGGCTGGGCACGGCACGCTTAAAGCGAGCTCCTTGCTGTAGTGGAAATGCACCATTAGTAAAGTTAGTAAAGTGAGTACAGTAAAGCTAGCAAAGCAAAGTGTCCCTCTGTACGTGCAGACGGGGCAGCAGTAATCCGGAGCTGCAGGACCCCAGCTTTACTCGGCTGGCTCTTTATCCTGATAATCCCTCTGAGCATGTGACGATCATACAAAGCTGCTGTTGATCCTCAGACCTGCTGCTGCTTTAAACAGAACCGGTCCTTCTGATTTATTCTGGCTAAAGTCCTGAATGCAGCTTCAGCAGGAATCTGAAGAAGCATCACTATCATTTTCTACAATCCTCCACAACCACGACAGAGTGAGGCAGCGCGGCATCATGGGAGTTATTGTTATTATCATCACTCTGCTTAATAAGATGTTGATTCCTGCAACACAATATACAGTTATTTAATATTGAATGTGGCAAAGCCGCATCAGACACAGGATGGATATTAACATGTCTCCGTCTGAACATTGGATTCCACAAACATGCAGAGTGAGTGACCGTGATGGGACGTCTGGAGCTGAAGCTATCAGAGCTGAGCTAACGTTTGCGGCAGCCCACCAAAACTCAGATTTAAACCTGAAACTGAAACTTTATTAAAAATGTATATATTTATATTAATATCAGTGTTGGGGAAATATTTTCCTAGGCCCATAACTTTGACCCAGTCTACTCCTGCCTGTCGGCAGCAGCTGCTCGAGGTGTTATTGGGCTTTGCCTGTTTTATCTTGTTATGCACAATATTGATTCTTCTCTCAGGACTCGCTAAATACATGGGTCTGGGGTAGATATCTGCAGAATTGCATTGGCAGCAGCTGTGTCACCTCGTGGCTGCAGAACATGTCTTGTGAATTCTCCGGCCGAAGCTACAAATAAACCGTCAGTGTTTGCAATCAAAGTTAAAGCTCTCTCCGTGTCTCTCTGAGTCTCCATTGCTTCAGAAGTTTCCGTCACAATCAGAGCAGACGCTGAGCACCTCCTGAACCATCAACACTGAAGCTGAACACTACAACTCTCATGATGCCATGCTGCAAATCCACAACACTGTGGATTGAATTCAGAGACTAGTGGCAGAACAGTGCAGACAGTGTGTTTAAAGGTATAATATGAACATGTTTTGGTGGGACGGTGACCTCGAGTGTCCCCATTGGTCTCTTGGCATGGTGAGGGGATATATCAAGGCAAATGAATGCTTTGTTTTGTTTCAGTCACTTTGACAACACGTCAAACTGAATCGCCCAGGAGAGACTGAAGCTATCTGAGCGTTCATGCAGAGGAGCATTACCGACACACCCACAGACCAACTGGGACAGACCCACTGATTCATCAACCGACACATCAACCGACCCACTGACCGCACAGACCCACACACCAACTGGGACCCATCAACCGACCCATCAACCGACCCATCAACCGACCCACTGACCCACTGACCGCACAGACCCACACACCAACTGGGACCCATCAACCGACCCATCAACCGACCCATCAACCGACACATCAACCGACCCACTGACCGCACAGACCCACACACCAACTGGGACCCATCAACCGACCCACTGACCGCACAGACCCACACACCAACTGGGACCCATCAACCGACCCACTGACCGCACAGACCCACACACCAACTGGGACCCATCAACCGACCCATCAACCGACCCATCAACCGACCCACTGACCGCACAGACCCACACACCAACTGGGACCCATGAACCGACCCATTAACCGACCCATCAACCGACCCATTGACCGCACAGACCCACACACCAACTGGGACCCATCAACCGACCCATCAACCGACCCACTGACCGCACAGACCCACACACCAACTGGGACCCATCAACCGACCCATCAACCGACCCATCAACCGACCCACTGACTGCACAGACCCACACACCAACTGGGACCCATGAACCGACCCATCAACCGACCCATCAACCGACCCATCAACCGACCCACTGACTGCACAGACCCACACACCAACTGGGACCCATCAACCGACCCATCAACCGACCCATCAACCGACCCACTGACCGCACAGACCCACACACCAACTGGGACCCATCAACCGACCCATCAACCGACCCATCAACCGACCCACTGACTGCACAGACCCACACACCAACTGGGACCCATGAACCGACCCATCAACCGACCCATCAACCGACCCATCAACCGACCCACTGACTGCACAGACCCACACACCAACTGGGACCCATCAACCGACCCATCAACCGACCCATCAACCGACCCATCAACCGACCCATCAACCGACCCATCAACCGACCCACTGACCGCACAGACCCACACACCAACTGGGACCCATCAACCGACCCACTCACCCACTGACCCAGCTAGTGGTGAACGTTGTCACAACTTTGGCTAACATTACCTATAGGTTCTAATAATGTTGGAAATAAACGTTTTAATTTGATGTTCAAAGAAACTTTTTAGAATGTTTATTATTTGAAATAATATTCCTATAAGGTTTAAGGTTAACTAAGACATAACGTTTTAACAGCAACATTCAGAGGATGTTTTGAGGCCTGAGATGAGAGAAAGTTTTTTTATAAAACGTTCCTTTAATGTGGTATGTTAAGATGTATGAGCGCATTGAGACAATAAATAGGACGTATAAAAACGAATTTGCATGCCAATATTCACTCACATGCACTTATAATCACACTAAGGTATGTAGGCCCACAGTGTTCATAATATCATTCGTGTAAAATATCAGAAAATAATCACACTTTTTTATGACTATAAAGGTTATGTCTCGTATGTAGGCTCTAACTGTTGGGTAAGCTATCTGGCCGTGTGTGGTTTGTGAGGCCTGCGTATAAACAGTGTCCGCTGTTTATGCATATTGGATACAAATCGGCCTCTCTGAAGAACTAGCACCTTACCGTGGTAGAGAGGTTTGTGTGCCCTGATGAACCTGGGGGCTGTGTTGTCTGGAACCTTGTGTTCCTGGTAGGGTCTCCCATGGCAAATTGGTCTCAGGCAAGGGGCCAGACTAAGATTGGTTCAAAAGGCCTCATGAAAGAACAACAAAGAAGTGAGGATACCCGGCCCGGAGGAAGCCCGGGGTCCCCTTCTGGAGCCAGGCCCAGAAGGAGGACTCGTCGGCGAGCGTGTGGTGGCCGGGCTTGCCACATCCGGCAGAGCTTTTCGGGCATTCCTGTGGAGGTTGGGGACATTGAACCAGAGTGGTCGGTGTTCAAAGCCTCTATTGCCGAAGCCGCGGCGGGGAGCTGTGGTCTCAAGGTCCTAGGTGCCTCAAGGGGCGGTAACCCTCGAACCTCCTGGTGGACACCGGTGGTCAGGGAAGCCGTCCGACTGAAGAAGGAGGCCTTCAGGGATTTGTTATTCCCGAGGCAGTTGCAAGGTACCGACAGGCCCGAAGGGCAGCAGCCTCATCCGTGGCCGAGGCAAAGCAGCGGGTGTGGGAGAAGTTCGGAGAAGACATGGAGAAGGACTTTCGGGCGGCACCAAAGTTGTTCTGGAAAACTGTCCGACACCTCAGGAGGGGGAAGCAGGGGACCATCCAAGCTGTGTACAGTAAGGATGGGACGCTGTTGACCTCAACTGATGGAGTGTTGGGGCGTTGGAAGGAACACTCTGAGGAACTCCTGAACCCGACAACTCCGCCCTCTATGTTAGAGGCAGAGCTGGAGTATGACGGGGGATCAACACCAATCTCCCGGGGGGAGGTCACTGAGGTCGTCAAACAGCTCCACAGTGGCAAAGCCCCGGGGGGGATGAGATCCGCCCGGAGATGCTGAAGGCTCTGGGTGTTGAGGGACTGTCATGGTTGACACGTCTCATCAACGTTGCGTGGAAGTCGGAAAACAGTACCGAAGGAGTGGCAGACCGGGGTGGTGGTTCCCCTTTTTAAAAAGGGGGTTCAGAGGGTGTGTGCCAATTACAGAGGCATCACACTACTCAGCCTCCCCGGGAAAGTTGACTCCAAGGTACTCGAAAGGAGGGTCAGGCCGATTGTGGAACCTCAGATCGAGGAGGAACAATGCGGATTCCGTCCTGGTCGTGGAACGATGGATCAGCTTTTTACTCTCGCAAGGATCCTGGAGGGGGCCTGGGAGTACGCTTATCCGGTCTACATGTGTTTTGTAGACTTGGAGAAGGCGTATGACCGGGTTCCCAGGGAGTTACTGTGGGAGGTGCTGCGGGAGTATGGGGTGAGGGGGTCTCTACTCAGGGCCATCCAATCTCTGTACTCCCAAAGCGAGAGCTGTGTCCGGGTCCTCGGCAGGAAGTCGGACCCATTTCCGGAGAGGGTTGGCCTCCGCCAGGGCTGCGCTTTGTCACCAATCCTGTTTGTAATATACATGGATCGGATTTCGAGGCGTAGTCGTGGGGGAGGGGGTCTGCAGTTATCACCAAACATTTTAAGAATGTTTTTAGAGAACGTTATCCTACCTTTCAGAAGAACATTCTGAGAACCAAAAGAAAACTTCCCGCTGAAAACATTCCTAGAACAGTGAATGGTAACATTCTCAGAATGTTTTTAGAACCAAACATTTCTAGCTGGGGACCCACTGGCCCACAGACCAACTGACCTACTGATACACAGACAAAATGGGACCGTCCTACCGACCAACCAACCAACCCTTCCATCAATGAACCCTCTGACCCATATACCAACTGGGACCCATCAACCGACCCACTGAACCACTGGCCCACAGACCAACTGGGACCGTCCAACCGACCCATCAACCGACCCATTTACTGACCAACAGACGCACAGACCCACAGACCAACGTACTGACCCACAGACTAACCTCTTGTAGACAACCTTCAGGTCCCTCCACTCCAGGAAGCTGCACATCTTGGGTTTCCGGGCCAGCACCGTCTGCACCAGCTCGCGGGTGATCTTCTTCTTCTCCTTCTCACACAGAGGAACGTACCACTTCTGCAGCCTCAGCTTCCCCTGCCGGCTGAACAGCAGCATGAACTGCATCTGAGAAAACATGACGAGAAACACTGAGAAACATCCAGACAGGCACGCAGCAAATGTATTCTTTCTAAAATAATCTGTGTTAAAATACATTTGTTTAAGTTTTAAAACTATCTCTACAACATCAAAATATATTACATATTTTAATATTGAAAACCAGACTTGAAAGTCTTAACCTGTTAAGCCCCGAGCCTTTTTTCCAGGTCTCAGGCTGGAAAATGACATGCCCAGAACAAATGACCTTATCTTCTTCTTAAAGTGAAAACCACCTTGAATGATGGGATGGTAGACTAAACGCTTTAGGAATCCAAACCACAACATATAATAAGTACCCAGTATCAAGATTGATGCAACACAAGTGAAACTTGACCTTTTTAGAGAGATCTAGCAAAATAAAACCCCTTCTGGGGTCATTGGAGTGGATCTTCCATATCTCTGGCCCCCTTGGCCAACTCTCACGCATCTGGCGTGTGACACACGCTTTCACTCTCAATCTCACGCTCTCACGCTGCCCAAACTATTCTCACGTCAAAAACAAGATGAACCAGCGATCGTTTTTAGTTGGTTATTTACAATGTTGAGTTGACAGCTGCTCAAGCTGTCGACCCGCTCCCTCCCCGCCCCCACACTCTGAACAGCGTTAACAGACAGCAGAGCAGTGGGAGCCGGTTGGTCAATCCGACCCATATTGCGCATGCGCAGATCTAAGATCCAGTAGAAATTATAAAAAAAGTTAAAGTCTGCTGCTTATTGTTCTAGGCCAAAATAGAGTCAAAGAGTGTGTGTGTGTGTGTGTGTGTGTGTGTGTGTGTGTGTGTGTGTGTGTGTGTGTGTGTGTGTGTGTGTGTGTGTGTGTGTGTGTGTGTGTGTGTGTCTGTGTGTTTCATCTATAGGCCTCTCACGATAATTAATTTTGTTGGATACATTTTCCCGGAAATGATTGCGATAAACGATAATATTGTCGGCACCGTTGTATGGCCATTTTAGACCGCTGACATAATGATAATATAAAATAATACATAAAGTAAGTAAGTACATCCTTTCAAACTGCTAGTCACAGCCCCATGTAAATGGCAATTTATCGACTTCATTTTTATTTATCGTACGATAAGTCATTTAATTGTGAATGAAACTTTGTGCACTTTATAGTCTGTGTCCAATATTGCGTATTTGTATATATTGTATATACATCAAAAAAAGAAAAAATACCCGTCGAAAGTGTTTTTGGGGCTTAACAGGTTAGAATAAATGTATGAAATAAAGACCATGAGACGGTATCCACACACACACACACACGCACACACACACACACACACACACACACGCATCACCACCAGCTTACAGAGGTCCTGGTAACACCGTTATTCAGCCGTTAGGATAAGCATGCTCTCTCCCGTTTAAATACCACATGAGTCCAAGCTGATTATTAGAAAGAGTGAAAAAAGAAACACAGAAAACCACTTACCTTCTACGGCACAGTGTGTGAGTGTGTGTGAGTGTGTGTGAGTGTGTGTGAGTGTGTGTGAGTGTGTGTGAGTGTGTGTGAGTGTTAGCAGGAATGAACTGCCGGCTGAGCAGCACCACTCTGAGACACACACACACACACACACACACACACACACACTCATTGGCTAATTTGGTTTACAGTGTCCGCCTTTCTGAACCTACAACTCCATATGGCAATCTGATTGGCTGACACATACTCCAATCAAAGCACAGGGAAACGTCAACAGAAACATGCACTAAAGGGTTAAATAGAAGAAATGAAAACATGGATTAAACTGATAATAATTGTGTAAACCTGTAATAATAACATTATTAAAGGGTTTCATCCCTCCGATTCTATCTTTCTCTCTAATAATGTTAACTGTTAGAAAAAGTATCGCTCGACACCAGGTTGAGAATCAATGATCAGGTAGCTCATTTATTCTTGCAAGAAGGAGAAGAGTTAAATCACATACAAAGGCTATGGGTTAGCTCACACACATGAGGTATGTTGCTTACATCGTCCGAAACACGGAGATAACAACAAGGTCGTGAATCGAGGTGGCGCTGATATCATCCGCGGGTGTCGGAAAGTCGAGTCATCTGTGACGTCTTCTGGAAAGAGTCACGTACTTCCTTCACGCTTCATAGAAATGAGATATTTAGGAGACAGCAAGTGTGTCTTCTCATAAATATCAACAACCTGAAATGCCCGGCCTCCTCCTATCACAAGAAGAGGCAGCTGCAGGGCACACAGTTCAGAGCCACACATGATGTCAGTGCATTACAACAACCCAAAGGGTGGGGGAAACAGTATTTCTCCAACATTAACTAACCTGCAATAGCAGTGTAAAGTAGTCAAATAACAGTACCAATCATGTAGTATTAAGATAACAATATCATCCATCCATCTTCTCCCGCTTATCCGTGGTCGGGTCGCGGGGGTAGCAGTTCCAGCAGATAACAATATCAGAATACCTTTATTAGTCCCACAGAAGGAAACAACACACTCTCACTCCCTGAGCGTCCAGGAGCGACGCTTGGTCAGGGTCCCGTGGCGTCCAGTTGTGACGCGCGGAGGCTCCTTCAGCTTCATAAACGGACGCAAAGACCTTTCAACTGATTGCAATGCATTCCCATCGGCGGTGGTATTTGACGCTGATGGAAGTACCGCACCCGTTTATGTCGGCAGCTCTTAATGCTGAACTCCTCCGAGGTCCGGACTTGACTAATCCCCTTCTAGGCGTCTTGCTTCATTTCCGTCAGGAGAAAATTGCAATAATGGCTGACATTGAAGCAATGTACTACCAAGTACAAGTACAGGAAGACCACCGTGACTATGTCAGGTTTCTGTGGGGGCCTCAAGGAGACATCAGCAGACGACTGGAGGTCTATCGGATGAATGTGCATGTCTTTGGGGCGGAGTCATCCCCAAGCAGAGCCAGCTTCGCCTTACAACAAGTGTCACGAGACGATACCAGTAAATCCAGCATGGAAGTACTGGAAACCAGTCAGCGCAGCTCTTATGTGGATGATTGTCTCACATCTGTGGCTTCTACAACTCAAGCTATCGACCTCACCAAGGATCTCATGAAGGCATGTGCCGAGGGAGGATTTACTCTTACCAAAGGGGTGAGTAACAGCCAAGACGTGCTCAGAACCATCCCTGAAGTGCACAGAGCTAAACCAGTGGAGCCACTAGATCTGGACGAAGACAAAACACCTCTAGGAAGAGTTCTAGGCATCCAGTGGAACATCGTGAGAGATACTTTTACCTTCACTGCTGCCATCGAACACAGAGTTCCTACAAGAAGAGCTCTATTGTCAGTTCGATTTACGACCCGCTCGGTTTCCTTTCACCACTCATCCTCAAGGCGGAGCGAATCCTTAGAGCACTCTGCATTGAGAAGTGTGGATGGGAGGAAGTTATCCCAGAACACCTTTCAAAGTCATGGACAGCAGAACTAGATCAGCTGGGCAGACTTGAAGTGAACCGGTGCATGAAGCCTGAACATGTTGGACTCGTAAGGACTGCTGAGCTGCATCACTTCTGTGACGCGAGTGAAACAGGGCATGGCACTGCAAGCTACGTTAGATTCACGAACCACAAAGGAGAAACTCACGTGTCATTCAGTCTCGGGAAATCCAGAGTCAATCCTCTGAAGCAAGTCACCGTTTCTAGACTGGAGCTCGCAGCTGCTACACTTGCTGTAAACGTTGACAGGATGTCACAGAAGGAGCTAAACATGAAACTACAGAAATCAACCTTCTGGACAGAAAGTACATCAGCACTAAAATATATCCACAACCACGGCTGTAGCGATACACTAATCTCACGATACGATACGATATTCAGCCAACGATACGATATATATATCACGATATTCAGCCAACGATACGATATATATCACGATATTCAGCCAACGATACGATATATATCACGATATTCAGCCAACGATACGATTCGATACGATTCGATATAATTCGATACACTTATATCATTTCCTGAAAGATGTTAAAGGGACAGTGGGATCTGGTGACATCTGGTGAGTGTTCCAGGGACTTGGATGGAGTTAATTCAACTGAAAACTGAAAGCATCCATTATACAATCCATGGCTCTGACGGAGAGTCTGCAGCTCGCTCGCTGGACAAAATGAATCAAAAGATGTGGTGAGAAAATGAGTTTCATTTATTGAAACTGTAGCTGAAAGCCTTTGAAAGGTGAGCACATAAAGTGCAGTATCACCATGGACAACGGAGAATGGAAAGGGTCAGCGGCCTGTTCTGAACAGATTCTTACCAGCACGGTTTCTTTGGGTCACGCCGCGCCGCAGCTTCTTGAGTTAGCATCACCTCGTCCGGGCGGTGACGTTGTAGGTGGGTTCGTAGGTTAGTGGTATCTCCAGAGTATTTCACGTTTGTGTGACACAGCTTGCAAACCGCCATAGTTGTATCTAAATTGTCGTTTTCCTTCTTTTTAAAGTGCTCCCACACATATGCTTTTAAGCACGAAGGTGCTGCGTTATGTATGAATCCCGCTGGCGCTGTATCTCCATTGGGAAATCCTGAAACATGCGAAGATCATGTCCTTCCCATGTCAGCTTTCCTTTAGCAGACGCCAGCGTCTTAAACACCTCGTTCTTATCGCTCCATCTGAGAGCACGTATGATGATATGCCGCGGAGGGTGCCCAGGGTCCGGGATGGGACGCAGAGCGCGGTGGGCACGCTCTGTCTCAGGTGCGGGGGTTGTGTCACTCAGCTTCAGGAAGTGTCGGAGAATTGTATCCAGTAGTGGGAGATGCCGCCGGCTTCTTTACCCTCGGGGAGGCCGGCTGGGATGAGATTATCTCTCCGACTTCTAGCTTCCAGATCCAGCATTTTACCCTGGAGGGCTTTGCCATCTTTGGACAGACCACCCATCGTCTTCCCTCGGGAGGCTCGATCCTCTACCTCGCTAATGCGCTTCTCTGCGTTGTTTATTCTTTGAGTCTTTCTTCAACTGAACAATAGCCTTGTCCAGATTGTCAAACCTTACGTGACAGGTTTCTTTAACGCTTTGTATTTCCGCCATGAGGCCGCTGTCTTTCTTTGCTCTAGCTCTGGTCAAACTACTGCCGGGCATTTAGACGCAGATGTTTACACACTAGTAGAACTGACTGCGCATTACACTTTGAGACTTTCAGTTTTGTCTGATTACCACCTGCACCCGACTACTCCGCTCAGCTCGCCGGTGTCATCACGTGGTCTGCCAACCTTCCCGTGGGGATGCTAGATTTAGACTCATACAGAGCGCTCCGTAGCATACTGCGCAGAGAAAACTTACGGCACGGCATCCTGTACCCTGCCAGACTCATCGTAACCGTCAACGAGGAGACTTTCATATTCAAAGAACCCAAGGAAGCTGAGAGAGTTCTAAAAGAAAAGAGACCGGACTTATTTGGGATGTGACATTACCACAAGACCGTGAGTTGGCCTACACCCCCACCGCACGCACACACACACACACACACACACACACACACACACATGCGCGCACACACACACACACACACACACACACACTCATTTATACTGACGCACACACGCATGCCCGCACATACACTGACTCACAGTCGCACACACCCTCATTAGGATTTGGATGCAGGCTAACTGTAATGTAGCCCCAGTAGTTAGCAACGGGTGGTTGATGGCAGACACAGGAACAGCCGATAGGCTATTGGTGGACTGGACTGCCTCTCCGCACCTGAGCTCCGCGGCTCTTCTTTTTCTTCACGGATAGAGATGGACTTTCCTCCATCTCAATGTATTTTCCGTCGTATTGCCTTTTGGCGATATAGTTTTAGTTTGTGTGTGTGTGTGTGTGTTGTTAGGGGGAAGGGTGGTAGCATCTCTATGTGTTCATGTCATCTTGTGTTGCATTGTCTACGGGCTTGTGTTGTTGTTGTTTATATATCTCCCCTCCCTTGATGCATCGATGACACCCTTCCAATTTGACCAAAATACTAGCCGGCGTCCGATATGATTGTTACCTTACTGAAATGGATATTGAACACAATGATCGTGCTTAGTCTGAATGCAAATGGATTCAGAATCCAGTCAGAAGACATGAGATGTTGTTGAACTCAGTCTCTACATGGTGGCGTTGCTACAGGAGACCCATGAGACTCACGATGACAGAGGTGGGTAGGGCGGATATTCTCTTCCCCTGGAGGGAAAGCTAGCAGAGGAGTCAGTATTTCAATGCACATGTTGATCAAGAGGGAAGACATGATGTCTCGGGTACAGAAGGACACGGTGACATCAGTGAATGTGTACGCTCCACATCGTTTACGATCTGAATGCTTCACCTCGCTGCGCCCGAAGACATCGCAGCCCATAGAGGGTCCTCTTATCGTAGGTGGCCACGGATAAGCGGGAGAAGACGGACGGATGGATCTCCACTCTGTCTGCGACCCTGTAGTGGATCGGTCCCGCCGCCCTCTCCCTTCAGATGAAAACATGTCCGCCGTCTTGAGGGACTTCCAATCCGAGCTCGCGTCACAGATGTGAGGCGCCTCGTGCACCCAGACGCTCGAGAGTACTCTTCTATTCTGGTGCGCATAACTCCCACTCAAGGATAGAGGACATAATGATGTCTTCAAATCTGATCCAGAATGTTATTGAGATCAAAATGCATAGCATGCTATTAAGCGATCACGCTGCGGTATCGTCTCATGTCTCCCTCCGACCAACGCTGCAGATCCAGACGGTGGCGACTTCATGCATCTCTACCACCACCGCTCATTACAGCCCACCTTCTAGATTCCTTTCAGATCAATCTAAACGCTGTACGAGCGTCACCACCGTCTGGCAGGCTTCAGAGCGCCATGCGGGGCTGGCTAACCAGCTTCTCCTCGGCAGAGAAGACTGAGCGCAGAGACGTGAAATCCTAATGACACTTAGACTCCAGATCCCCAGGAGAGCAGCGCGTGCTCGACCCATCATCAGATCTAAGGACCTCACTTCTCCCGCCAGGACGCACTGGCAGAGACGTGCACATGAGGAGACAGCTTTTGCTCTTTTTCGTTTCCGAAGAACGCACTTTGAACCGGAGACAAAGCGGGGAACATGTGGCTCGTAGATTGAAACAAATGGAAAACAGACGGATCATTGCAGCGATCAGAGATGAGCGGACAGGCTACAGCGCGAGCAGCCACGATCAACGAAGCCCTCAACCATTATTATTCTAAATGATATAGCACAAAGATCACTTGAAAGAAGAAGCCTTAGATCGCTCTTCGGAGGTCTAACCTCCCTAGCCTCAGCTGGGCCGGCAGGTCTGCTATGGAGGCCGTCGTGGAGGTCTAACCTCCCTAGCCTCAGCTGGGCCGGCAGGTCTGCTCTGGAGGCCGTCGTGGAGGTCTAACCTCCCTCGCCTCAGCTGGGCCGACAGGTCTGCTATGGAGGCCGTCGTGGAGGTCTAACCTCCCTAGCCTCAGCTGGGCCGACAGGTCTGCTATGGAGGCCGTCGTGGAGGTCTAACCTCCCTAGCCTCAGCTGGGCCGACAGGTCTGCTATGGAGGCCGTCGTGGAGGTCTAACCTCCCTAGCCTCAGCTGGGCCGGCAGGTCTGCTCTGGAGGCCGTCGTGGAGGTCTAACCTCCCTCGCCTCAGCTGGGCCGACAGGTCTGCTATGGAGGCCGTCGTGGAGGTCTAACCTCCCTAGCCTCAGCTGGGCCGACAGGTCTGCTATGGAGGCCGTCGTGGAGGTCTAACCTCCCTAGCCTCAGCTGGGCCGACAGGTCTGCTATGGAGGCCGTCGTGGAGGTCTAACCTCCCTAGCCTCAGCTGGGCCGACAGGTCTGCTATGGAGGCCGTCGTGGAGGTCTAACCTCCCTAGCCTCAGCTGGGCCGACAGGTCTGCTATGGAGGCCGTCGTGGAGGTCTAACCTCCCTAGCCTCAGCTGGGCCAGCAGGTCTGCTATGGAGGCCGTCGTGGAGGTCTAACCTCCCTAGCCTCAGCTGGGCCGACAGGTCTGCTATGGAGGCCGTCGTGGAGGTCTAACCTCCCTAGCCTCAGCTGGGCCAGCAGGTCTGCTATGGAGGCCGTCGTGGAGGTCTAACCTCCCTAGCCTCAGCTGGGCCAGCAGGTCTGCTATGGAGGCCGTCGTGGAGGTCTAACCTCCCTAGCCTCAGCTGGGCCAGCAGGTCTGCCATGGAGGCCGTCGTGGAGGTCTAACCTCCCTAGCCTCAGCTGGGCCAGCAGGTCTGCTCTGGAGGCCGTCGTGGAGATGGCATCAGGAGGAGCTCCAGGGGACGCGGTGCTGGAACAGAGCTTTCACCGTATCTACTGTGTTATTGATGAAGTACTAGAATCTGAAGCCACGCCCCCCCAGGAGCAGGGGCGTGGCTTCACTGTTGCCTCAACCGGGCAGAGATCCCTCTCTGAGGGTAACCACCGCCTTTAAGCCTTTCAACTGTGAGGGGGTAATAGAGGGAGATAGCAGCAGTGAGGGGGTAATAGAGGGAGATAGCAGCAGTGAGGGGGTAATAGAGGGAGATAGCAGCAGTGAGGGGGTAATAGCGGGAGATAGCAGCAGTGAGGGGGTAATAGAGGGAGATAGCAGCAGTGAGGGGGTAATAGAGGGAGATAGCAGCAGTGAGGGGGTAATAGGGGGGTAATAGAGGGAGATAGCAGCAGTGAGGGGGTAATAGAGGGAGATAGCAGCAGTGAGGGGGTAATAGAGGGAGATAGCAGCAGTGAGGGGGTAATAGAGGGAGATAGCAGCAGTGAGGGGGTAATAGAGGGAGATAGCAGCAGTGAGGGGTAATAGAGGGAGATAGCAGCAGTGAGGGGGTAATAGAGGGAGATAGCAGCAGTGAGGGGGTAATAGAGGGAGATAGCAGCAGTGAGGGGGTAATAGAGGGAGATAGCAGCAGTGAGGGGTAATAGAGGGAGATAGCAGCAGTGAGGGGGTAATAGAGGGAGATAGCAGCAGTGAGGGGGTAATAGAGGGAGATAGCAGCAGTGAGGGGGTAATAGAGGGAGATAGCAGCAGTGAGGGGGTAATAGAGGGAGATAGCAGCAGTGAGGGGTAATAGAGGGAGATAGCAGCAGTGAGGGGGTAATCCATTCAGCAGAAGGAGGAACTTATTGTGGTGAGCATGTTGTAACTTTCGGTTGTTGTTGTTGTTGTTGTTGTTGTTGTTGTTGTCATCTCCGGGTATCCCGTGTGCCTGTTCTGTTGCCGATAGCTTATTAACTTCACTTAATCGATCGTTTTGAAACTCTTGATCACGGCAACTGCCTGACGTTGTAATCCCGTTCAGGTATCTAACAGATATTCCCCACTCAGCGAGACGCCCGCTGAGAAGCCACCTCTGGTTATTGGTAGCTCTATTATGAGACACGTGAACTTAGAGACCGAAGCCTCCACAGTCACATCACTCCGGGGGCCAGAGCGGGCGACGTTGAGGCGCATCTTAAACTGCTGGCTAAAAATAAACGTAGATACGGTAGGATTGTTATTCACGTCGGTGGTAATGATGTTCGTTTAGGCCAATCAGAATGCACCAAACTTAACGTGCAGTCGGTGTGTAGTTATGCTAAAACAATGTCGGACACCGTAATCTTCTCTGGTCCCCTCCCCAATCTGATCAATGATGACATGTATAGCCGCATGTCATCATTTCAGCGCTGGTTGTCTTGGTGGTGCCCAGCACACAATGTGGGCTTCGTAAATAACTGGACAGCCTTCTGGGGAAAACCTGGTCTGATTAAGAGAGACGGCATTCACCCTACTTTGAAAGGTGCAGATCTCATCTCAAACATCTCAGGGCTTTGTGGACTTAATCCATGACGAACTGGAGCTGAGACCAGGAGGCGGAGTCTCAGTCTTACACGCTTCTCTGCGCTCTCTCCTAGGCAGTCACCCATAGGAATCCCGAACCCAATAACATACCCAATATTAGCGGTGTGTGTGTGTGTGTGTGTGTGTGTGTGTGTGTGTGTGTGTGTGTGTGTGTGTGTGTGTGTGTGTGTGTGTGTGTGTGCCCAAGGACAATTTAAGGTAAAACCTAATAGAGGTGTCATACATAATAACCTAATAAAAGTAAATGTAACAACTACTACAGTGCAACACAACAGGAAGATTAAATGTGGTCTCTTAAACATAAGATCTCTAGCATCTAAAGCAATATTGGTAAATGATTTAATATCAGATTATAATATTGATATATGCTGTCTCACTGAAACTTGGTTGAGACATGAAGAATATGTCAGCATAAATGAGGCCACTCCACCCAGCCATGTCAACACTCATATTGCTCGAGGCACGGGCTGAGGAGGCGGAGCTTCATCTTTGACTCAAGTTTACTTATCAATACTAAACCAAAATGTAATTATACCTCCTTTGAAAGCCTCGTTTTTAGTCTCACGCATCCGACCTGGAACACTGTGCCGCCAATCTTATTTGTTACAGTGTATCGTGCACAGGTCCTTATTCAGAACTCTTATCAGAATTCTCTGAGTTTTTATCAACTTTGGTTCTTAAAACAGACAGTGGCGGCTGGTCATTAGGGGCAGGTGGGGCACAGCCCCACCTAGTGTCAGCAGAAAGTATTACAAATAATTATTACAAAAAAATGCACAAAAAAATAAATAAAATATATAAAATATATTTTAAGATCATGTTTAATCATCTGATTCGTCTGTACATTGCTGTTTAATCTGTGTTCTTATAATTAGTGTCTACAGTGTCACACTGCTCAATTAGTGTGTGCCTATTGAGCAGTTTAGAGCCATGTGGGACAAAACCCGATCCTGCCCCTCCCTCTCCCTGTTAAAGCAATGGTGACTGTAAAAACTACACTGCGCATGCTCAGAGTATTTTCCTATTTAATGTGTGTGGCAAAAAAATAATGACCAGAGGGGCAAAGAGCTGCCATCCCCACCATACGTCATCTCACATCATTCAGAGCTGATTGGCTGTAAGTACGTGTGCCGCGAAAAGTGTGGTGTGTGAAAGGGAGACGAGAGAGCTGCAGTGAGGCGCCCTAAAACCCGGAAGTAAGCTGCGCATGGCTTCCCTCCACAAAAAAGCAACGAGACTTCTCCATAGGATTTTAGAAAATAGCTCAAAATAAGATCTGTGGGAAACAAACCTGTTTGATAAATGCACGTTGTGTTCAGCCGGATAATATCCACATGTCTACCCTACTTTTATCATTTTCGAATCATAAATCTATTGATTAGATTAGATTTATGATAGACTTTTGAAACTACAAGAAGATAAGGAGGACTTTTACAAAAAAGTAATAGAGATTTTTGTCCAGAAGGACAGCATGGACTTCATCTTCAAGTCAAGGTAAGACTGCAATTGTATTGAAAATGGGATCTTACTAAGAGAGAACAATTCAATATTTAAATGATAAAATTACATGTTTTGGGTATCCTTCT
The DNA here is from genome assembly GCA_036324595.1 of Champsocephalus gunnari. Taxonomy (NCBI): domain Eukaryota; kingdom Metazoa; phylum Chordata; class Actinopteri; order Perciformes; family Channichthyidae; genus Champsocephalus; species Champsocephalus gunnari. The sequence goes on along the minus strand of CM070436.1, from coordinate 48,760,209 downwards.
GTTGAACGGTCTGTTTAAAATTAATTGAAGCATCAGACAAAAAAGCTTTTGAAAATAATATTATATTTTGATTTAGGTCAAAATATAATATTTGTAAACCTGAAGAGTCAGGAGCCTCACCAGCCATGAACCTCACTGCAGAAGCTTATATATAGACATCTGAGTTTTGTGTGCCCCACCACTTTTGTACATATAGAAACGCCACTGAAAACAGACAAAGTAATTATCGTAGGTGACTTTAATATTCATGTTGACGATGATAAAAATAGCCTTACTGTTGCATTTAACTCTATATTAGATTCTGTTGGTTTCTGTCAGAGTGTAAATAAACCAACCCACTGCTATAATCACACTCTCGACCTTGTTCTGACTTATGGTATTGAAATTGAGCAACTATTAGTCGAACCGCATAATCCTGCTTTATCGACCATTTCTTAGTAACTTCTGAAGTACTGTTACGAGACTACAAAGCATTAGTCAAAAGCTCTTGCAGCAGAAACCTATCTGTTAGTGCTATAGCCACATTTAAGGAAGAGATTCCACCAATACTTAACTCGATAGCATGTCTGCATGTAGGGGAGGAAACTTATACAAAATGTGCACCACCCCAAATTGATCATGTTGTTGATAGTGCTACAGATGCGCTGCGAATAAAATGAGACTCTGTTGCTCCTTTGAAGAAGAAGAAAATAAAACAACATAGATTAGCTCCATGGCATAATGCCCAAACCCGCAAAATAAAGCAAAAGTCGAGACAACTTGAAAGGATATGGCGTTCCACTAAACTTGAAGAATCTCGTTTAATTTGGCATATTACTCTCAATGAATATAAGAAAGCACTGCGTAAAGCGAGAGCAGCTACTACTCTTCATTAATAGATGAGAATAAGAATAATGCCAGATGTCTCTTCAGCACTGTAGCCAGGCTGACAGAGAGCCACAGCTCCATTGAGCCTTCTATTTCCACAGCACTCAGCAGTAATGATTTTATGTGCTTTTTTAACCATAACATTGTTACTCTTAGAAACAAAATGAATGACCTCTTGCCTTTGACCAGTATAGTGTTATCAACAGCTCCCGGAATCGTAAGTTCTAATATTACACTAGATAGTAAACTAGAATGCTTTCAGCCATTAACCTTGAACAATTACATTCAATGATCCTCTCTTCAAACCATCAACGTGCATGTTAGACCCAATTCCAACTAAGCTGTTGAAGGAAGTTTTTCCATTAATTAGCACTTCTTTATTAAACATTATGAATATGTCTTTATTATCAGGCTATGTTCCACAATCATTCAAAGTAGCAGTGATAAAACCGCTTCTTAAAAAGCACAACCTCCATCCAGAGGTTTTAGCCAACTATAGACCTATTTATAATCTTCCGTTCCTCTCAGAGATTCTTGAGAAAGCGGTCGCTAAGCAGCTGTTACTTAAAAAACAATGATTTATCTGAAGATGTTCAGTCTGGCTTTAGAACACATCATAGCACAGAGACAGCTCTGGTTAAAGTCACACAGGACATTCTAATAGCCTCAGACAAGGGACTTGTCTCTATTCTTGTTCTGCTCGATCTCAGTGCTGCATTTGATACTATCGACCATGATATCCTATTGCAGAGACTAGAGCACTTGGTTGGCATACAGGGAACTGCTTTAGGCTGGTTCAGGTCCTATCTATCTGAACGCTCTCAGTTTGTACGTGTTAACGATGAATCTTAGAGCTAACCAAAGTTAGCCATGGAGTGCCACAGGGCTCAGTGCTCGGACCTATTTTGTTCACATTATATATGCTTCCTTTAGGCAATATTATAAGGAATCATTCTGTAAACTTTCATTGTTATGCGGATGATACTCAACTATATTTATCAATCAAGCCTGATGAAATTAATCATCTAAATACAATTCAAGACTGCCTTAAGGACTTAAAAACGTGGATGACCTTAAACTGAAGTTATTGTACTTGGCCCGAAGAATGTACGAAACAAATTATCTAAAGATATACTAACTATGGATGGCATTAATTTGGCCTCCAGTGAGACTGTAAGGAATCTTGGTGTTATATTTGATCAGGATTTATCCTTTAACGCCCACATAAAATCAATTTCAAGGACCGCCTACTTCCATCTACGTAACATTGCAGAGATCAGGCATATCTTGCCTCAAAGCGATGCAGAGAAACTAGTCCATGCATTTGTTACTTCTAGGCTGGATTATTGTAACTCTTTATTATCAGGGAGTACCAAGAAGTCAGTCAAGTGGCTTCAGCTGATTCAAAATGCTGCGGCTCGTGTACTAACCAGAGTTAGGAGAAGGGACCACATTACTCCTGTTCTGGCTGCCTTACACTGGCTCCCTATAGAACACAGGATAGAATTTAAAGTTCTTCTTCTCGCCTACAAAGCCCTTAATGGGCAGGCGCCATCTTACCTTAAAGAACTCATTACACCCTACTGGCCTACTAGGGCATTGCGCTCCAAGAATGCAGGGTTGTTGGTTGTTCCTAGAGTCTCTGAAAGTACAATGGGAGCCAGAGCCTTTTCTCATCAAGCTCCACTTTGTGGAACCAGCTTCCAGTTTGTGTTCGGGCGGCAGACACCCTATCCGTTTCTCAGAGTGCGCTTAAGACCTTCCTTTTTGATAAAGCTTATAGTTAGGGCTGATTAGATTCAGCCCCTAGTTTTGCTGATATAGGCTTAGTTTGTCGGGGGACATCTTCCTTCTTCCTTCTCTCTGTCTGTACCTGTGTCCTCTCATGGGGACATCTAACTTCTTCCTTCTCTCTGTCTGTACCTGTGTCCTCTCATGGAGACATCTCACTTTTTCCTTCTCTCTGTCTGTACCTGTGTCCTCTCATGGGGACATCTCACTTCTTCCTTCTCTCTGTCTGTACCTGTGTCCTCTCATGGAGACATCTCACTTCTTCCTTCTCTCTGTCTATACCTGTGTCCTCTCATGGGGACATCTCACTTCTTCCTTCTCTCTGTCTGTCCCTGTGTACTCTCATGTTCCATTAACCCAGCTTCCCCACATTTCTTTCTTTTTGGGGTCTATATACGCTGGGATCCGGAGTCATGGATGATCCTGCGGTCCTGTGTCCTGGATCGCGAGCCCTGGATCTTGAGTCGTGGCTGTGGTCCTGGATCATCGGTCCTGATGGATATCCTCATGGATTCCTCTTCCTATTATACACACATGCATTTCCAAACATCTGGACTACCTATGTTGCAATTGTATTATCTTTTCAATTTACACACGGCATCTATTGCAGTCTGTGCGTCCTGGAGAGGATCCTCCTCTGCTGCTCTCCTGAGGGTTCTCCATGTTCCCTTAGACTGTGGGTTTTCTTTGGACGTTTTTCCTTGTATGATGTGAGGGTCTGAGGACAGAGGGTCTAAGGACAGAGGGTCTAAGGACAGAGGGCCTAAGGACAGAGGGTCTAAGGACAGAGGGTCTGAGGACAGAGGGTCTAAGGACAGAGGGTCTAAGGACAGAGGGTGTCGTATTGTCATACTGATATTCTGTACAAACTGTGAAGTCCACTGAGACAAATGTAACATTTGTGATATTGGGCTATAAATAAACATTGATTGATTGATTCTGTGTTTAATGGAAAGTATTATGAATCTCTGGCAGATCTGCTGCACAGCCTGAGCTCTAACCAATAATATCATGCCCCTGTTTCCTGCGTGCGGCTGAAAGCTGATAGCTGATGTTAATAGAGGCAGATAGCAGCAGTGAGGGGGTTAATAGAGGCAGATAGCAGCAGTGAGGGGGTAATAGAGGGAGATAGCAGCAGTGAGGGGGTAATAGAGGGAGATAGCAGCAGTGAGGGGGTAATAGAGGGAGATAGCAGCAGTGAGGGGGTAATAGAGGGAGATAGCAGCAGTGAGGGGGTAATAGAGGGAGATAGCAGCAGTGAGGGGGTAATAGAGGGAGATAGCAGCAGTGAGGGGTAATAGAGGGAGATAGCAGCAGTGAGGGGGTTAATGGAGGCAGATAGCAGCAGTGAGGGGGTTAATAGAGGCAGATAGCAGCAGTGAGGGGGTAATAGAGGGAGATTACAGTAATCCTCAGGTCAGTCTCTGCTCACGGAGGACGATGGCCGGTCGCCGTGCTGCGCTGCTGCTGCTCTCGCTGCTGCTCTCGACCGGTAAGAACATCGTCAACAGACCGTCAGATAAAGCGTTATTGTGGTTAGCATCTCTGAAGAGTCAGCAAGTGATTCAGTAAGTCAATAACGGAACACATCAAGTATTCCGTGTGCCGAAGCTGCAGAAGCTGCACGTCGATCCAAACTATCAAACTATCGACATTAAACATATCAAGTAAATGACTTTCTACTAACCAGGTTATTTTACTCTTCAATATTATTATTATTTTACCAGGTTCTTATATCAGGTCAGGTCCTGCGGAATAATGAACGTGTTTGCATTTCCTTATCGTTGCTTCTTAATCTCATCCTGAGTCCCAACATCTGCTGTTAGCGTGACGTCCTCTCTCTCTTCCTGTTAGCGTGACGTCCTCTCTCTCATCCTGTTAGCGTGACGTCCTCTCTCTCTTCCTGTTAGCGTGACGTCCTCTCTCTCATCCTGTTAGCGTGACGTCCTCTCTCTCATCCTGTTAGCGTGACGTCCTCTCTCTCATCCTGTTAGCGTGACGTCCTCTCTCTCATCCTGTTAGCGTGACGTCCTCTCTCTCTTCGTGTTAGCGTGACGTCCTCTCTCTCATCCTGTTAGCGTGACGTCCTCTCTCTCATCGTGTTAGCGTGACGTCCTCTCTCTCATCGTGTTAGCGTGACGTCCTCTCTCTCATCCTGTTAGCGTGACGTCCTCTCTCATCCTGTTAGCGTGACGTCCTCTCACTCATCGTGTTAGCGTGACGTCCTCTCTCTCTCATCCTGTTAGTGTGACGTCCTCTCTCTCATCGTGTTAGCGTGACGTCCTCTCTCTCATCGTGTTAGCGTGACGTCCTCTCTCTCATCGTGTTAGCGTGACGTCCTCTCTCTCTTCGTGTTAGCGTGAAGTCCTCTCTCTCATCCTGTTAGCGTGACGTCCTCTCTCTCTTCGTGTTAGCGTGACGTCCTCTCTCATCCTGTTAGCGTGACGTCCTCTCTCTCATCCTGTTAGCGTGACGTCCTCTCTCTCATCCTGTTAGCGTGACGTCCTCTCTCTCATCGTGTTAGCGTGACGTCCTCTCTCTCATCGTGTTAGCGTGACGTCCTCTCTCTCATCCTGTTAGCGTGACGTCCTCTCTCTCATCCTGTTAGCGTGACGTCCTCTCTCTCATCCTGTTAGCGTGACGTCCTCTCTCTCATCGTGTTAGCGTGACGTCCTCTCTCTCATCGTGTTAGCGTGACGTCCTCTCTCTCTTCGTGTTAGCGTGACGTCCTCTCTCTTCGTGTTAGCGTGACGTCCTCTCTCTCTTCGTGTTAGCGTGACGTCCTCTCTCTCATCGTGTTAGCGTGACGTCCTCTCTCTCTTCGTGTTAGCGTGACGTCCTCTCTCTCATCGTGTTAGCGTGACGTCCTCTCTCTCATCGTGTTAGCGTGACGTCCTCTCTCTCATCGTGTTAGCATGACGTCCTCTCTCTCATCGTGTTAGCGTGACGTCCTCTCTCTCTTCCTGTTAGCGTGACGTCCTCTCTCTCTTCCTGTTAGCGTGACGTCCTCTCTCTCATCCTGTTAGCGTGACGTCCTCTCTCTTCGTGTTAGCGTGACGTCCTCTCTCTCATCCTGTTAGCGTGACGTCCTCTCTCTCATCGTGTTAGCGTGACGTCCTCTCTCTTCGTGTTAGCGTGACGTCCTCTCTCTCATCCTGTTAGCGTGACGTCCTCTCTCTCATCCTGTTAGCGTGACGTCCTCTCTCTCATCGTGTTAGCGTGACGTCCTCTCTCTCATCGTGTTAGCGTGACGTCCTCTCTCTTCGTGTTAGCGTGACGTCCTCTCTCTCATCCTGTTAGCGTGACGTCCTCTCTCTCATCGTGTTAGCGTGACGTCCTCTCTCTCATCGTGTTAGCGTGACGTCCTCTCTCTCATCGTGTTAGCGTGCCGTCCTCTCTCTCATCCTGTTAGCGTGACGTCCTCTCTCTCATCGTGTTAGCGTGACGTCCTCTCTCTCATCGTGTTAGCGTGACGTCCTCTCTCTCACCGTGTTAGCGTGACGTCCTCTCTCTCATCCTGTTAGCGTGACGTCCTCTCTCTCTTCGTGTTAGCGTGACGTCCTCTCTCTCATCCTGTTAGCGTGACGTCCTCTCTCTCTTCGTGTTAGCGTGACGTCCTCTCTCTCTTCGTGTTAGCGTGACGTCCTCTCTCTCTTCGTGTTAGCGTGACGTCCTCTCTCTTCGTGTTAGCGTGACGTCCTCTCTCTCATCCTGTTAGCGTGACGTCCTCTCTCTCATCGTGTTAGCGTGACGTCCTCTCTCTCATCGTGTTAGCGTGACGTCCTCTCTCTCACCGTGTTAGCGTGACGTCCTCTCTCTCATCCTGTTAGCGTGACGTCCTCTCTCTCTTCGTGTTAGCGTGACGTCCTCTCTCTCATCCTGTTAGCGTGACGTCCTCTCTCTCTTCGTGTTAGCGTGACGTCCTCTCTCTCTTCGTGTTAGCGTGACGTCCTCTCTCTCTTCGTGTTAGCGTGACGTCCTCTCTCTCTTCGTATTAGCGTGACGTCCTCTCTCTCTTCGTGTTAGCGTGAAGTCCTCTCTCTCTTCGTGTTAGCGTGACGTCCTCTCTCTCTTCGTGTTAGCGTGACGTCCTCTCTCATCGTGTTAGCGTGACGTCCTCTCTCTCTTCGTGTTAGCGTGACGTCCTCTCTCTCTTCGTGTTAGCGTGACGTCCTCTCTCATCCTGTTAGCGTGACGTCCTCTCTCTCTTCGTGTTAGCGTGACGTCCTCTCTCTCTTCGTGTTAGCGTGACGTCCTCTCTCTTCGTGTTAGCGTGACGTCCTCTCTCTCTTCGTGTTAGCGTGACGTCCTCTCTCTCTTCGTGTTAGCGTGACGTCCTCTCTCTTCGTGTTAGCGTGACGTCCTCTCTCTCTTCGTGTTAGCGTGACGTCCTCTCTCTCTTCGTGTTAGCGTGACGTCCTCTCTCTCATCCTGTTAGCGTGACGTCCTCTCTCTCTTCGTGTTAGCGTGACGTCCTCTCTCTCATCGTGTTAGCGTGACGTCCTCTCTCTTCGTGTTAGCGTGACGTCCTCTCTCATGGTGTTAGCGTGACGTCCTCTCTCTCATCCTGTTAGCGTGACGTCCTCTCTCTCATCCTGTTAGCGTGACGTCCTCTCTCTCTTCGTGTTAGCGTGACGTCCTCTCTCTCATCCTGTTAGCGTGACGTCCTCTCTCTCTTCCTGTTAGCGTGACGTCCTCTCTCTCTTCGTGTTAGCGTGACGTCCTCTCTCTCATCCTGTTAGCGTGACGTCCTCTCTCTCATCCTGTTAGCGTGACGTCCTCTCTCTCATCGTGTTAGCGTGACGTCCTCTCTCTCTTCGTGTTAGCGTGACGTCCTCTCTCTCATCCTGTTAGCGTGACGTCCTCTCTCTCATCCTGTTAGCGTGACGTCCTCTCTCTCATCCTGTTAGCGTGACGTCCTCTCTCTCTTCGTGTTAGCGTGACGTCCTCTCTCTCTTCGTGTTAGCGTGACGTCCTCTCTCTCTTCGTGTTAGCGTGACGTCCTCTCTCTCATCGTGTTAGCGTGACGTCCTCTCTCTCTTCCTGTTAGCGTGACGTCCTCTCTCTCATCGTGTTAGCGTGACGTCCTCTCTCTCATCCTGTTAGCGTGACGTCCTCTCTCTCTTCGTGTTAGCGTGACGTCCTCTCTCATCCTGTTAGCGTGACGTCCTCTCTCTCTTCGTGTTAGCGTGACGTCCTCTCTCTCTTCGTGTTAGCGTGACGTCCTCTCTCTTCGTGTTAGCGTGACGTCCTCTCTCTCTTCGTGTTAGCGTGACGTCCTGTCTCTCTTCGTGTTAGCGTGACGTCCTCTCTCATCGTGTTAGCGTGACGTCCTCTCTCTCTTCGTGTTAGCGTGACGTCCTCTCTCTTCGTGTTAGCGTGACGTCCTCTCTCATGGTGTTAGCGTGACGTCCTCTCTCTCATCCTGTTAGCGTGACGTCCTCTCTCTCATCCTGTTAGCGTGACGTCCTCTCTCTCTTCGTGTTAGCGTGACGTCCTCTCTCTCATCCTGTTAGCGTGACGTCCTCTCTCTCTTCCTGTTAGCGTGACGTCCTCTCTCTCTTCGTGTTAGCGTGACGTCCTCTCTCTCATCCTGTTAGCGTGACGTCCTCTCTCTCTTCCTGTTAGCGTGACGTCCTCTCTCTCATCCTGTTAGCGTGACGTCCTCTCTCTCATCGTGTTAGCGTGACGTCCTCTCTCTTCGTGTTAGCGTGACGTCCTCTCTCTCATCGTGTTAGCGTGACGTCCTCTCTCTCATCGTGTTAGCGTGACGTCCTCTCTCTCATCGTGTTAGCGTGACGTCCTCTCTCTTCGTGTTAGCGTGACGTCCTCTCTCTCATCCTGTTAGCGTGACGTCCTCTCTCTCTTCGTGTTAGCGTGACGTCCTCTCTCTCATCCTGTTAGCGTGACGTCCTCTCTCTCTTCGTGTTAGCGTGACGTCCTCTCTCTCTTCGTGTTAGCGTGACGTCCTCTCTCTCATCCTGTTAGCGTGACGTCCTCTCTCTCTTCGTGTTAGCGTGACGTCCTCTCTCTCATCCTGTTAGCGTGACGTCCTCTCTCTCTTCCTGTTAGCGTGACGTCCTCTCTCTCTTCGTGCTGTTCACCGTTATGACACTTTCATCATGTCTTCTCTTTCTGTGTTGGATGCCGGCTCAGCGCTGACCTCTGTGCACTCTCAGGAGGTAACACGAGTTACAATTTAAATACAATGTTGTTAGAGATCTGCTCTGTGGGTTAACCTGGGTCTCCTGCAGGAGGATGGTCTGCAGGACGAGGAGCTGCAGGACGAGGAGCTGCAGAACGGGGGTCTGCAGGAGGAGGATCTGAAGGAGGAGGGTCTGAAGGAGGAGGATCTGCAGGTAGAGGGTCTGAAGGAGGGTCTGCAGGACGAGGAGCTGCAGAACGAGGATCTTCAGAACGAGGATCTTCAGAATGGGGGTCTGCAGGAGGAAGATCTGAAGGAGGAGGGTCTGCAGGAGGAGGATCTGCAGGAGGCGGGTCTGCAGGAGGAGGATCTGCAGGAGGAGGGTCTGCAGGAGGAGGATCTGCAGGAGGAGGGTCTGCAGGAGGAGGGTCTGCAGAACGAGGATCTGCAGAACGAGGATCTGCAGGAGGAGCAGCAGGTCATCGAGTCCTGGACGTCCAACGTGAAGGCCTGCACATGTGACTGTGAATCTGTTGACACAGTGACACGTAATCCCACCCTCCTCCAGCCCAAGCTGCCCCCCCCCTCCCCACAGCCTCAGCTGGACAGCTGCATGCCAGGTGAGGTCACATGTCCCTCATGACATCACCATGAACCCTCATGACATCACCATGAACCCTCATGACACCACCATGAACCCTCATGACACCACCATGAACCCTCGCGGCTCTCTAAAGACTGGTTCATCAGGAGGAGACTCATACAGGACGATCTGGTTCTCCTGCATGATGGTCTTCCTCACAGTCTGGATCTGAGATGAAGATATCAAAGAAATAAAGCACTGAGAGGCCGAGCAGATAATCTGATTACCTGCAGGAGGTGATGTGCAGATTAGGACGCCCAAAATAGGGCAAGGCCTTCGCTGCATGATACTGCAGAAATCCTGCTACCTCACCACGCAACCTGAACCTGAACCAGTCTGATTCAGACCTGAACCTGAACCAGTCTGATTCAGACCTGAACCTGAACCAGTCTGATTCAGATCTGAACCTGAACCAGTCTGATTCAGACCTGAACCTGAACCAGTCTGATTCAGATCTGAACCTGAACCAGTCTGATTCCGACCTGAACCTGAACCAGTCTGATTCAGACCTGAACCTGAACCAGTCTGATTCAGACCTGAACCTGAACCAGTCTGATTCAGATCTGAGCCTGAACCAGTCTGATTCAGACCTGAGCCTGATCCAGTCTGATTCAGATCTGAACCAGTCTGATTCAGATCTGAGCCTGAACCAGTCTGATTCAGACCTGAACCTGAACCATTCTGATTCAGACCTGAACCTGAACCATTCTGATTCAGATCTGAGCCTGATCCAGTCTGATTCAGATCTGAGCCTGAACCAGTCTGATTCAGACCTGAGCCTGATCCAGTCTGATTCAGATCTGAGCCTGATCCAGTCTGATTCAGATCTGAGCCTGAACCAGTCTGATTCAGACCTGAGCCTGATCCAGTCTGATTCAGATCTGAACCAGTCTGATTCAGATCTGAGCCTGAACCAGTCTGATTCAGACCTGAACCTGAACCATTCTGATTCAGACCTGAACCTGAACCATTCTGATTCAGATCTGAGCCTGATCCAGTCTGATTCAGATCTGAGCCTGAACCAGTCTGATTCAGACCTGAGCCTGATCCAGTCTGATTCAGATCTGAGCCTGATCCAGTCTGATTCAGATCTGAACCTGATCCAGTCTGATTCAGATATGAACCAGTCTAATTCAGATCTGAGCCTGAACCAGTCTGATTCAGATCTGAACCCAGTCTGATTCAGATCTGAACCTGAACCAGTCTGATTCAGATGTGAGCCTGATCCAGTCTGATTCAGATCTCAACCAGTCTGATTCAGATCTCAACCAGATCCAGTCTGATTCATATGCAGTCTGATTCAGATCTGAACCAGATACAGTCTGATTCAGATCTGAACCAGATCCAGTCTGATTCAGATCTGAACCTGATCCAGTCTGATTCAGATCCAGTCTGATTCAGATCTTAACCAAATCCAGTCTGATTCAGATCTGAACCTGAACCATTCTGATTCAGATCTGAGCCAGATCCAGTCTGATTCAGAATTTGAGCCTGGTCCAGTCTGATTCAGATCTCAATCAGTCTGATTCAGATTTGAACCAGATCCAGTCTGATTCAGATCTGAACCTGATCCAGTCTGATTCAGATCCAGTCTGATTCAGATCTTAACCAAATCCAATCTGATACAGATCTGAACTTGATCCAGTCTGATTCAGATCTGAACCTGAACCATTCTGATTCAGATATGAGCCAGATCCAGTCAGATTCAGATCTGAGCCTGATCCTGTCTGATTCAGATCTGAACCTGATCCAGTCTGATTCAGATCGGAACCAGTTTGATTCAGATCTGAGCCTGAACCAGTCTGATTCAGATCTGAACCAGTCTGATTCAGATCTGAGCCTGAAACAGTCTGATTCAGATCTGAGCCTGATCCAGTCTGATTCAGATCTGATTCAGATCCAGTCTGATTAAGATCTGAACCTGAACCAGTCTGATTCAGATCCATTCTGATTCAGATCTTAACCAGATCCAGTCTGATTCAGATCTTAACTTGATCCAGTCTGATTCAGATCTGAACCTGAACCATTCTGATTCAGATCTGAGCCAGATCCAGTCTGATTCAGATCCATTCTGATTCAGATCTTAACCAGATCCAGTCTGATTCAGATCTTAACTTGATCCAGTCTGATTCAGATCTGAACCTGAACCATTCTGATTCAGATCTGAGCCAGATCCAGTCTGATTCAGATCTGAGCCTGATCCAGTTTGATTCAGATCTGAACCTGATCCAGTCTGATTCAGATTTGAGCCTGATCCAGTCTGATTCAGATCTGAACCAGTCTGATTCAGATCTGAACCTGATCCAGTCTGATTCAGATCCAGTCTGATTCAGACCTGAACCTGATACAGTCTGATTCAGATCTGACCGGATCCAGTCTGATTCAGATCCAGTCTGATTAAGATCTGAACCTGATCCAGTCTGATTCAGATCTGACCAGATCCAGTCTGATTCAGATCTGAACCAGTCTGATTCAGATATGAACCAGTCTAATTCAGATCTGGGCCTGAACCAGTCTGATTCAATTCTGAACCCAGTCTGATTCAGATCTGAACCTGAACCAGTCTGATTCAGATGTGTTCCTGAACTAGTCTGATTCAGATCTGAGCCTGATCCAGTCTGATTCACATCTTAACCAGATCCAGTCTGATTCAGATCTGAACTTGATCCAGTCTGATTCAGATCTGAACCTGATCCAGTCTGATTAAGATCTGATCCAGTCTGATTCAGATCTGAACCAGATCCAGTCTGATTCAGATCTGAGCCTGATCCAGTCTGATTCAGATCTGAACCAGATCCAGTCTGATTCAGATTTGAGCCTGATCCAGCCTTTTCAGATTTGAGCCTGATCCAGTCTGATTCAGATCTGAAACAGTCTAATTCAGATCTGAACCTGATCCAGTCTGATTAAGATCTGATCCAGTCTGATTAAGGCCTGATCCAGTCTGATTCAGATCTGAACCAGATCCAGTCTGATTCAGATCTGATCCAGTCTGATTAAGGCCTGATCCAGTCTGATTCAGATCTGAACCAGATCCAGTCTGATTCAGATCTGAGCCTGATCCAGTCTGATTCAGATCTGAACCTGATCCAGTCTGATTCAGATATGAACCAGTCTAATTCAGATCTGAGCCTGAACCAGTCTGATTCAGATCTGAACCCAGTCTGATTCAGATCTGAACCTGAACCAGTCTGATTTAGATCTGAACCTGAACCAGTCTGATTCAGATCTGAGCCTGATCCAGTCTGATTCAGATGTGAGCCTGATCCAGTCTGATTCAGATCTCAACCAGTCTGATTCAGATCTCAACCAGATGCAGTCTGATTCAGATCTGAACCAGATACAGTCTGATTCAGATCTGAACCAGATCCAGTCTGATTCAGATCTGAACCTGATACAGTCTGATTCAGATCTCACCAGATCCAGTCTGATTCAGATCTGAACCTGATCCAGTCTGATTCAGATCCAGTCTGATTCAGATCTTAACCAAATCCAATCTGATACAGATCTGAACTTGATCCAGTCTGATTCAGATCTGAACCTGAACCATTCTGATTCAGATATGACCCAGATCCAGTCAGATTCAGATCTGAGCCTGATCCTGTCTGATTCAGATCTGAACCTGATCCAGTCTGATTCAGATCGGAACCAGTTTGATTCAGATCTGAGCCTGAACCAGTCTGATTCAGATCTGAACCAGTCTGATTCAGATCTGAGCCTGAAACAGTCTGATTCAGATCTGAGCCTGATCCAGTCTGATTCAGATCTGAACCAGTCTGATTCAGATCTTATTCAGATCCAGTCTGATTAAGATCTGAACCTGAACCAGTCTGATTCAGATCCATTCTGATTCAGATCTTAACCAGATCCAGTCTGATTCAGATCTTAACTTGATCCAGTCTGATTCAGATCTGAACCTGAACCATTCTGATTCAGATCTGAGCCAGATCCAGTCTGATTCAGATGTGAGCCTGATCCAGTCTGATTCAGATCTGAACCTGATCCAGTCTGATTCAGATTTGAGCCTGATCCAGTCTGATTCAGATCTGAACCAGTCTGATTCAGATCTGAACCTGATCCAGTCTGATTCAGATCCAGTCTGATTCAGATCTGAACCTGATACAGTCTGATTCAGATCTGACCAGATCCAGTCTGATTCAGATCCAGTCTGATTCAGATCTGAACCTGATCCAGTCTGATTCAGATCTGACCAGATCCAGTCTGATTCAGATCTGAACCAGTCTGATTCAGATCCAGTCTGATTCAGATATGTTCCTGAACTAGTCTGATTCAGATCTGAACCTGATCCAGTCTGATTCAGATCTTAACCAGATCCAGTCTGATTCAGATCTGAACTTGATCCAGTCTGATTCAGATCTGAACCTGATCCAGTCTGATTCAGATCTGAACCAGATCCAGTCTGATTCAGATTTGAGCCTGATCCAGCCTTTTCAGATTTGAGCCTGATCCAGTCTGATTCAGATCTGAACCAGATCCAGTCTGATTCAGATTTGAGCCTGATCCAGCCTTTTCAGATTTGAGCCTGATCCAGTCTAATTCAGATCTGAACCTGATCCAGGCTGATTAAGATCTGATCCAGTCTGATTCAGATCTGAACCAGATCCAGTCTGATTCAGATCTGAGCCTGATCCAGTCTGATTCAGATCTGAACCAGATCCAGTCTGATTCAGATTTGAGCCTGATCCAGTCTGATTCAGATCTGAACCAGTCTGATTCAGATCTGAACCTGATCCAGTCTTATTCAGATCCAGTCTGATTCAGACCTGAACCTGATCCAGTCTGATTCAGATACAGTCTGATTCAGATCTGAACCAGTCTGATTCAGACCTGAACCTGATTCAGATCCAGTCTGATTCAGATCTTAACCTGATACATTCTGATTCAGATCTGACCAGATCCAGTCTGATTCAGATACAGTCAGATTCAGATCTGAACCTGATACAGTCTGATTCAGATCTGACCAGATCCAGTCTGATTCAGATCTGAACCTGATCCAGTCTGATTCAGATCTGACCAGATCCAGTCTGATTCAGATCTGAACAGTCTGATTCAGACCTGAACCTGATCCAGTCTGATTCAGATCTGAACAGTCTGATTCAGACCTGAACCTGATCCAGTCTGATTCAGATCTGAACCAGTCTGATTCAGATTCAGATCTGATTCAGTCTGATTCAGATCTTAACCAGATCCAGTCTGATTCAGATCAGAACTTGATCCAGTGTTATTCAGATCTGAACCTGAACCAGTCTGATTCAGATCTGAGCCAGATCCAGTCTGATTCAGATCTGAGCCTGATCCAGTCTGATTCAGATCTGAACCTGATCGAGTCTGATTCAGATCTGAACCAGTCTGATTCAGATCTGAGCCTGATCCAGTCTGATTCAGATCTTAACCTGAACCATTCTGATTCAGATCTTAGCCTGATCCAGTCTGATTCAGATCTGAACCTGATCCAGTCTGATTCCGATCTGACCAGATCCAGTCTGATTCAGATCCAGTCTGATTCAGATCTGAACCAGTCTGATTCAGATCTGAACCTGAACCAGTCTGATTCAGATCTGAGCCTGATCCAGTCTGATTCAGATCTGAGCCTGATCCAGTCTGATTCAGATCTGAACCAGTCTGATTCAGATCTCAACCAATCTGATTCAGATCCATTTTGATTCAGATCTGAACCAGAACCAGTCTGATTCAGACCTGAACCTGATCCAGTCTAATTCAGATCTGAGCCTGATCCAGTCTGATTCAGATCTGAACCAGTCTGATTCAGATCTCAACCAATCTGATTCAGATCCATTTTGATTCAGATCTGAACCAGAACCAGTCTGATTCAGACCTGAACCTGATCCAGTCTAATTCAGATCCAGTCTCATTCAGATCCAGTCTGATTCAGATCTTAACCAGATCCAGTCTGATTCAGATCTGAACTTGATCCAGTCTGATTCAGATCTGAACCTGATCCAGTCTGATTCAGATCTGAACCAGTCTGATTCAGATCTTATTCAGATCCAGTCTGATTAAGATCTGAACCTGAACCAGTCTGATTCAGATCCATTCTGATTCAGATCTTAACCAGATCCAGTCTGATTCAGATCTTAACTTGATCCAGTCTGATTCAGATCTGAACCTGAACCATTCTGATTCAGATCTGAGCCAGATCCAGTCTGATTCAGATGTGAGCCTGATCCAGTCTGATTCAGATCTGAACCTGATCCAGTCTGATTCAGATTTGAGCCTGATCCAGTCTGATTCAGATCTGAACCAGTCTGATTCAGATCTGAACCTGATCCAGTCTGATTCAGATCCAGTCTGATTCAGATCTGAACCTGATACAGTCTGATTCAGATCTGACCAGATCCAGTCTGATTCAGATCCAGTCTGATTCAGATCTGAACCTGATCCAGTCTGATTCAGATCTGACCAGATCCAGTCTGATTCAGATCTGAACCAGTCTGATTCAGATCCAGTCTGATTCAGATATGTTCCTGAACTAGTCTGATTCAGATCTGAACCTGATCCAGTCTGATTCAGATCTTAACCAGATCCAGTCTGATTCAGATCTGAACTTGATCCAGTCTGATTCAGATCTGAACCTGATCCAGTCTGATTCAGATCTGAACCAGATCCAGTCTGATTCAGATTTGAGCCTGATCCAGCCTTTTCAGATTTGAGCCTGATCCAGTCTGATTCAGATCTGAACCAGATCCAGTCTGATTCAGATTTGAGCCTGATCCAGCCTTTTCAGATTTGAGCCTGATCCAGTCTAATTCAGATCTGAACCTGATCCAGGCTGATTAAGATCTGATCCAGTCTGATTCAGATCTGAACCAGATCCAGTCTGATTCAGATCTGAGCCTGATCCAGTCTGATTCAGATCTGAACCAGATCCAGTCTGATTCAGATTTGAGCCTGATCCAGTCTGATTCAGATCTGAACCAGTCTGATTCAGATCTGAACCTGATCCAGTCTTATTCAGATCCAGTCTGATTCAGACCTGAACCTGATCCAGTCTGATTCAGATACAGTCTGATTCAGATCTGAACCAGTCTGATTCAGACCTGAACCTGATTCAGATCCAGTCTGATTCAGATCTTAACCTGATACATTCTGATTCAGATCTGACCAGATCCAGTCTGATTCAGATACAGTCAGATTCAGATCTGAACCTGATACAGTCTGATTCAGATCTGACCAGATCCAGTCTGATTCAGATCTGAACCTGATCCAGTCTGATTCAGATCTGACCAGATCCAGTCTGATTCAGATCTGAACAGTCTGATTCAGACCTGAACCTGATCCAGTCTGATTCAGATCTGAACAGTCTGATTCAGACCTGAACCTGATCCAGTCTGATTCAGATCTGAACCAGTCTGATTCAGATTCAGATCTGATTCAGTCTGATTCAGATCTTAACCAGATCCAGTCTGATTCAGATCAGAACTTGATCCAGTGTTATTCAGATCTGAACCTGAACCAGTCTGATTCAGATCTGAGCCAGATCCAGTCTGATTCAGATCTGAGCCTGATCCAGTCTGATTCAGATCTGAACCTGATCGAGTCTGATTCAGATCTGAACCAGTCTGATTCAGATCTGAGCCTGATCCAGTCTGATTCAGATCTTAACCTGAACCATTCTGATTCAGATCTTAGCCTGATCCAGTCTGATTCAGATCTGAACCTGATCCAGTCTGATTCCGATCTGACCAGATCCAGTCTGATTCAGATCCAGTCTGATTCAGATCTGAACCAGTCTGATTCAGATCTGAACCTGAACCAGTCTGATTCAGATCTGAGCCTGATCCAGTCTGATTCAGATCTGAGCCTGATCCAGTCTGATTCAGATCTGAACCAGTCTGATTCAGATCTCAACCAATCTGATTCAGATCCATTTTGATTCAGATCTGAACCAGAACCAGTCTGATTCAGACCTGAACCTGATCCAGTCTAATTCAGATCTGAGCCTGATCCAGTCTGATTCAGATCTGAACCAGTCTGATTCAGATCTCAACCAATCTGATTCAGATCCATTTTGATTCAGATCTGAACCAGAACCAGTCTGATTCAGACCTGAACCTGATCCAGTCTAATTCAGATCCAGTCTCATTCAGATCCAGTCTGATTCAGATCTTAACCAGATCCAGTCTGATTCAGATCTGAACTTGATCCAGTCTGATTCAGATCTGAACCTGATCCAGTCTGATTCAGATCTGAACCTGATCCAGTCTGATTCAGATCTGATCCAGTCTGATTCAGATCCGAACCAGATCCAGTCTGATTCAGATCTGAACTTGATCCAGTCTGATTCAGATCTGAACCTGATCCAGTCTGATTCAGATCTGATCCAGTCTGATTCATATTTGATCTCCTAAAACTTCAACCAGAACTGCCTCCTCCTCCTCTTATGTCACATATGGCGCATTTCCACTGCAGGGCCTCGCACGGCTTTGTACGGTATAGTTAAGCCTCGTTAGGCCTTGTTAGGACTGGCTCACTTCATGCTGCGTTTCCATTACAGTTTAGTAGCTGGGGTAGTAACTATAGTAACGCAGTGTAGGCGTGGTAGCCTTTAGCTGTTAGCCCTCAGAGCTCACAGCTCCTCATATCTGTTCAGAAACTAGACAGAAGTTAAACCAGTACAAACCACAGACTGCCTGTGTCATGGCGAATACAGTCGCTGGTTTATTTATGTCTGTAGGCCGTTGTTGTGAGTGTGGACGGTCGGAGCATTTACAACGTTAGCTTAGCTGATCTCCATTCAGAAAACACGCATTCTAAAAGGAGTTTCTCTGCCATCTGTCTGCAGACTCAAAGCATTAACTCATGGTTTTACTAACCGATATCAGTGTGTTGTTACTTCGGCATCATTTTGAAACGTGTATTACAATTTAATCACGGTCAAATATTCTCATTTTGTTTGTCTGACCATTCAGCAGTCAAGTGTTTACGTCACTAGTTTAGCATATTCAGCCCGGTTGTTGGTCCGGTAAGAACCTCGATTTTGGAGGGCTAGAAAAAAGGTGAAACAGTAGCCCTGAGCCGGAACTACCCCTAGTGGAAAAGCAAAAAAAAACGGGCCGGGTTTGGCACGGCACACTTAAACCGTGCTACGTGCTGCAGTGGAAATGCGCCAATATAGACTCATTACAAAGCTAACTACAGCCAGCTAGTTGGCTATCGTGCTAACTCCACAATGCTTCCTTTGTCCACAGAGTGTCCGTACCACCGGGCTCTGGGCTTTGAATCTGGATCTGTTACATCGGACCAGATCAGCAGCTCCAACCAGGACCAGTACTCGGGCTGGTACTCTTCCTGGGTTCCCCCCAAGGCCCGCCTCAACAACCAGGGCTTTGGGTAGGTCCGGACCCCTTTATAATTATTTCATTTGATTTACATATGAAACTAAAGCTGGTGTTTGCGTCAGGTGTGCGTGGCTATCCAAGTTTAACGACCTGCACCAGTGGATCCAGATCGACCTGAAGGAGGTGCAGGTGATGTCGGGGATCCTGAGCCAGGGCCGCTGTGATGCTGATGAGTGGGTCACCAAATACAGCATCCAGTACCGCAGCGTGGAAACCCTCAACTGGATCTACTACAAGGACCAGACAGGGAACAACAGGGTGAGTAACCGGACGTACACAGTTAGTGAACTGCAGCAGATCTTTGGAGGACTCATTGTTTCATCTAAACTTTTAAACTCAGTGATCTGCCGGGTCTTCTGTTCCTTCATTGTGGTGTAAAGTAACTAAGTACATTTACTAACTCAAACACGAAGAGCAAAGAGGCTCCCAGTCTTAGTTGGGGGTTTGGTGCCTTGCTAAAGGGCAACTCTGCAGTGCACAGGAGATGAACTGGCACCTCTCAAGCTACCAGTCACTCGCTGCATTTAATTGGCCCGATTGGGACTTGAACCGGCAACCCTCCAATTACAGAGCCAGGTCCCTACGGACTGAGATACCTAGTGTTGCTGTGAGTGCTGGATCCTAGCTGCACCCTCAGTTAGAGAGCTCCAGCTAACCCTGACCCGATAATAACAGACCCTATCTATACCCTGAAACCTGCGGTTTCACATTCATCATACCACTGATCCACTCTGGATCCAGTCACGGTAAAGCAGATTGAGATTTCACCATGACCAGAGAGCGAGGTGAGACACAATCAGAGACACTGACGGGAAGACTGACTGTTGTGACAAAAATAGTAAAAATGTGCACATTTTATAACAACAGTACACATGTAAACATGTGTGTAGATAATATAAATAGTGTGTTGGTTTTAAGAGATATCTTTAGTGTTGCTGCTACAGAAATTAGTTTCCTGTCCTAAAGAGTCCTGACAGAAACTGGATCCCTCTTCCTCAGGTCTTTTACGGGAACTCGGACCGATCCTCCACGGTGCAGAACCTGCTGCGGCCCCCCATCGTGGCCCAATATGTCCGCCTGCTGCCGCTGGGCTGGCACACCCGCATCGCCCTGAGGATGGAGCTGCTGATGTGCATGAACAAGTGTTACTGAAGATCTTGCAAAAACCCTGATGGTCCACAACCTGCCCTGCAGACCAGTCCCTATTTCTCTCCACCAGGACCTCCATCAAGACCTCCATCAGGACCTCCACCAGGACCTCCACCTGGACCTTCATCTCGACTGTGTTCAGAGAGGCTCAGACTAACCGAGTGGGAGGGGGACATGTTGTACCTGTCCTTAAGTCTGTCGATGCTATATGGGACACCTGAAAGCCAGGAGTGAAGATTTGTTCATGAATGAGACAACAACAACACAACAACAACAACAACAACACAACAACAACAACAACAACAACAAAAACAAGTCCTGACGGTTTCAAATTAAATGAGTTTGTTTTATTCAGATTTACTGTAACATTATGTAAACATGAAATACTAAACCTGGACCTGTGGGGTACACTCTCATGATACACATTCTGGCTATGCTACTAATGACCTGTGTCTGTAATAAAAGCACATACTGGATTCATTTCAACAGCTGATCCTCTGTTATACATGTTACCAACATATCACACTCAGTATTAATATAATACACAATGTTCCTTCAGAAACAACAACAACTCACAGAGAGGGGTTTGCTGTGTGGGGAAAGAGAGCGCACGGTCCTTGAATGCACCACGCCATGTTGAGCAGTGGTGGAGAGGAGTTTACAGGCAGTGGGTTATAATATTGCTGAGCCATACCGTCTCTTTAAAGTGCAACATTACGAAAGCTCTGGTTCTGACAGAAACAGAGCGAGGAACACATCCTGGTTCTGGGTTCAGATTGATCCGAAGTCCGAGTGGTTCAGTTTGTGCCGTCAAATTAAAGAGTGCAGTGATTCCTGACAGCACGGACACACAAGGGAAGAGTGAGGTCAAAGGCAAATCGTTCATGGTTTGCTCAAAGTAACGGAGGACCAGAGAGATGGACAGATGTATGAAACAGTTAGGCAGTGCAAAAGTACAGGACACATGGTGCCAAAGCTCAAAGAAAGACAAGCCACAGGGACAGCTCGGTGCTCAAAGGCGTGGCAGCATGGTTAGAAACAGGTGAAGCATGAACACATAGTTGTTGAGATGTAGTTAATGGACACAGTGATAGTTAACCGAAGATAGACAACACGGTCGAATGGCAGAGCTGGTATTCAGAGGGCGTCGGGGATCACTGCACTCAGAATGGCTTTTGAGTTCCTCTATGTGCTGTACAATCACTCTAACACTTCATTTAGCAAACATAACTGCAGCCGCAGACTTTATTTACAGTTCTTTATGTTCACTGATTGAACAAGCAGAACCACCGGGACTGGGTCTAAGATCGTTCTGGTTTGGAGAGGAGAACAGACGACTCCTTGAGTCCTGGTACGAAGGATATTTATAATAAAAACAAATCACATCCTTTAATATCAACTTGAAAACAGGACAAATAATGTATGATTCCCCTCCATAGTGTACATATAGATCAGTACATAACCTCGGATCCTGGTACCGCCCGACGGACTGTCAGTGTGTCGACATAGGGTTAGTTATATGTGTCTATTTGGGATGACAAAGGTTTCTTTCATATAGCATTGGTTATTTATATCATATATAAAATATATATATATATATATATGTGAACATTATTTGCACATACAGTGCATGAGATGTCAGTGGCTGAGTAAGTTCATGTCAGGTCAGAAACAGAAGGTGCAGTACCTCTTCTCTCCAGCAGAGGGCACACCAGTCTTTACTCACTTCATGGCACCATAGTGTCTAAAATGGCAGCATTACAAAATGACCTAAAAACCAAGAACCCTTTAAAAAAGAGCAAACAGATTGTCAGTCCACCCGTCTATATGTGAAGGACTGCGTGACCAGAAGACACCAACCAGTGAGACGAGAGGACGAGAGGCGAAGACACGGCAGCGTCACCGACGTCACCTCCATCACTAATAATAAACTCTGTTCGCTTCAGATACTGTTCAGGAAATACTACGCAGTCAAATGTACTATATCTCTATATCCAATAGAAACAGAAATACGTAAAGTAAAACCTATCTATCCATTTATATATATATATATATATATATATTTACTTTGTAATATATTTACGTTATTATTCAAATCAGAATCAGAATTACAGAAGCAGTAGTATAAAGTCTATCAAACATAAAAAATGAAGACAGAAGGCTGTAGTCCATTTCACAAGCTGTGTGTGTGTGTGTGTGTGTGTGTTTGTGTGTGTGTGTGTGTGTGTGTGTGTGTGTGTGTGTGCGTGTGTGTGTGTGTGCGTGTGTGTGTGTGTGTGTGTGTGTGTGTGTGTGTGTGTGTGTGTGTGTGTGTGTGTGTGTGTGTGTGTGTGTGTGAGCAGTCAGCAGATGTGTGTTACGTAAGAAGACATTAAGGGGGGTGGGGTCTTCAGGGCGATCACAGAGCCGTCTCCTTCAGGTCGTTGAGGTTTGGCATTCGAGACCGAGGGGTCCGTCCGAAGCCGTGCCCGTTCTGGCCCCCTTTGCTGCTCATCTGCTCGGGGTACGGATTTCCCTCGGGGCGACCCAGAGCTGACGAGTGCCAGCCGGCCTCCAGCTGCCCGGGCAGTGGGTAGGCAGTCTGCCGGCTCTTCAGCTGGGGGGTGCTGACCCCCGCGTGGCCCCGGCCCTCTGGGAACCCCTGAGAGGAGGACGAGTTGGGCTGGTAGCGCATGTCAGAATGAGAGTTCTGATTGGAAGAGGAGGAGGAGGTGAGGTGCAGAAGTTTACGCAGAGACTTCAGGGGCTGACTCTGAAACAGACATGATGCAGGACAGATGAGGACCCAGATCATACCTCTAGAACATGTGAACACAGTCTGGGGTTGATCAATGATGAATGACATGATTCTGGTGTATCAAGCCATGAGCACGACCAACACATGTTAGCCCACTGCTGGGCGGTCTGTTGCTCGTACTCCTTACGGACCAGGGCCTCTCCCCTGAGAGTCCTGGTCCGTATCGTTGCTGTTTCCAGGACTGCACTCTTCTGGAAGAGGTCTGGGATGTTGTTGCTGGGATTCGCTGGAGGCACAGTCTGTGTTTCCAAAGCTTCTCCTGGTCCTTCTTCCTGATGTTACTATCGCTTGGGATGACTTGTTTGTCCACCATCAATGTCAGTTTGGTTAGCCATCACCATCAATGTCAGTTTGGTTAGCCATCACCATCAATGTCAGTTTGGTTAGCCATCACCATCAATGTCAGTTTGGTTAGCCATCACCATCAATGTCAGTTTGGTTAGCCATCACCATCCTGTCCGTCCCACAGGATCCTAGCTCTGTCCATCTCAGCCACATTTGGAGGTGCCGTCTGTTTTACCTTGGTTCTTCCAGCCCAGGCTCTGCACAGATGTTCCTGTACACTATGCCGGTCACTTTGTTATGGTGCGCCATGTTTGCTGTATCATCTTCTTTGATCTGTCGCTGGTATATACCAAGCAGGGCATCTGATGCTCACTAGTCAACACTCGAGCCCTCTCTCCCTTGGTGTACTGTGTCAGGCTGCTAGCAACTTGTACTTTCCGGTTTTTGGTGAGGCCTAAGATCCAGTTAATGACAACATGTGAGGCTTGTGCACCGTGTTGCCTTCTGGTAGAGCCATCCTTCAGTGGGACCATCTTACCTCTTTAGCATTCATCAGATCTCACTTAACCAATCCTGAAGACATCCAGATATGATGGGGGGGGGCCTAGGGTTGCCTACCCCTGCTGTAGAGCCTAAGGATCTGGATCAGCGAGCGGATGTCACCTCGTTCCTGGCAGACAGCTTGATGTCATCATATAGAGGAGGGGGCTGGTTGTCTCTCCACTTCTGAACCAGTATCAGTGGCCTCTATCATTGATGATCTGACAGAGATTAGCATCTCCTTGGTATACGTCACACATGATGCTCACTTGTGCATTGTCTCTGGCCTCCAGTGTCATCTTCCAGTCCCATTGAGTTATGGATGAAGGCTTGTATAGTCCTGTTGATCTTATACAGCTCCAAGCATTCCTGTAAACATGTGTGCATTGAGTCGTAGGACTCCTCGTAGCGGATCCAGGCAGGACACAGGTAAATGCGGCTAGTCTGACTGTGTCCAGTGACTGCTATGTCCACCAGTAGCTGGTGCTTGGCTCCCCTAGTGTGTTAGCCAATTATCTTCTGGGAATGTATCGAGCCATGTGCCTACTCATCTGACGCCGTATGATGCAGGCGGGTACGACGTACCTAAAGCGCCACAGTGTGCAGGATCTGTGCAGAGTATGGGCTGGAGGGTCTAAACGGGTGGCACCTCCAGATGTGGCTGAGAACGGCAAAGCTAAGATCCTGTGGGACTTCCGGATCCGGACTGATGGTGGCGCAGAGACAGCAGAAGAAGGCAGTGGTGATAGACCCATCGGGAAGAAGGACCAGGAGAAGGGAAACACGAGGACGCAGAGAGGAGCTCAGAGAGCCCTTTTCAGAAGAGCTCAGTCCGAGGACCAGCTGAGGTGCTGCAGGACCCTCGTGGCAGGACCCTCGTGGCCCCTCAGGGCTCGAACGGAATGTACTTTCTTTCACACTTTGTTACAGGAGCTGTCATTACACTTCTCACAATGTGGAAAACAAAACAAAAGGTCCCTAATGATGCATCAAGTGTAAAGAAACATGTTTCAGAATAATACCTGGGTTAGCCCTTTGAGACTCACCGGAGAGTGTGAATCTGAACGTTTCTCAGGAGGCCAGTCCTTGTCCCGGTCCTGGTCCCGGTCTCTACTCTTGTCCCGGTCTCGGCTCTTGTCCCGGTCTCGGCTCTTGTCTCGGTCCCTACTCTTGTCCCGGTCTCGGCTCTTGTCCCGGGTCCGGTGGCGGCTGCTCTGGTGACTGGAGGACCTAGAGGACTTCTGGAGGGCGTTGTCCACCGCTTCATTGGGAACCTGTCATACAACGGGAACAGATCTCAATAAACAGGTCAAAATAAAGTGTCATGTGACCATAAAGTCAAAACACAAGACCCACGGAGGAAAGGTCGTGTTCTTTTGAAACCTCAGGGCCTGCGTTAGAAGACATGTGACTTTACATCGTGTTAATATACCCCAACTATAAAGTTATGAAAGGAGTCATTTTTCCATGAAAGTGATTGTAATTCTGTTCATTCAGAAAAAAGGGCAAAAGTATTCCCTCAGTGAATGCATTACGCTCAGTGCGTCATTACATAGAGCAGACATCACGCATCCCTCAGAGAGAGAGCCCTCTGCTTTGATTGAGAGCGGTATTTATTTCACACACAATAATCTCTGAAGTATGTTCGCATGTTCTGCTCCGAACTCATCGAGCATGTGAACAGAAAATAGAAATGTGAGGAAACTGTCAAAGTGTGGCTGCTTTTATATCTCACAGCTCTTTCTTTGGGTACCCCTCCCCCTGGTCTGCATCATACCAGGTCACAGGTTCAACATGCGCTTTAAGAGGAAGACGCTGCCAGACGCTCCTGTGTGATGTTGGGAGGAAGTGAACACAGACTCCTGGGAGACCCTGACCCTGGGAGACCCTGACCCTGTGAGACCCTGACCCTGAGAGCCCCTGACCCTGGGAGACCCTGACCCTGGGAGACCCTGACCCTGTGAGACCCTGACCCAGTGAGACCCTGACCCTGGGAGACCCTGACCCTGTGAGACCCTGACCCTGGGAGACCCTATGAGTACAGCTGCTGCAAATCAGCTGAGACCCAGTCCAGCACCGTATCACCGATACACTCCTTCTTCTGACTTACCAGTCCCTCCATGCCCTCGCCCCCCAATACCCGTCTGACCTCCTCCGCTACCTCACTCCATCCCGGAAGCTAAGATCATCCGGACAGGATCTCCTCTCCACCCCCCGCACCAGGTTGCGGACTTTTGGTGACAGAGCCTTCAGTGTGGCACCCCCCACCCTCTGGAACTCTCTCCCCCCCTCTGGAACTCTCTCCCCCCCGAAATCCGCAGCGCCCCAACCCTGGACATTTTCAAAAAAGCCCTCTAAACGCACCTTTTCACCCAGGCTTCCCCCACTGTATGGTTAGTTTAAAAGGTTTATTATTCCGCTACTTCCCCCCCCCCACCCCCTTAACCTGTCTGCCTTTTTTCCCCTACTCCCCCCCCCTACCCGACTTGTAAAGCGACCTTGGGTTTCCTGAAAGGCGCTATAAAAACATTATATATTATTATTATTATTATTATTCATCTAAAGGAATACTTCCCCCAAATAATAATCACCTTTACTCTCAAAACACACTTGATGTTTTCTGTAGTCCACAATCCACAAACAGGGAGGGGTGTGATGTACGGGAGGACATGGGGGCACGTTTAACAATGCCAACATTTTATGAAAACCGGGGTTGGGCGATTTTGAACTTGAGAAATAAATACGTATGTTTTCTGCTACATTTCCTGTATCGACGAAGGGTCAAGATCTGACTGGTTTGATGACTTTAGTGAATACATTATTTATAAAATGATTGGAAGGATGGAGAACACGGGTGCAGCAGGTTGAGGGTTAGAGCATGCAGGTGAGGGTTAGAGCATGCAGGGGAGGGTTAGAGCATGCAGGGGAGGGTTAGAGCATGCAGGTGAGGGTTAGAGCATGCAGGTGAGGGTTAGAGCATGCAGGGGAGGGTTAGAGCATGCAGGTGAGGGTTAGAGCATGCAGGGGAGGGTTAGAGCATGCAGGTGAGGGTTAGAGCATGCAGGTGAGGGTTAGAGCATGCAGGTGAGGGTTAGAGCATGCAGGGGAGGGTTATAGCGTGCAGGGGAGGGTTAGAGCATGCAGGGGAGGGTTAGAGCATGCAGGGGAGGGTTAGAGCGTGCAGGGGAGGGTTAGAGCATGCAGGGGAGGGTTAGAGCATGCAGGGGAGGGTTAGAGCATGCAGGTGAGGGTTAGAGCATGCAGGGGAGGGTTATAGCGTGCAGGGGAGGGTTAGAGCATGCAGGGGAGGGTTAGAGCGTGCAGGGGAGGGTTAGAGCATGCAGGGGAGGGTTAGAGCATGCAGGGGAGGGTTAGAGCATGCAGGGGAGGGTTAGAGCATGCAGGGGAGGGTTAGAGCGTGCAGGGGAGGGTTAGAGCATGCAGGGGGAGGGTTAGAGCATGCAGGGGAGGGTTAGAGCGTGCAGGGGAGGGTTAGAGCATGCAGGGGAGGGTTAGAGCGTGCAGGGGAGGGTGAGAGCGTGCAGGGGAGGGTTAGAGCGTGCAGGGGAGGGTTAGAGCGTGCAGGGGAGGGTGAGAGCGTGCAGGGGAGGGTTAGAGCGTGCAGGGGAGGGTTAGAGCGTGCAGGGTGAGAGAATGCTCCGGTTTTTGGACAACATTAACATGGGATCACTCCGGTCATTGTACGTACTTCGTCTCACTGGAATATTAACGGTCAGATTGAAAACAACATCGACCCCATTTCTCCGGTCAATGACGGGAGAGTTTTGAAAGTGACAAAACACTGTTCCACACATTTAAAAACACTTAAACAGTTGAACAATGTTTACCCAGGATTCAGGCACCTTCCCTGGCTTTTAAAATGCGGTGATGCGCTCTGGAGGTATCAGACTATTTAAAACATGTATACCCAGGATTCAATCACTTTTCCTGGCTTGCAAAGTGCTGTGAAGCAGCCTGTTCTCTGGGTGCAGTCTGGGTTCAAGAGCCATGTGCTGCAAGGATCTCTCTGGGTGCGCTCTGTGAGTCTCACACCCCGCTTCTCTCTGGGTGCGCTCTCCCTGTATTCACAGCACTTTCCCCCAGCTTTCAAAGACTTATTGCTGGGTAGAAAAGCCTTGTGCATCACCCTGGATCTCTGCATAGGTGCCTGTGAGTCTGAGACCCTGCTAACAGCAGTGAACCTGCTGCCAACATTACACACATATTAATCATTTTTCCATGAAAATGATTTTTATTCAATATCATGGGGCGATATAAATCAAATTCCGGGTAATTCGGAGCACAATTGTACCTTTTACTATTTAAATGTATTTGTATTATATATTTTTGGGCTATAAAAGTGACATTTCTGGGTGACTTTGTCAGTTTATGGAGCTTAGCCCACAATTCCTGGAGGTTCCAGGCCGAATTTGGGAGCTCATAGGCGGTCAATTATATCTTAAAATAATCAAAAATGAAGTTTAAAAAAACTCTCGAAAAAACGACTGAGTGCCAACGGAGGAGGGGCTCAATCAATCTCCACCCTTCGGCGCTTCGGGCCGGAGCCCCGGACACTTTCCCACTCCCCCGTTGCAACTTACAACGGAGAGGGGAAACCAAGCCTCCCCTTCTCCGTCAACAAAATGCATTCATCATTTTCAAGCTACTGTCTGCACGAAATCGGAAAGCCGTTTTTGAGAGGACTTCATGGAGGAATGTATCCGCTCCATGAGTGCTCTGGCTCGGATAAAATTGTTGCATGGAGACCCCCCAGCATGGTTCTTACCAAACTTTACGTCTTTGAACTGGTCTCTGGAGGAATGTAAGGGGAGTTGTCAGGGGACTCTTGCGGGCTCATGATGCACTATTTTCGGATACTTTTTTTCATTTTCAGCCCTTTTCCATGGATGAATTTAAACTTATTTGTTTTTACATTTTGGTCAATTTGACCCAGTTCTGGTACCGCATTGCCTGGAGGATAGGACCGAGAGATGACAGCTTATCTGGCCGCCTCACAAGTCACTATTGTCGGACACTTTCTTTGCTTTACCCCGGTTCTATCACTCTTTCCTCCTTTGACCATAACACGTGTTTCCTGCTGGGGTACTGCCTGGCTCCGGGGCACCCCAAACCCTCTCATGGTCGGGGCACCATGAATTGATGCATCGAACCCAATGTTGCCATCACCAGCCCCGTGTTGGTGCGGAGGTGGGACCATTTAGCCAAGTGGTAACCCAAGTCCTCCCTTGGTCCGTGTAGCATGCATTGAAGCATCGAACCCATTGATGCAATCACCGGTTACGCTAACGCATATAAACGGAGAAACAGAAAATAATTTAAATACAATTCATTGTGTCTGTTTCAGTAAGGATGTCGTCCGAATGCCCGGTGTGCAGACTATTCTATCTGGCTTTGAACAAGCACCTCAAGCACAAACATGCAGTGCAGAACTTGGAGGAAAGAGGCATCATTCTTAAAATGGCCAGTGGCAGAATAAATGTTGGGACCAAACCCTGTCCCATCACAGGGTGTTCGTATGCTGGGAAGAGACCGCACCGTCATGTGACTCATGGCCACCCTGAGTTCTCCCGAGATGAGGCACCTCAGGTCCTGGCCAGGCTGAGGCATAGGGGGCCCTGCAGTTGCTCCATGACCTCAGACAGACTAATCCCATCACTGGATATAGACAATGAGGAGGAATACCCGGTGCACCCTCCACCCTTCTCCCCACATGCCGAGTGTGACGAAGAGGACTGCAGGCAGGTGATGCTGGACAGTGTGGCATTGAGGGCTCAGAAGGATGCCCTCATTGATGAGGTGAAGACCCTGTGCTCCAGGCTGGAAAAGGGGCTAAAACCCAGGCAGCAGAGTGCCGCTGCTGCTGTGCTTGAGGAAGAGGAAGAATGTATACGATTTAAGGGCCTGGCAATCTCAAGTACCTCCGGCATAAACACAGCAGACTCCGACTACTCAAGACCCTGGTCAAGGCTGTCGTGCGTATATTTCAAAGTTGGGCCGGGCAGTCACAACATCGCTGTTGTTCCTGAAGAATGTGAACCATTTCCTGAGGTACTTGTCCGAGTCAAAGCTCCGGGGGTGCAGGCTCACCCAGTCTGATACGACCCACATCATCAGAGAGGTGAAAGCCAACATGAACGACTTGAAAAAGTCTGTCACCAGTTCAAGATGAAGAGGAACAAGCTGGATCGTCTGCCGAGCCAGGCGGAGCTTCTCGCCGCCATGGCGACCGCTGAGAAGCGCATCCCTGATCTCCTTGACCTGACGGCTTGCAACCGACCTCAATCACCCAGTCCCTGCTATACGGCTATCTAACCCTCCATTGGAGCCTCCTGTATGGCCACCGTCCGGGTGTGTACGCAAACATGACCAACACTGAGGTGTTAGAGGCGGACAGAAGGGGCACGGCTGAGGGCTACATCATCCACGTGCAGGATCACAAGACTGCCAAGACATGTGGCGAAGCACAGCTGGTGCTTACAGTGTAGGAGTTCAGCTGGGTCGTGCGGTGGATGGGGATAAAAGAGGCTTGTCGGGTCCTCAGAATGAATTCTTCCTTTTCACAACGGGGACGTACGCCTCCAGGAACCTGAACGCTCACTTGAAGAGGGCTTGGGCTGATGCTGGGCTAGAAACAGCCGTCACCTTCACAATCCTGCGCAGTGCCCTGGCTGACGATATCAAGCATCACCAAGATCCAGAGAGCAGGTCGATTCTCGCCAGGTTCATGTGTCACGACGTAAGCACTGCAGACCGGTTCTACATGAATACGCCTGGAAGGAAGGAGGGATTGAAGATCCGCTCCATGTTCAGGGCGGCAGCAGCAGCAGCAGCATCGGAAGGAGTTCTACCGCCGTCAGATACCTCCGAAGAGGCCTCAGGGGCGGATAGCAGCCATACCTCTTCTTCAGGGCCGGTTGATACTCCTGATGAGGGGGTAGAGGGCCGTGGACTCAGCCTTTTCCCCGGTGCACCGTACAAGTTAGACGGCTAATACGGCCCCCGCTAGTCATGTTTTTATTATGTATATTGTGTATACTGTTTTTGTAAAAATCATGTGATAATTAAATAAATAATAAAACATTAATATAACCTTGAAGGTTCCCAGGGGCAGATACAGAGCCAGGCATCAGACTATTTTAAACAACTTTTCCCCGGCTTTCGAACACTTATTCCTGGGTTTTAGCCTGTCGTTATTCACGATATTATTAAACATTGAACCTGTCCTGGAAATGCACATTCTATGCATTTCCAGGAGAGGTTCAATGTTAAATGATATCGTGCAAAATGACAGGCTCAAACTCTCTTCCAGACGTTTAAAAACACTTTCTGGCTTGTAAAGTGCAGTGATGAGCCCTGGTAGTATCAGACTATGTAAAGGGTTACCAGGGCGATGAGAATATCCTCCACAGAAGGGGTGGTGGTGCCGTGAATAAGGCCGATTATGGATGCCGATGGGCGGACGGTAAAGCACCGCAAAATCCACCCCCCTTTTAGGGTTACCAGGGGCATGAGGTTCTGGAGGGTGTGATCAGGGGGAGGGTCAGAGCATGCAGGGGGAGGGTCAGAGCGTGCAGGGGGAGGGTCAGAGCGTGCAGGGGGAGGGTCAGAGCGTGCAGGGGGAGGGTCAGAGCGTGCAGGGGGAGGGTGAGAGCATGCAGGGGGAGGGTCAGAGCGTGCAGGGGGAGGGTGAGAGCATGCAGGGGGAGGGTGAGAGCATGCAGGGGGAGGGTTAGAGCGTGCAGGGGGAGGGTCAGAGCATGAGAGCATGCAGGGGGAGGGTCAGAGCATGCAGGGGGAGGGTGAGAGCATGCAGGGGGAGGGTGAGAGCATGCAGGGGGAGGGTTAGAGCGTGCAGGGGGAGGGTCAGAGCATGAGAGCATGCAGGGGGAGGGTCAGAGCATGCAGGGGGAGGGTGAGAGCATGCAGGGGGAGGGTGAGAGCATGCAGGGGGAGGGTTAGAGCGTGCAGGGGGAGGGTCAGAGCATGAGAGCATGCAGGGGGAGGGTCAGAGCATGCAGGGGGAGGGTGAGAGCATGCAGGGGGAGGGTGAGAGCATGCAGGGGGAGGGTGAGAGCATGCAGGGGGAGGGTGAGAGCATGCAGGGGGAGGGGGACACGATGCACATCACGACAGGAAGAAATTAGCACACATGTCCCTGAAGACCACCCGCCCCCCCCCCAGAGGACGGTTACCATCTGAGGCTTCTTCTTCTTCTTCTTCATGGCTCTGAAGAAGCCCTGCTTCTCCTTCTCTTTGGACGGCTCCGCGGGGTTCAGAACCACCGTGTCCGGACCCGTCCTGAAGAGACACAGATCCAATAACAATGAGTGTTGGACCGAGGGACGATCCGAGCAGAGGAACTGAATCTCTTCAGAATAACCACAGACTCTCACCAGGGATCGAACGCCGGCCCCTGGCCCCGGCCCGGGCCCCGGCTCGGGCCCCGGCCCTCGTGGAACGAGTTGTCCGGCCTCGGAGACGGGACTGAGCCACAAACAGAAACACAAGAAGATACACATTCTGTTTCCACGATGACACAATGATCCTGGTGACGCAATCATCTTCTATGTGAATTATAACAATCTAAGGGTTACCCTAACCCCCAACGATAACGACACGATGAGCCCTGGTGGTGTGTGATGGTGTGTGTGATGGTGTGTGTGATGTGTGTGTGATGGTGTGTGTGATGGTGTGTGATGGTGTGTGTGATGGTGTGTGATGGTGTGTGTGTGTGATGGTGTGTGTGGTGGTGTGTGATGGTGTGTGATGGTGTGTGTGATGGTGTGTGTGATGGTGTGTGTGATGATGGTGTGTGATGGTGTGTGTGATGGTGTGTGTGGTGGTGTGTGATGGTGTGTGATGGTGTGTGTGATGGTGTGTGTGATGGTGTGTGTGATGATGGTGTGTGATGGTGTGTGTGATGGTGTGTGTGATGTGTGTGTGATGTGTGTGTGATGGTGTGTGATGGTGTGTGTGTGTGATGGTGTGTCTGGTGGTGTGTGATGGTGTGTGATGGTGTGTGTGATGGTGGTGTGTGTGATGGTGTGTGTGTGATGATGGTGTGTGATGGTGTGTGTGTGATGGTGTGTGTGATGATAGTGTGTGATGGTGTGTGTGATGTGTGTGTGATGGTGGTTTGTGATGTGTGTGTGTGGTGTGTGTGATGGTGTGTGTGGTGGTGTGTGATGGTGTGTGATGGTGTGTGTGATGGTGTATGTGATGGTGTGTGTGATGGTGTGTGTGATGGTGTGTGTGATGGTGTGTGTGATGATGGTGTGTGATGGTGTGTGTGATGTGTGTGTGATGGTGGTTTGTGATGTGTGTGTGATGGTGTGTGTGATGGTGGTGTATGATGGTGTGTGATGTGTGTGAGAACACACACCTCTGTAGAAGCTGCCCACCCTGCGGGGCATGGACTCGCTGTAGATGTTCCGGTTCTCTTTGGATGAGCCGTCCTCCGCCTGCTGATCGTGATACAAGCCCACCTGAGCAGAGACACACACAGTCTGATGACTCACACGCTGTCTGCACAACACAACATGTGTGTGTGTGTGTGTGTGTGTGTGTGTGTGTGTGTGTGTGTGTGGTGTGGGTGTGTGTGTGTGTGTGTGTGTGTGTGTGTGTGCAGAAGCTGAGGTTGAGCGGTGACATTAGAGAAGCGATGATGTGCTGCATCCGCCCACAGACACACCGCATGTGGGCGGGGGGGGGGTGTATGGGGGGGTGTATGGGGGGGTGTATGGGGGGGTGTGTATGGGGGGTGTATGGGGGGGGTGTATGGGGGGGGTGTATGGGGGGTGTGTATGGGGGGTGTATGGGGGGGGTGTATGGGGGGTGTGTATGGGGGTGTGTATGGGGGGGTGTATGGGGGGGGTGTATGGGGGGTGTGTATGGGGGGGTGTATGGGGGGGGTGTATGGGGGGGTGTATGGGGGGGGTGTATGGGGGGGTGTATGGGGGGGGTGTATGGGGGGGGTGTATGGGGGGTGTATGGGGGGGTGTATGGGGGGGGTGTATGGGGGGGTGTGTATGGGGGGGTGTATGGGGGGGGTGTATGGGGGGGTGTGTATGGGGTGTGTATGGGGGGGTGTATGGGGGGGGGTGTATGGGGGGTGTGTATGGGGGGTGTATGGGGGGGTGTATGGGGGGGGTGTATGGGGGGGTGTATGGGGGGTGTATGGGGGGGGTGTATGGGGTGTGTATGGGGGGGTGTATGGGGGGGGGTGTATGGGGGGGGTGTATGGGGGGTGTGTATGGGGGGTGTATGGGGTGTATGGGGGGGTGTATGGGGGGGTGTATGGGGGGGTGTATGGGGGGGTGTATGGGGGGGTGTATGGGGGGGGTGTATGGGGGGGGGTGTATGGGGGGGGTGTATGGGGGGTGTATGGGGGGGGGGTGTATGGGGGGGTGTATGGGGGGGGTGTATGTCAGACCTCTTTCTGTCGCTGAGCGTGGAAAGACGAGCTGGTGTCTCTGCTGGAGTCCCTGATGGGGGGGGGGTCTGCTGTGGACCTCACTGGGAGCCTCGCTCTGTTGATAAAACATGAAGCAGCATGGAGTGAGCAGCAGCACGCACACACACACACACACACACACACACGATATGTACAGTACACAGTGTGTATATAAGCCAGCACACACACCAGAGGAAGCTTCAGGAGGAACACACATTTCAGATCCTCTTTAAATCCACTCAGGATTTAAAGAGGATCTGAAATGTGTGTTCCTGTTGTGTCAGTGAGCATCCTGACCGGGTGAGGACACTACCTATTGAGCAGCAGCCGCTGTGAGTACTATTCCTGTCTAATTAGACTCTGTTTCAGTTATTCTACTCTGTGTACTCGTTCTGTAGTTATTGAAGCTAAAACGGCGCTTTTGAGAGATTTTAAATCTCAGATCTGATCACGGAACCTGTTGCTCAGGTCTCAGTGGGCACTCAAGCCAATAGGCACGCCCTCTCAGCTGTCGCCCATCAGCTGCAGAGAGGTAACTAATCAGAGAGGCGTGGCCTCTCAGCTGAGGGGCGTGGCCTCACAGCTGAGAGGACTCAGCAATCAGGCGTCCATTTAGGTAGCTCTTTCTTTGAGCGTCAGCTTCAGCGTCAGACATTGCAGTCAAGAGGGAGGCAAAGAGGAGGCACATCCTACTCTGATTGAGCTAAGTGTCGCTGGTGTCTTATTTTCTTTTTTCTAGCTGTCTAGCCCCTCAGGCTGTACTCATGTGTTTTTTCTCCATTCCTGTTCATGTGTCTCCTCTCAGGTACCTCTGGCCCCGTGTATCTCCTAATCGATACACCCGCCCTGCTCTCGTCTATCCCACGTGCTCCACTGAGATCCAGCATCTAGTTTCAGGCGGCCTGTGGAACTGCAGTCAGCTGTTCCTCAGGCTGACTTCATCTCTGGCTCCGCCTCCCTGCAGACCCTGCTCTCACTGAGACCTGGATTACTCCATCCAACACATCCACCCAGCAGCTCTCTCCACAGCATGCTCCTCCTCCCATACACCCAGACCCTCTGGCAGAGGAGGGGGCACTGGTCTCCTGCTCTCTCCACAGCATACTCCTTCTCCCATACACCCAGACCCACTGGCAGAGGAGGGGGCACTGGTCTCCTGCAAAAAAACTATTTTCCATCTTCTCCTCCCCCTGGACCCCCCAAAGCCCCTCCCCCTCCTTCCTCCTGGACCCCCCAAAGCCTCTCCCCCTCCTCCCTCCTTGACCCCCCCAAAGCCCCTCCCCCTCCTCCCTCCTTGACCCCCCCAAAGCCCCTCCCCCTCCCCCTGGACCCCCCCAAAGCCCCTCCCCCCTCCCCTCCTGCACTTCATCAACACTTCTCTAACTTCTGGTCACTTTCCAAACAGTCTCAAGGAGGCAAGAGTAAACCCTCTCCTGAAGAAACCCACTCTCGACCCGTCTGATGTTATAAACTACAGGCCTGTCTCTCTCCTCCGTTCCTGTCTTTAGACAACTCTCCGGCTCTCTCCATCAGAACAACCTTCTGGATCCGCACCAGTCTGGTTTCAAGGCAGGTCACTCCACAGAAACTGCCCTCCTTGCTGTCTCTGAGGAACTGCACACGGCTAAAGCAGCCTCCCTCTCCTCTGTCCTCGTCCTGTTGGACCTGTCTGCTGCATTCGACACGGAGAACCATCAGGTCCTCCTTCACTCTCCAAGAACTTGGAGTATCAGGCTCTGCACTTTCCCTCCTCACCTCATACCTCAAAGACCGCACCTACAGGGTCACTTGGAGAGGGTCCGAGTCCGACCCTTGTCGATTAACTACAGGGGTCCCTCAGGGCTCTGTTCTTGGTCCCCTTCTCTTCTCCCTGTACACAAACTCGCTCGGATCTGTCATTAGCCCGCATGGTTTTTCATACCACTGCTACGCTGACGACACCCAATGAGTCCTGCCCTTCCCCCGCTCAGAGACCCAGGTCGTCGCACGCATCTCTGCTCGTCTAGCTGACATCTCTCAGTGGATGTCCGCTCATCACCTCAAGCTCAACCTGGATAAAACTGAACTGCTTTTCCTTCCGGGAAAAGATTGTCCCCACTCTTGACCTGACTATCAACATCGGCCCCTCTGTTGTTTCCCCGACTCAGACTGCAAGGACTCTGGGTGTGACCCTAGATAACAACCTGTCCTTCACTGCAAACATCGCTGCTCCAACCCGCTGCTGCAGATACACGCTCTACAGCATCAGCAGGACGCGTCCCCAGCTGACCCAGAGAGCCACGCAGGTTCTGGTCCAGGCTCTCGTCACCTCACTAGACTACTGCAGCTCCCTCCTGGCTGGTCTGC
The DNA here is from genome assembly GCA_036324595.1 of Champsocephalus gunnari. Lineage (NCBI taxonomy): Eukaryota > Metazoa > Chordata > Actinopteri > Perciformes > Channichthyidae > Champsocephalus > Champsocephalus gunnari. Next base: position 48,723,792 of record CM070436.1, on the reverse strand, counting down.
CTGCATGTGCCATCCGACCTCTCTCATCCCAGAATGCAGCGGCTCATCTGGTCTTCAACCTTCCTGAATGTTCCACACCACGCCGCTCCTCCGCTCCCTTCCACTGGCTTCCGGTAACTGCTAGAATCCACTTCAAGACCCTGGTGCTTGCGTACCATGCTGCGAATGGATCTGGCCCTTCCTACATCCAGGACATGGTTAAACCGTGCACCCCAGCACGTGCACTCCGCTCTGCATCAGCCAGACGACTCGCTGCACCCTCGCTGCGAGGGGGACCCGAGTTCCCATCAGCAGAAACACGTGGGTTTGCTGTCCTGGCTCCAAGATGGTGGAATGAGCTCCCATTGACATCAGGACAGCAGAAAGCTCACACACCTTCCAGACTGAAGCTCATCTCTCTCGACTCCACTTCCAGCGATAGAACTACTAACAAAGCACTTATATACTAACTAAGCACTTATATACTAACAAAGCACTTATATACTAACAGAGCACTTATATACTAACAAAGCTCTTATATACTAACAAAGGACTGGCTCCTCTAAAGCCAGTTGAGTAGCACTTGAAATGTTTGGCTCTTTGAAACCTGATGGACTTTATGATTCTGTTTTCCTCAAGGTCGTGTCTTCCTGGTCGAACGCACTTACTGTGAGTCGCTTTGGATAAAAGCGCCGGCTGAATGTGATGTGATGTTTTAACCTTTATCAACAGGTGCAGCTCTGGGGTTTGATTGGATGCTAAGCATCTTGATTGAAGTTCGATACAAACAAAAGGTTGATATTTCTGAATCGTGCGAATAATGTTGTATGTGTAGATTGCTGTAAATAAAAGAACTTCCCACAGTTGGTGTGAATTAACATTCATTTCATTTCAAACCTTTATTTAACCAGATTAAACATAAAGCCATGTCCAGAGTAAACGGGGGGGCTGAAGTTGCACTCTCTTATTTATGCCCTGCGTCTGGACTCTGTACTTATTGGGATATTCGTGGAAATGGAACATGGCATTGTGGGTAGTTGTGTGCAGGTTTGACATAATGTTGTACAAACTGGTGAAACACTCTAACTCTGTGTGGAAATTATATGAATATGTCTCTGACTGACCCGGTTCAGGTCCTCGTCCCGGGCCCCTCCAGGGTGTCGGGGCAGGGTCCGGTGCTGCAGCTGGGGTGACAGGAGCTGCAAGCTGCTGGCTCTCGTCGGCCCCCCCGGCCCCACCAGCAGACCCTCCTCTCCCCCGTGGGTCCTCTGGTGGTCCCTCCGGACGTACATGGAGTGGCGATGGGGCCTCTGCTGCGAGGAGAAGGGGCTGGTGTAGCCCCCCCCATAAGAGAGCGGGTCCTGGGGGGCCGCCAGGGAGTGGGCATGGCCCCTCTCCCCCCCACCCTCCCCCGGGTCCAGGGTGTCCGGGACCTTGGTGTCCTCGGAGGCCTTGTGTCTGATGGAGGATCTCCTGTAGGATGAGTCCAGCGTGTTGCTCTCTCTCTCTGAGCGCATGCTGGCCCTGCCAGGGCCCCCGGGGGCTAGGTTGTCCCCCCGCCGCGGGCTGCTGGGGGCTGTGAGGTCCAGGCAGCTGGAGGGGAAGTACCGGGGCTCGTCGGTGTACAGGTGCACGTCGTTCAGGTTCCCCACAGACTTAGCGTCGCTCAGCATGCCGTGGCCCCTGGACAGGTTCAGGTAGGAGAACTTGGAGGAGCCATGGGGGTCCGCGTGCCTCCCGTGTTTCTCCCCCCCCTGCAGTGTGTTGGTCTTTCCCTCCACAAACGAGTGGCGGTTCTGCTGCGAACGGAAGTTGGATTTGAGGTACTTGGCCCCAGGGCCGTCTGACCCCTTGGAGCCCAGGCTCAGGTCGAAGTCGGCCTTTCCCTTAGT
>CM070436.1:48679421-48716921 GCA_036324595.1 Champsocephalus gunnari | reverse complement strand
ACAGATACTGGTCCCGACTCTACAGAACAGATGCTGGTCCTGACTCTACTGAACAGATACTGGTCTTGACTCGTGTTCAGAACAGAAATGGTCCTGACTGTTCAGAGTGCATGTCTCTGAGACTCCGTCCCTGAAGGCTGAGATGACTCTGTGTTTGTGAGTCACTCTGCAGGAGATACACAGCCCACACTGAGACTCTGTTTACTGAGCACACACTGCAGATAGCTGACACACACACACACACACACACACACACACACACACACACACACACACACACACACCTCTCTGTCCTTGCTTTAGCTAGGTGATGGAAAAATGTTGGACTTCATGGCAATAATTCAGAAATGTCCTAACAGAATGAAAAGCCCTCTCACAGTCCTTCATGTATTTCTTTATTCCCAGATCATGTGTGTATTGGTTGTATACTCCCCAGATACATGTACATACTAGGATTTTAAACTTGTGATCATTCTTGAGTAATCAACGAATATCATTGTGATTAACCCATATTTTTTTTAATAATTGATTGACAGGACTAATATGCATTTAAATATAAAGTACTGAAAACAAATATAATGGTATACATATTTACATATGAAGTGATAAAAATAAAGGTTAAATATATAAATATAAAGCATAAATATATTAATATAAAGGTATAGAGGTCCTCACCTTCAGCAGGTCGAGCAGCGCCCCCCCGATGATGCCCAGGTATCTCCGCTCTAACGTCTGAGGGTGGTTCACAGCAGGGAACTGCAGAAACAGAGGGTTATAGAAGAGACACACAATATCTCCTTATGTATGACTGAAGTGAACATTCCCCAATCCATGTTCACATCCAAGACTCTTTATGTTTTAAATTAAAGGAAGCTTAAAGGGCTTAAAGCAGTCCTGTTCTGCTGATGTTCAGGTGTATATCAGTATGTAGTGTCTCTACTTTAAAGAGTCCTCTCTGCTGATGTTCAGGTGTATATCAGTATGTAGTGTCTCTACTTTAAAGAGTCCTCTCCTGCTGATGTTCAGGTGTATATCAGTATGTAGTGTCTCTACTTTAAAGAGTCCTCTCCTGCTGATGTTCAGGTGTATATCAGTATGTGGTGTCTCTACTTTAAAGAGTCCTGTTCTGCTGATGTTCAGGTGTATATCAGTATGTAGTGTCTCTACTTTAAAGAGTCCTCTCCTGCTGATGTTCAGGTGTATATCAGTATGTAGCGTCTCTACTTTAAAGAGTCCTCTCCTGCTGATGTTCAGGTGTATATCAGTATGTAGTGTCTCTACTTTAAAGAGTCCTCTACTGCTGATGTTCAGGTGTATATCAGTATGCAGTGTCTCTACTTGTACATGTCTCTCTGTTGTGATTGGTCAACCACTTAGAGATGCCCCGCCCCTTAGCCTATGATGTACAATGTCTTGGAGCGCTGGTCAATAGGGGCTTGAGTGTTCCACAGTGAAGTATTTATGATACAATTATATTTTAAAGCTATTATATGTGCAGCAGCTGACTCAGGACCCTGCTGCTTTCTTCCTCCTTCTCTTCTTCTGTCTAACTTCACGTTCGTAGGAGATGTCTCCCAAGTGTCCAGAAGCTGTTCTTTTTCAATCACACGTTACTGAGTGTTGTAGAAAGCTGCTGTAGGAGGATTACGTGTTCAAACCACTACCACACTTCCTGTGTTCACTCAGTGTTGACAGTGTTGCAAGGAAACTTTTTTTTGATGATTAACATATCAGTAAACCGTCCTCAGTCTTCTCTCCTGTTGATCAGATAATGTCAATGCGTCAATGTTTGTGGCAGGGTTTGATCACAGCCGCGACACAAATGATGAATAAAGCAGAAAAACGTTTCAGCAATCACCAAAAATGAACAACCATACCTAATATCACCAGCGATCACCAGCAACACCTGATATCACCAGCGATCACCAACAACACCTAATATCACCAGCGATCACCAGCAACACCTAATATCACCAGCGATCACCAGCAACACCTGATATCACCAGCGATCACCAGCAACACGATCACAGCGATCACAGCAACACCTAATATCACCAGCGATCACCAGCAACACCTGATATCACCAGCGATCACAGCAACACTGATATCACCAGCGATCACGCAACACCTATCACCAGCGATCACCAACACCTAATATCACCAGCGATCACCAGCAACACCTGATATCACCAGCAACACCTGATATCACCAGCGATCACGAGCAACACCTGATATCACCAGCGATCACGAGCAACACCTAATATCACCAGCGATCACGAGCAACACCTAATATCACCAGCGATCACCAACAACACCTAATATCACCAGCGATCACCAGCAACACCTGATATCACCAGCGATCACCAACAACACCTGATATCACCAGCGATCACGAGCAACACCTAATATCACCAGCGATCACGAGCAACACCTAATATCACCAGCGATCACCAACAACACCTAATATCACCAGCGATCACCAGCAACACCTGATATCACCAGCGATCACGAGCAACACCTAATATCACCAGCGATCACCAACAACACCTAATATCACCAGCGATCACCAACAACACCTAATATCACCAGCGATCACCAGCAACACCTAATATCACCAGCAACACCTGATATCACCAGCGATCACGAGCAACACCTAATATCACCAGCGATCACCAACAACACCTAATATCACCAGCGATCACGAGCAACACCTAATATCACCAGCGATCACCAACAACACCTGATATCACCAGCGATCACCAGCAACACCTGATATCACCAGCGATCACGAGCAACACCTAATATCACCAGCGATCACCAGCAACACCTAATATCACCAGCGATCACCAGCAACACCTGATATCACCAGCAACACCTAATATCACCAGCGATCACCAGCAACACCTGATATCACCAGCGATCACCAACAACACCTAATATCACCAGCAATCACCAGCAACACCTAATATCACCAGCAATCACCAGCAACACCTAATATCACCACAATCACCAACAACACCTAATATCACCAACGATCACCAACAACACCTAATATCACCAACAACACCTGATATCACCAACAACACCTGATATCACCAGCAATCACCAGCAACACCTAATATCACCAGCAATCACCAGCAACACCTAATATCACCAGCTATCACCAACAACACCTAATATCACCAGCTATCACCAACAACACCTAATATCACCAGCAACACCTGATATCACCAGCAACACCTAATATCACCAGCTATCACCAACAACACCTATATCACCAGCAACACCTGATATCACCAGCAATCACCAGCAACACCTAATATCACCAGCAATCACCAGCAACACCTAATATCACCAGCTATCACCAGCAACACCTAATATCACCAGCTATCACCAACAACACCTAATATCACCAGCAACACCTGATATCACCAGCAACACCTAATATCACCAGCAACACCTAATATCACCAACGATCACCAGCAACACCTAATATCACCAGCTATCACCAGCAACACCTAATATCACCAGCTATCACCAGCAACACCTAATATCACCAGCTATCACCAACAACACCTAATATCACCAGCAACACCTAATATCACCAGCAACACCTAATATCACCAGCAACACCTAATATCACCAGCGATCACCAGCAACACCTGATATCACCAGCGATCACCAGCAACACCTAATATCACCAGCGATCACCAACAACACCTAATATCACCAGCGATCACCAGCAACACCTGATATCACCAACAACACCTAATATCACCAGCAATCACCAGCAACACCTGATATCACCAACAACACCTAATATCACCAGCAACACCTAATATCACCAGCGATCACCAGCAACACCTGATATCACCAGCGATCACCAGCAACACCTGATATCACCAGCGATCACCAGCAACACCTAATATCACCAGCGATCACCAACAACACCTAATATCACCAGCGATCACCAGCAACACCTGATATCACCAGCGATCACCAGCAACACCTAATATCACCAGCAATCACCAGCAACACCTAATATCACCAGCGATCACCAACAACACCTAATATCACCAGCAATCACCAGCAACACCTAATATCACCAGCAATCACCAGCAACACCTGATATCACCAGCGATCACCAGCAACACCTAATATCACCAGCGATCACCAGCAACACCTGATATCACCAGCGATCACCAGCAACACCTAATATCACCAGCGATCACCAGCAACACCTAATATCACCAGCGATCACCAACAACACCTAATATCACCAGCGATCACCAGCAACACCTAATATCACCAACAACACCTAATATCACCAGCAACACCTGATATCACCAGCGATCACCAACAACACCTAATATCACCAGCAATCACCAGCAACACCTAATATCACCAGCGATCACCAACAACACCTAATATCACCAGCAATCGCCAGCAACACCTAATATCACCAGCAATCACCAGCAACACCTAATATCACCAACAATCACCAACAACACCTAATATCACCAACGATCACCAACAACACCTAATATCACCAACAACACCTGATATCACCAACAACACCTAATATCACCAGCAATCACCAGCAACACCTAATATCACCAGCTATCACCAGCAACACCTAATATCACCAGCTATCACCAACAACACCTAATATCACCAGCAACACCTGATATCACCAGCAACACCTAATATCACCAGCAACACCTAATATCACCAACGATCACCAGCAACACCTAATATCACCAGCTATCACCAGCAACACCTAATATCACCAGCTATCACCAGCAACACCTAATATCACCAGCTATCACCAACAACACCTAATATCACCAGCTATCACCAACAACACCTAATATCACCAGCAACACCTAATATCACCAGCAACACCTAATATCACCAGCAACACCTAATATCACCAGCAATCACCAACAACACCTAATATCACCAGCAATCACCAGCAACACCTAATATCACCAGCAACACCTAATATCACCAGCGATCACCAGCAACACCTAATATCACCAGCAACACCTGATATCACCAACAACACCTGATATCACCAACAACACCTAATATCACCAGCAACACCTGATATCACCAACAACACCTGATATCACCAGCAACACCTGATATCACCAACAACACCTAATATCACCAGCAACACCTAATATCACCAGCAATCACCAACAACACCTAATATCACCAGCAACACCTAATATCACCAGAAATCACCAGCAACACCTAATATCACCAGAAATCACCAGCAACACCTAATATCACCAGCAATCACCAGCAACACCTAATATCACCAGCAACACCTGATATCACCAACAACACCTGATATCACCAGCAACACCTAATATCACCAGCAACATCTGATATCACCAGCAACACCTGATATCACCAACAACACCTGATATCACCAACAACACCTAATATCACCAGCAACACCTGATATCACCAGCAACACCTGATATCACCAGCAACACCTAATATCACCAGCAACACCTGATATCACCAACAACACCTAATATCACCAACAACACCTGATATCACCAACAACACCTGATATCACCAACAACACCTGATATCACCAGCAACACCTGATATCACCAACAACACCTGATATCACCAACAACACCTGATATCACCAGCAACACCTAATATCACCAACAACACTATCCATGTTCAGGTGTTCTCTCTGATGTGTTCAGGTGTTCTCTGTGGTGTGTTCAGGTGTTCTCTGTGGTGTGTTCAGGTGTTCTCTGTGGTGTGTTCAGGTGTTCTCTCTGATGTGTTCAGGTGTTCTCTGTGGTGCGTTCAGGTGTTCTCTGTGGTGTGTTCAGGTGTTCTCTGTGTGTTCAGGTGTTCTCTCTGATGCGTTCAGGTGTTCTCTCTGATGCGTTCAGGTGTTCTCTGTGATGTGTTCAGGTGTTCTCTGTGGTGTGTTCAGGTGTTCTCTGTGTTCAGGTGTTCTCTGTGGTGTGTTCAGGTGTTCTCTGTGGTGTGTTCAGGTGTTCTCTCTGTGTTCAGGTGTTCTCTGTGTTCAGGTGTTCTCTGTGGTGTGTTCAGGTGTTCTCTGTGGTGTGTTCAGGTGTTCTCTCTAATGTGTTCAGGTGTTCTCTGTGGTGCGTTCAGGTGTTCTCTGTGGTGTGTTCAGGTGTTCTCTGTGGTGTGTTCAGGTGTTCTCTGTGGTGTGTTCAGGTGTTCTCTGTGGTGTGTTCTCTGTGGTGTGTTCAGGTGTTCTCTCTGATGTGTTCAGGTGTTCTCTGTGGTGTGTTCAGGTGTTCTCTGTGGTGTGTTCAGGTGTTCTCTGTGGTGTGTTCAGGTGTTCTCTGTGGTGTGTTCAGGTGTTGTCTGTGATGTGTTCAGGTGTTCTCTGTGATGTGTTCAGGTGTTCTCTGTGGTGTGTTCAGGTGTTCTCTGTGGTGTGTTCAGGTGTTCTCTGTGGTGTGTTCTCTGTGGTGTGTTCAGGTGTTCTCTCTGATGTGTTCAGGTGTTCTCTGTGGTGTGTTCAGGTGTTCTCTGTGGTGTGTTCAGGTGTTCTCTGTGGTGTGTTCAGGTGTTCTCTCTGATGTGTTCAGGTGTTCTCTGTGGTGTGTTCAGGTGTTCTCTGTGGTGTGTTCAGGTGTTCTCTGTGTTCAGTTGTTCTCTGTGGTGCGTTCAGGTGTTCTCTGTGGTGTGTTCAGGTGTTCTCTGTGTGTTCAGGTGTTCTCTGTGGTGTGTTCAGGTGTTCTCTGTGGTGCGTTCAGGTGTTCTCTGTGTGTTCAGGTGTTCTCTGTGTGTTCAGGTGTTCTCTGTGTGTTCAGGTGTTCTCTGTGGTGTGTTCAGGTGTTCTCTGTGGTGTGTTCAGGTGTTCTCTGTGTGTTCAGGTGTTCTCTGTGGTGTGTTCAGGTGTTCTCTGTGTTCAGGTGTTCTCTGTGGTGTGTTCAGGTGTTCTCTCTGATGTGTTCAGGTGTTCTCTGTGGTGTGTTCAGTTGTTCTCTGTGATGTGTTCAGGTGTTCTCTGTGATGTGTTCAGGTGTTCTCTGTGATGTGTTCAGGTGTTCTCTGTGGTGTGTTCAGGTGTTCTCTGTGATGTGTTCAGGTGTTCTCTGTGTTCAGGTGTTCTCTGTGATGTGTTCAGGTGTTCTCTGTGGTGTGTTCAGGTGTTCTCTGTGGTGTGTTCAGGTGTTCTCTGTGGTGTGTTCAGGTGTTCTCTGTGATGTGTTCAGGTGTTCTCTGTGATGTGTTCAGGTGTTCTCTGTGGTGTGTTCAGGTGTTCTCTGTGATGTGTTCAGGTGTTCTCTGTGTTCAGGTGTTCTCTGTGATGTGTTCAGGTGTTCTCTGTGGTGCGTTCAGGTGTTCTCTGTGGTGTGTTCAGGTGTTCTCTGTGATGTGTTCAGGTGGGACAGAGGGGCGTGGCACCATAGCTGTGAGAACTCAGCAATCAGGCGTCCATTTAGGTAGCTCTTTCTTGAGCGTCAGCGTCAGACAGCCGAAGACCGACAAAGACATTAGAGTCCTGCGGGAGTCACGAGGGTGGCAAAGAGGAGGCAAATCCTACTCTGATTGAGCTAAGTATCGCTGGTGTTTTATTTTTATTTTCTTTAGCTTTCTAGCCCCTCAGGCTGTAATCATGTGTATTTTCTCCATTCCTGTTCATGTGTCTCCTCTCAGGTACCACTGGCCCCGTGTATCTCCTAATCGCTATAACCGGCCCGCTCTCGTCTATCCCACGTGCTCCACTGAGATCCAGCATCTAGTTTCAGGCGGCCTGTGGAACTGCCAGTCAGCTGTTCCCAAGGCTGACTTCATCTCTGGCTCCGCCTCCCTGCAGACCCTGCTCTCACTGAGACCTGGATTACTCCATCCAACACATCCACCCAGCAGCTCTCTCCACAGCATGCTCCTCCTCCCATACACCCAGACCCTCTGGCAGAGGAGGGGGCACTGGTCTCCTGCTCTCTCCACAGCATATTCCTTCTCCCTTACACCCAGACCCACTGGCAGAGGAGGGGGCACTGGTCTCCTGCTCTCTCCCAAATGGAGCGTTTCCCTCTTCAGGCTACCTAACTTCACTCCTTCCACCTTTGAATTCCATGCCGTCACAGTAACCCATCCTATACAACTAACCATTGTTGTTCTCTCCCGTCCACCAGGCGCCTTGGGGGACTTCTTGGAGGAATTAGACAATCTCCTCACACACATCCCTGAAACTGGCCCTCCCGCTGTACTTCTCGGAGACTTCAACCTCCAGACGGGGAAGATGGACGAACTAACATCTCTGTTAACCACCTTTGCTTTCTCACTGTCTCCGTCTCCACCGACTCATAAAGCTGGCAATGTCCTTGAGCTCATATTCTCAAGGAACTGCGCTACTTCTAACCTCTCTGTAAACCCGCTCCACACCTCCGATCACTTCTTCATTTCATTCTCTCTACCCCTTTCCAAACATAACAAACTAATCTCTTCGCATCCTGCACCTGTCCGCCGTAACCTCCGTTCCCTCTCCCCCTCTACCTTTGCCTCCTCGGTGCTCTCAGCCCTCCCTTCCTCCGACTCGTTCCAACTCCTGCCTCCTAACTCTGCTGCGGAAACTCTCCTCTCTACTCTCTCATCCTCTCTGGACTCTCTCTGTCCTCTCTGGACTCTCTCTGTCCTCTCTCATCCTCTCTGGACTCTCTCTGTCCTCTCACATCTCGGCAGGCTCGTCAGTCCCCTCCTGCTCCCTGGCTAAATGACGCACTGCGTGCTAATAGAACCGTCCTTCGGGCAGCAGAGCGGAAATGGTGGAAATCCAAACACCGCGACGACCTCCTAACCTATCAGGCTCTCCTCTCCTCTTTCTCTGCTTCCATCTCTCCGGCAAAAAGCACTTTCTTTCAAGATAAGATCCAATCTTCCTATTCCAATCCTAAAAAACTATTTTCCATCTTCTCCACCCTCGTGGACCCCCCAAAGCCCCTCCCCCCTCCTCCCTCCTGGACCCCCCCAAAGCCCCTTCCCCCTCCTCCCTTCTGTCAAGCGACTTTGTTAACCACTTTGAAAAAAAGGTTGACGATATTCGCTCTTCTTTTTCTGACTCACCTCTACTCACCGCCGGATCACCTGAGCCTCCTTCCACCGGCACACTAACCTCCTTTTCCCCTCTCTCGCCAAGTGAGGTTCTTACCCTCATTACCTCTGCCCGCCCTACCACCTGTCCTCTGGACCCTATCCCTTCAAACCTCCTTCAGACTATCGCTCCTGATATTCTACCGTTTCTCACCCATTTCATCAACACTTCTCTAACTTCTGGTCACTTTCCAAACAGTCTCAAGGAGGCAAGAGTAAACCCTCTCCTCAAGAAACCCACTCTCGACCCGTCTGACGTTATAAACTACAGGCCTGTCTCTCTCCTCCCGTTCCTGTCTTTAGACAACTCTCCTGCTCTCTCCATCAGAACAACCTTCTGGATCCGCACCAGTCTGGTTTCAAGGCAGGTCACTCCACAGAAACTGCCCTCCTTGCTGTCACTGAGGAACTGCACACGGCTAAAGCAGCCTCCCTCTCCTCTGTCCTCGTCCTGTTGGACCTGTCTGCTGCATTCGACACAGTGAACCATCAGATCCTCCTTCACTCTCCAAGAATTTGGAGTTTCAGGCTCTGCACTTTCCCTCCTCACCTCATACCTCAAAGACCGCACCTACAGGGTCACTTGGAGAGGGTCTGAGTCCGACCCCTGTCAATTAACTACAGGGGTCCCTCAGGGCTCTGTTCTTGGTCCTCTCCTCTTCTCCCTGTACACAAACTCGCTCTGATCAGTCATTAGCCCGCATGGTTATTCATACCACTGCTACGCTGACGACACCCAATTAATTCTGTCCTTCCCCCGCTCAGAGACCCAGGTCGTCGCACGCATCTCTGCTGTCTAGCTGACATCTCTCAGTGGATGTCCGCTCATCACCTCAAGCTCAACCTGGATAAAACTGAACTGCTTTTCCTTCCGGGAAAAGATTGTCCCACTCTTGACCTGACGATCAACATCGGCCCCTCTGCTGTTTCCCCGACTCAGACTGCAAGGACTCTGGGTGGGACCCTAGATAACAACCTGTCCTTCACTGCAAACATCCTGCTCCAACCCGCTGCTGCAGATACACGCTCTCCAGCATCAGGAGGACGCGTCCCCAGCTGACCCAGAGAGCCACGCAGGTTCTGGTCCAGGCTCTCGTCACCTCACTAGACTACTGCAACTCCCTCCTGCTGGTCTGCCTGCATGTGCCATCCGACCTCTCTCACCCAGAATGCAGCGGCTCGCCTGGTCTTCAACCTTCCTGAATGTTCCACACCACGCCGCTCCTCCGCTCCCTTCACTGGCTTCCAGTAACTGCTAGAATCCACTTCAAGACCCTGGTGCTTGCGTACCGTGCTGCGAATGGATCTGGCCCTTCCTACATCCAGGACATGGTTAAACCGTGCACCCCAGCACGTGCACTCCGCTCTGCATCAGCCAGACGACTCGCTGCACCCTCGCTGCGAGGGGGACCCAAGTTCCCATCAGCAGAAACACGTGGGTTTGCTGTCCTGGCTCCAAGATGGTGGAATGAGCTCCCATTGACATCAGGACAGCAGAAAGCTCACACACCTTCCAGACTGAAGCTCATCTCTTTCGACTCCACCTCGAGCGATAGAATGACTAACAATGAACTGCTAACAGAGCACTTATATACTAATAAAGGTCTGGCTTATCTACAGCCAGCTGAGTAGCACTTGAAACGATTGGCTCTTTGAAACCTGATGTACTTTATGATTCTGTTTTCTTCAAGGTTGTGTCTTCCTGGTCGAACGTACTTATTGTAAGTCGCTTTGGATAAAAGCGTCAGCTAAATGTGATGTGTTCAGGTGTTCTCTGTGGTGTGTTCAGGTGTTCTCTGTGGTGTGTTCAGGTGTTCTCTGTGGTGTGTTCAGGTGTTCTCTGTGGTGTGTTCAGGTGTTCTCTGTGATGTGTTCAGGTGTTCTCTGTGTTCAGGTGTTCTCTGTGGTGTGTTCAGGTGTTCTCTGTGGTGCGTTCAGGTGTTCTCTGTGGTGTGTTCAGGTGTTCTCTGTGGTGTGTTCAGGTGTTCTCTGTGGTGTGTTCAGGTGTTCTCTGTGATGTGTTCAGGTGTTCTCTGTGATGTGTTCAGGTGTTCTCTGTGTTCAGGTGTTCTCTGTGGTGTGTTCAGGTGTTCTCTGTGATGTGTTCAGGTGTTCTCTGTGTTCAGGTGTTCTCTGTGGTGTGTTCAGGTGTTCTCTGTGGTGTGTTCAGGTGTTCTCTGTGATGTGTTCAGGTGTTCTCTGTGATGTGTTCAGGTGTTCTCTCTGATGTGTTCAGGTGTTCTCTGTGATGTGTTCAGGTGTTCTCTGTGTTCAGGTGTTCTCTGTGATGTGTTCAGGTGTTCTCTCTGATGTGTTCAGGTGTTCTCTGTGGTGTGTTCAGGTGTTCTCTGTGATGTGTTCAGGTGTTCTCTGTGGTGTGTTCAGGTGTTCTCTGTGATGTGTTCAGGTGTTCTCTGTGGTGTGTTCAGGTGTTCTCTGTGATGTGTTCAGGTGTTCTCTGTGGTGTGTTCAGGTGTTCTCTGTGGTGTGTTCAGGTGTTCTCTGTGGTGTGTTCAGGTGTTCTCTGTGGTGTGTTCAGGTGTTCTCTGTGATGTGTTCAGGTGTTCTCTGTGGTGTGTTCAGGTGTTCTTTGTGATGTGTTCAGGTGTTCTCTGTGATGTGTTCAGGTGTTCTCTGTGTTCAGGTGTTCTCTGTGGTGTGTTCAGATGTTCTCTGTGATGTGTTCAGGTGTTCTCTGTGATGTGTTCAGGTGTTCTCTGTGGTGTGTTCAGGTGTTCTCTGTGATGTGTTCAGGTGTTCTCTGTGATGTGTTCAGGTGTTCTCTGTGGTGTGTTCAGGTGTTCTCTCTGATGTGTTCAGGTGTTCTCTGTGGTGTGTTCAGGTGTTCTCTGTGGTGTGTTCAGGTGTTCTCTGTGATGTGTTCAGGTGTTCTCTGTGGTGTGTTCAGGTGTTCTCTGTGATGTGTTCAGGTGTTCTCTGTGATGTGTTCAGGTGTTCTCTGTGGTGTGTTCAGGTGTTCTCTGTGGTGTGTTCAGGTGTTCTCTGTGGTGTGTTCAGGTGTTCTCTGTGATGTGTTCAGGTGTTCTCTGTGGTGTGTTCAGGTGTTCTCTGTGGTGTGTTCAGGTGTTCTCTGTGATGTGTTCAGGTGTTCTCTGTGTTCAGGTGTTCTCTGTGGTGTGTTCAGGTGTTCTCTGTGGTGCGTTCAGGTGTTCTCTGTGGTGTGTTCAGGTGTTCTCTGTGGTGTGTTCAGGTGTTCTCTGTGGTGTGTTCAGGTGTTCTCTGTGATGTGTTCAGGTGTTCTCTGTGATGTGTTCAGGTGTTCTCTGTGTTCAGGTGTTCTCTGTGGTGTGTTCAGGTGTTCTCTGTGATGTGTTCAGGTGTTCTCTGTGTTCAGGTGTTCTCTGTGGTGTGTTCAGGTGTTCTCTGTGGTGTGTTCAGGTGTTCTCTGTGATGTGTTCAGGTGTTCTCTGTGATGTGTTCAGGTGTTCTCTCTGATGTGTTCAGGTGTTCTCTGTGATGTGTTCAGGTGTTCTCTGTGTTCAGGTGTTCTCTGTGATGTGTTCAGGTGTTCTCTCTGATGTGTTCAGGTGTTCTCTGTGGTGTGTTCAGGTGTTCTCTGTGATGTGTTCAGGTGTTCTCTGTGGTGTGTTCAGGTGTTCTCTGTGATGTGTTCAGGTGTTCTCTGTGGTGTGTTCAGGTGTTCTCTGTGATGTGTTCAGGTGTTCTCTGTGGTGTGTTCAGGTGTTCTCTGTGGTGTGTTCAGGTGTTCTCTGTGGTGTGTTCAGGTGTTCTCTGTGGTGTGTTCAGGTGTTCTCTGTGATGTGTTCAGGTGTTCTCTGTGGTGTGTTCAGGTGTTCTTTGTGATGTGTTCAGGTGTTCTCTGTGATGTGTTCAGGTGTTCTCTGTGTTCAGGTGTTCTCTGTGGTGTGTTCAGATGTTCTCTGTGATGTGTTCAGGTGTTCTCTGTGATGTGTTCAGGTGTTCTCTGTGGTGTGTTCAGGTGTTCTCTGTGATGTGTTCAGGTGTTCTCTGTGATGTGTTCAGGTGTTCTCTGTGGTGTGTTCAGGTGTTCTCTCTGATGTGTTCAGGTGTTCTCTCTGATGTGTTCAGGTGTTCTCTGTGGTGTGTTCAGGTGTTCTCTGTGGTGTGTTCAGGTGTTCTCTGTGGTGTGTTCAGGTGTTCTCTGTGATGTGTTCAGGTGTTCTCTGTGATGTGTTCAGGTGTTCTCTGTGGTGTGTTCAGGTGTTCTCTGTGGTGTGTTCAGGTGTTCTCTGTGATGTGTTCAGGTGTTCTCTGTGATGTGTTCAGGTGTTCTCTGTGTTCAGGTGTTCTCTGTGGTGTGTTCAGGTGTTCTCTGTGATGTGTTCAGGTGTTCTCTGTGTTCAGGTGTTCTCTGTGGTGTGTTCAGGTGTTCTCTGTGGTGTGTTCAGGTGTTCTCTGTGATGTGTTCAGGTGTTCTCTGTGATGTGTTCAGGTGTTCTCTGTGATGTGTTCAGGTGTTCTCTGTGTTCAGGTGTTCTCTGTGGTGTGTTCAGGTGTTCTCTGTGGTGTGTTCAGGTGTTCTCTGTGATGTGTTCAGGTGTTCTCTGTGATGTGTTCAGGTGTTCTCTCTGATGTGTTCAGGTGTTCTCTGTGATGTGTTCAGGTGTTCTCTGTGTTCAGGTGTTCTCTGTGATGTGTTCAGGTGTTCTCTGTGATGTGTTCAGGTGTTCTCTGTGGTGTGTTCAGGTGTTCTCTCTGATGTGTTCAGGTGTTCTCTGTGGTGTGTTCAGGTGTTCTCTGTGATGTGTTCAGGTGTTCTCTGTGGTGTGTTCAGGTGTTCTCTGTGATGTGTTCAGGTGTTCTCTGTGGTGTGTTCAGGTGTTCTCTGTGATGTGTTCAGGTGTTCTCTGTGGTGTGTTCAGGTGTTCTCTGTGGTGTGTTCAGGTGTTCTCTGTGGTGTGTTCAGGTGTTCTCTCTGATGTGTTCAGGTGTTCTCTGTGGTGTGTTCAGGTGTTCTCTGTGATGTGTTCAGGTGTTCTCTGTGGTGTGTTCAGGTGTTCTTTGTGATGTGTTCAGGTGTTCTCTGTGATGTGTTCAGGTGTTCTCTGTGTTCAGGTGTTCTCTGTGGTGTGTTCAGGTGTTCTCTGTGGTGTGTTCAGGTGTTCTCTGTGTTCAGGTGTTCTCTGTGGTGCGTTCAGGTGTTCTCTGTGTTCAGGTGTTCTCTGTGGTGTGTTCAGGTGTTCTCTGTGGTGCGTTCAGGTGTTCTCTGTGTTCAGGTGTTCTCTGTGGTGTGTTCAGGTGTTCTCTGTGTTCAGGTGTTCTCTGTGATGTGTTCAGGTGTTCTCTGTGTGTTCAGGTGTTCTCTGTGATGCGTTCAGGTGTTCTCTCTGATGTGTTCAGGTGTTCTCTGTGGTGTGTTCAGGTGTTCTCTGTGGTGT
The DNA here is from genome assembly GCA_036324595.1 of Champsocephalus gunnari. NCBI lineage: Eukaryota > Metazoa > Chordata > Actinopteri > Perciformes > Channichthyidae > Champsocephalus > Champsocephalus gunnari. The sequence goes on along the minus strand of CM070436.1, from coordinate 48,702,426 downwards.
GTTCAGGTGTTCTCTGTGGTGTGTTCAGGTGTTCTCTGTGGTGTGTTCAGGTGTTCTCTCTGATGTGTTCAGGTGTTCTCTGTGGTGTGTTCAGGTGTTCTTTGTGGTGTGTTCAGGTGTTCTCTGTGGTGTGTTCAGGTGTTCTCTGTGGTGTGTTCAGGTGTTCTCTGTGGTGCGTTCAGGTGTTCTCTGTGATGTGTTCAGGTGTTCTCTGTGTGTTCAGGTGTTCTCTCTGATGTGTTCAGGTGTTCTCTGTGGTGTGTTCAGGTGTTCTCTGTGGTGTGTTCAGGTGTTCTCTCTGGTGTGTTCAGGTGTTCTCTGTGATGTGTTCAGGTGTTCTCTGTGTGTTCAGGTGTTCTCTGTGGTGTGTTCAGGTGTTCTCTGTGGTGTGTTCAGGTGTTCTCTCTGGTGTGTTCAGGTGTTCTCTGTGATGTGTTCAGGTGTTCTGTGGTGTGTTCAGGTGTTCTCTGTGGTGTGTTCAGGTGTTCTGTGGTGTGTTCAGGTGTTCTCTGTGGTGTGTTCAGGTGTTCTGTGGTGTGTTCAGGTGTTCTCTCTGTGTTCAGGTGTTCTCTCTGGTGTGTTCAGGTGTTCTCTCTGTGTTCAGGTGTTCTCTCTGGTGTGTTCAGGTGTTCTCTGTGGTGTGTTCAGGTGTTCTCTGTGATGCGTTCAGGTGTTCTCTGTGATGCGTTCAGGTGTTCTCTGTGGTGTGTTCAGGTGTTCTCTGTGATGTGTTCAGGTGTTCTCTCTGATGTGTTCAGGTGTTCTCTGTGATGTGTTCAGGTGTTCTCTGTGGTGTGTTCAGGTGTTCTCTGTGGTGTGTTCAGGTGTTCTCTGTGATGTGTTCAGGTGTTCTCTGTGGTGTGTTCAGGTGTTCTCTGTGGTGTGTTCAGGTGTTCTCTGTGGTGTGTTCAGGTGTTCTCTCTGATGTGTTCAGGTGTTCTCTGTGATGTGTTCAGGTGTTCTCTGTGGTGTGTTCAGGTGTTCTCTGTGATGTGTTCAGGTGTTCTCTGTGATGTGTTCAGGTGTTCTCTGTGATGTGTTCAGGTGTTCTCTGTGGTGTGTTCAGGTGTTCTCTCTGGTGTGTTCAGGTGTTCTGTGGTGTGTTCAGGTGTTCTCTGTGGTGTGTTCAGGTGTTCTGTGGTGTGTTCAGGTGTTCTCTGTGGTGTGTTCAGGTGTTCTCTGTGGTGTGTTCAGGTGTTCTCTGTGTTCAGGTGTTCTCTCTGGTGTGTTCAGGTGTTCTCTGTGGTGTGTTCAGGTGTTCTCTGTGTTCAGGTGTTCTCTGTGGTGTGTTCAGGTGTTCTCTGTGTTCAGGTGTTCTCTGTGGTGCGTTCAGGTGTTCTCTGTGTTCAGGTGTTCTCTGTGGTGTGTTCAGGTGTTCTCTGTGTTCAGGTGTTCTCTGTGGTGTGTTCAGGTGTTCTCTGTGATGTGTTCAGGTGTTCTCTGTGATGTGTTCAGGTGTTCTCTGTGTTCAGGTGTTCTCTGTGGTGTGTTCAGGTGTTCTCTGTGGTGTGTTCAGGTGTTCTCTGTGATGTGTTCAGGTGTTCTCTGTGATGTGTTCAGGTGTTCTCTGTGGTGTGTTCAGGTGTTCTCTCTGATGTGTTCAGGTGTTCTCTCTGATGTGTTCAGGTGTTCTCTGTGGTGTGTTCAGGTGTTCTCTGTGGTGTGTTCAGGTGTTCTCTGTGATGTGTTCAGGTGTTCTCTGTGATGTGTTCAGGTGTTCTCTGTGGTGTGTTCAGGGGTTCTCTGTGGTGTGTTCAGGTGTTCTCTCTGGTGTGTTCAGGTGTTCTCTGTGGTGTGTTCAGGTGTTCTCTGTGATGTGTTCAGGTGTTCTCTGTGATGTGTTCAGGTGTTCTCTGTGGTGTGTTCAGGTGTTCTCTGTGGTGTGTTCAGGTGTTCTCTGTGGTGCGTTCAGGTGTTCTCTGTGTTCAGGTGTTCTCTGTGGTGTGTTCAGGTGTTCTCTGTGTTCAGGTGTTCTCTGTGGTGCGTTCAGGTGTTCTCTGTGTTCAGGTGTTCTCTGTGGTGTGTTCAGGTGTTCTCTGTGATGTGTTCAGGTGTTCTCTGTGGTGTGTTCAGGTGTTCTCTCTGGTGTATTCAGGTGTTATGTGGTGTGTTCAGGTGTTCTCTGTGGTGTGTTCAGGTGTTCTGCGGTGTGTTCAGGTGTTCTCTGTGGTGTGTTCAGGTGTTCTCTGTGATGTGTTCAGGTGTTCTCTGTGATGCGTTCAGGTGTTCTCTGTGGTGTGTTCAGGTGTTCTCTGTGATGTGTTCAGGTGTTCTCTGTGGTGTGTTCAGGTGTTCTCTGTGTTCAGGTGTTCTCTGTGGTGTGTTCAGGTGTTCTCTGTGATGTGTTCAGGTGTTCTCTGTGGTGTGTTCAGGTGTTCTCTGTGATGTGTTCAGGTGTTCTCTGTGATGTGTTCAGGTGTTCTCTGTGATGTGTTCAGGTGTTCTCTGTGATGTGTTCAGGTGTTCTCTGTGATGTGTTCAGGTGTTCTCTGTGATGTGTTCAGGTGTTCTCTGTGGTGTGTTCAGGTGTTCTCTGTGGTGTGTTCAGGTGTTCTCTGTGATGTGTCCAGGTGTTCTCTGTGGTGTGTTCAGGTGTTCTCTCTGGTGTGTTCAGGTGTTCTGTGGTGTGTTCAGGTGTTCTCTGTGGTGTGTTCAGGTGTTCTGCGGTGTGTTCAGGTGTTCTCTGTGGTGTGTTCAGGTGTTCTCTGTGTTCAGGTGTTCTCTCTGGTGTGTTCAGGTGTTCTCTGTGGTGTGTTCAGGTGTTCTCTGGTGTGTTCAGGTGTTCTCTGTGGTGTGTTCAGGTGTTCTCTGTGTTCAGGTGTTCCCTGTGGTGTGTTCAGGTGTTCTCTGTGTTCAGGTGTTCTCTGTGGTGCGTTCAGGTGTTCTCTGTGTTCAGGTGTTCTCTGTGGTGTGTTCAGGTGTTCTCTGTGGTGCGTTCAGGTGTTCTCTGTGGTGCGTTCAGGTGTTCTCTGTGTTCAGGTGTTCTCTGTGTTCAGGTGTTCTCTGTGGTGCATTCAGGTGTTCTCTGTGTTCAGGTGTTCTCTGTGATGTGTTCAGGTGTTCTCTGTGTGTTCAGGTGTTCTCTCTGATGTGTTCAGGTGTTCTCTCTGATGCGTTCAGGTGTTCTCTGTGATGTGTTCAGGTGTTCTCTGTGTTCAGGTGTTCTCTGTGGTGTGTTCAGGTGTTCTCTGTGGTGTGTTCAGGTGTTCTCTGTGTTCAGGTGTTCTCTCTGGTGTGTTCAGGTGTTCTCTGTGGTGTGTTCAGGTGTTCTCTGTGGTGTGTTCAGGTGTTCTCTGTGGTGTGTTCAGGTGTTCTCTGTGGTGTGTTCAGGTGTTCTCTCTGATGTGTTCAGGTGTTCTCTGTGGTGTGTTCAGGTGTTATCTGTGGTGTGTTCAGGTGTTCTCTGTGGTGTGTTCAGGTGTTCTCTGTGGTGCGTTCAGGTGTTCTCTGTGATGTGTTCAGGTGTTCTCTGTGATGTGTTCAGGTGTTCTCTCTGTGTTCAGGTGTTCTCTGTGTTCAGGTGTTCTCTGTGGTGTGTTCAGGTGTTCTCTCTGTGTTCAGGTGTTCTCTGTGGTGCGTTCAGGTGTTCTCTGTGATGTGTTCAGGTGTTCTCTGTGGTGTGTTCCGGTGTTCTCTGTGATGTGTTCAGGTGTTCTCTGTGTTCAGGTGTTCTCTGTGGTGTGTTCAGGTGTTCTCTCTGATGTGTTCAGGTGTTCTCTCTGGTGTGTTCAGGTGTTCTCTGTGGTGTGTTCAGGTGTTCTCTCTGGTGTGTTCAGGTGTTCTCTGTGGTGTGTTCAGGTGTTCTCTGTGATGCGTTCAGGTGTTCTCTGTGATGCGTTCAGGTGTTCTCTGTGGTGTGTTCAGGTGTTCTCTGTGATGTGTTCAGGTGTTCTCTGTGATGTGTTCAGGTGTTCTCTCTGATGTGTTCAGGTGTTCTCTGTGATGTGTTCAGGTGTTCTCTGTGGTGTGTTCAGGTGTTCTCTGTGGTGTGTTCAGTTGTTCTCTGTGATGTGTTCAGGTGTTCTCTGTGGTGTGTTCAGGTGTTCTCTGTGGTGTGTTCAGGTGTTCTCTGTGGTGTGTTCAGGTGTTCTCTCTGATGTGTTCAGGTGTTCTCTGTGATGTGTTCAGGTGTTCTCTGTGGTGTGTTCAGGTGTTCTCTGTGTTCAGGTGTTCTCTGTGATGTGTTCAGGTGTTCTCTGTGGTGTGTTCAGGTGTTCTCTGTGTTCAGGTGTTCTCTGTGGTGTGTTCAGGTGTTCTCTGTGGTGTGTTCAGGTGTTCTCTGTGGTGTGTTCAGGTGTTCTCTGTGATGTGTTCAGGTGTTCTCTGTGATGTGTTCAGGTGTTCTCTGTGATGTGTTCAGGTGTTCTCTGTGTTCAGGTGTTCTCTGTGGTGTGTTCAGGTGTTCTGTGGTGTGTTCAGGTGTTCTCTGTGATGTGTTCAGGTGTTCTCTGTGATGTGTTCAGGTGTTCTCTGTGATGTGTTCAGGTGTTCTCTGTGTTCAGGTGTTCTCTCTGGTGTGTTCAGGTGTTCTCTGTGGTGTGTTCAGGTGTTCTCTGTGATGCGTTCAGGTGTTCTCTGTGATGTGTTCAGGTGTTCTCTGTGGTGTGTTCAGGTGTTCTCTCTGATGTGTTCAGGTGTTCTCTGTGATGTGTTCAGGTGTTCTCTGTGGTGTGTTCAGGTGTTCTCTGTGATGTGTTCAGGTGTTCTCTGTGGTGTGTTCAGGTGTTCTCTGTGATGTGTTCAGGTGTTCTCTCTGATGTGTTCAGGTGTTCTCTGTGATGTGTTCAGGTGTTCTCTGTGTTCAGGTGTTCTCTGTGGTGTGTTCAGGTGTTCTCTGTGATGTGTTCAGGTGTTCTCTGTGTTCAGGTGTTCTCTGTGGTGTGTTCAGGTGTTCTCTGTGATGTGTTCAGGTGTTCTCTCTGATGTGTTCAGGTGTTCTCTGTGATGTGTTCAGGTGTTCTCTGTGATGTGTTCAGGTGTTCTCTGTGTTCAGGTGTTCTCTGTGGTGTGTTCAGGTGTTCTCTGTGGTGTGTTCAGGTGTTCTCTGTGATGTGTTCAGGTGTTCTCTGTGGTGTGTTCAGGTGTTCTCTGTGATGTGTTCAGGTGTTCTCTGTGATGTGTTCAGGTGTTCTCTCTGATGTGTTCAGTTGTTCTCTGTGATGTGTTCAGGTGTTCTCTGTGGTGTGTTCAGGTGTTCTCTGTGGTGTGTTCAGGTGTTCTCTCTGATGTGTTCAGGTGTTCTCTCTGATGTGTTCAGGTGTTCTCTGTGATGTGTTCAGGTGTTCTCTGTGATGTGTTCAGGTGTTCTCTGTGGTGTGTTCAGGTGTTCTCTGTGGTGTGTTCAGGTGTTCTCTGTGATGTGTTCAGGTGTTCTCTGTGGTGTGTTCAGGTGTTCTCTGTGGTGTGTTCAGGTGTTCTCTGTGGTGTGTTCAGGTGTTCTCTGTGGTGTGTTCAGGTGTTCTCTGTGGTGTGTTCAGGTGTTCTCTGTGGTGTGTTCAGGTGTTCTCTGTGGTGTGTTCAGGTGTTCTCTGTGTTCAGGTGTTCTCTGTGGTGTGTTCAGGTGTTCTCTGTGTGTGTTCAGGTGTTCTCTGTGGTGTGTTCAGGTGTTCTCTGTGGTGTGTTCAGGTGTTCTCTGTGTTCAGGTGTTCTCTCTGGTGTGTTCAGGTGTTCTCTGTGGTGTGTTCAGGTGTTCTCTGTGGTGTGTTCAGGTGTTCTCTGTGTTCAGGTGTTCTCTGTGATGTGTTCAGGTGTTCTCTTGGTGTGTTCAGGTGTTCTCTGTGATGTGTTCAGGTGTTCTCTCTGGTGTGTTCAGGTGTTCTCTGTGGTGTGTTCAGGTGTTCTCTGTGGTGTGTTCAGGTGTTCTCTGTGATGTGTTCAGGTGTTCTCTGTGGTGTGTTCAGGTGTTCTCTGTGGTGTGTTCAGGTGTTCTCTGTGGTGTGTTCAGGTGTTCTCTGTGTTCAGGTGTTCTCTGTGGTGTGTTCAGGTGTTCTGTGGTGTGTTCAGGTGTTCTCTGTGATGTGTTCAGGTGTTCTCTGTGATGTGTTCAGGTGTTCTCTGTGATGTGTTCAGGTGTTCTCTGTGTTCAGGTGTTCTCTGTGTGTTCAGGTGTTCTCTGTGGTGTGTTCAGGTGTTCTCTGTGGTGTGTTCAGGTGTTCTCTGTGATGTGTTCAGGTGTTCTCTGTGGTGTGTTCAGGTGTTCTCTCTGATGTGTTCAGGTGTTCTCTGTGATGTGTTCAGGTGTTCTCTGTGGTGTGTTCAGGTGTTCTCTGTGATGTGTTCAGGTGTTCTCTGTGGTGTGTTCAGGTGTTCTCTGTGATGTGTTCAGGTGTTCTCTCTGATGTGTTCAGGTGTTCTCTGTGATGTGTTCAGGTGTTCTCTGTGTTCAGGTGTTCTCTGTGGTGTGTTCAGGTGTTCTCTGTGATGTGTTCAGGTGTTCTCTGTGTGTTCAGGTGTTCTCTGTGGTGTGTTCAGGTGTTCTCTGTGATGTGTTCAGGTGTTCTCTCTGTGTGTTCAGGTGTTCTCTGTGATGTGTTCAGGTGTTCTCTGTGATGTGTTCAGGTGTTCTCTGTGTTCAGGTGTTCTCTGTGGTGTGTTCAGGTGTTCTCTGTGGTGTGTTCAGGTGTTCTCTGTGATGTGTTCAGGTGTTCTCTGTGGTGTGTTCAGGTGTTCTCTGTGATGTGTTCAGGTGTTCTCTGTGATGTGTTCAGGTGTTCTCTCTGATGTGTTCAGGTGTTCTCTGTGATGTGTTCAGGTGTTCTCTGTGGTGTGTTCAGGTGTTCTCTGTGGTGTGTTCAGGTGTTCTCTGTGATGTGTTCAGGTGTTCTCTGTGATGTGTTCAGGTGTTCTCTGTGATGTGTTCAGGTGTTCTCTGTGATGTGTTCAGGTGTTCTCTGTGGTGTGTTCAGGTGTTCTCTGTGGTGTGTTCAGGTGTTCTCTCTGATGTGTTCAGGTGTTCTCTGTGGTGTGTTCAGGTGTTCTCTGTGGTGTGTTCAGGTGTTCTCTGTGGTGTGTTCAGGTGTTCTCTCTGGTGTGTTCAGGTGTTCTCTGTGGTGTGTTCAGGTGTTCTCTGTGGTGTGTTCAGGTGTTCTCTGTGTGTGTTCAGGTGTTCTCTGTGTTCAGGTGTTCTCTGTGGTGTGTTCAGGTGTTCTCTGTGATGTGTTCAGGTGTTCTCTGTGGTGTGTTCAGGTGTTCTCTGTGGTGTGTTCAGGTGTTCTCTGTGTTCAGGTGTTCTCTGTGGTGTGTTCAGGTGTTCTCTGTGGTGTGTTCAGGTGTTCTCTGTGGTGTGTTCAGGTGTTCTCTGTGTTCAGGTGTTCTCTGTGATGTGTTCAGGTGTTCTCTGGTGTGTTCAGGTGTTCTCTGTGATGTGTTCAGGTGTTCTCTGGTGTGTTCAGGTGTTCTGTGGTGTGTTCAGGTGTTCTCTGTGGTGTGTTCAGGTGTTCTCTGTGATGTGTTCAGGTGTTCTCTGTGGTGTGTTCAGGTGTTCTCTGTGGTGTGTTCAGGTGTTCTCTGTGGTGTGTTCAGGTGTTCTCTGTGATGTGTTCAGGTGTTCTCTGTGATGTGTTCAGGTGTTCTCTGTGGTGTGTTCAGGTGTTCTCTGTGTTCAGGTGTTCTCTGTGGTGTGTTCAGGTGTTCTCTGTGGTGTGTTCAGGTGTTCTCTGTGATGTGTTCAGGTGTTCTCTGTGGTGTGTTCAGGTGTTCTCTGTGGTGTGTTCAGGTGTTCTCTGTGATGTGTTCAGGTGTTCTCTGTGGTGTGTTCAGGTGTTCTCTGTGGTGTGTTCAGGTGTTCTCTGTGGTGTGTTCAGGTGTTCTCTGTGGTGTGTTCAGGTGTTCTCTGTGGTGTGTTCAGGTGTTCTCTGTGGTGTGTTCAGGTGTTCTCTGTGTTCAGGTGTTCTCTGTGGTGTGTTCAGGTGTTCTCGTGGTGTGTTCAGGTGTTCTCTGTGTTCAGGTGTTCTCTCTGGTGTGTTCAGGTGTTCTCTGTGGTGTGTTCAGGTGTTCTCTGTGGTGTGTTCAGGTGTTCTCTGTGATGTGTTCAGGTGTTCTCTGTGGTGTGTTCAGGTGTTCTCTGTGATGTGTTCAGGTGTTCTCTGTGTTCAGGTGTTCTCTGTGGTGTGTTCAGGTGTTCTCTGTGATGTGTTCAGGTGTTCTCTGTGGTGTGTTCAGGTGTTCTCTGTGGTGTGTTCAGGTGTTCTCTGTGTTCAGGTGTTCTCTCTGGTGTGTTCAGGTGTTCTCTGTGATGTGTTCAGGTGTTCTCTGGTGTGTTCAGGTGTTCTGTGGTGTGTTCAGGTGTTCTCTGTGGTGTGTTCAGGTGTTCTCTGTGGTGTGTTCAGGTGTTCTCTGTGGTGTGTTCAGGTGTTCTCTGTGATGTGTTCAGGTGTTCTCTGTGGTGTGTTCAGGTGTTCTCTGTGGTGTGTTCAGGTGTTCTCTGTGGTGTGTTCAGGTGTTCTCTGTGATGTGTTCAGGTGTTCTCTGTGATGTGTTCAGGTGTTCTCTGTGTTCAGGTGTTCTCTGTGGTGTGTTCAGGTGTTCTCTGTGGTGTGTTCAGGTGTTCTCTGTGGTGTGTTCAGGTGTTCTCTGTGGTGTGTTCAGGTGTTCTCTCTGGTGTGTTCAGGTGTTCTCTGTGGTGTGTTCAGGTGTTCTCTGTGATGTGTTCAGGTGTTCTCTGTGGTGTGTTCAGGTGTTCTCTGTGGTGTGTTCAGGTGTTCTCTGTGGTGTGTTCAGGTGTTCTCTGTGGTGTGTTCAGGTGTTCTCGTGGTGTTCAGGTGTTCTCTGTGGTGTGTTCAGGTGTTCTCTGTGTTCAGGTGTTCTCTGTGGTGTGTTCAGGTGTTCTCGTGGTGTGTTCAGGTGTTCTCTGTGTTCAGGTGTTCTCTGTGATGTGTTCAGGTGTTCTCTGTGGTGTGTTCAGGTGTTCTCTGTGGTGTGTTCAGGTGTTCTCGTGGTGTGTTCAGGTGTTCTCTGTGGTGTGTTCAGGGTTCTCTGGTGTGTTCAGGTGTTGTCTGTGTTCAGGTGTTCTCTGTGGTGTGTTCAGGTGTTCTCTGTGTGTTCAGGTGTTCTCTGTGGTGTGTTCAGGTGTTCTCTGTGGTGTGTTCAGTTGTTCTCTGTGGTGTGTTCAGGTGTTCTCTGCGGTGTGTTCAGGTGTTCTCTGTGGTGTGTTCAGGTGTTCTCTGTGATGTGTTCAGGTGTTCTCTCTGATGTGTTCAGGTGTTCTCTGTGGTGTGTTCAGGTGTTCTCTGTGATGTGTTCAGGTGTTCTCTCTGATGTGTTCAGGTGTTCTCTGTGGTGTGTTCAGGTGTTCTCTCTGATGTGTTCAGGTGTTCTCTGTGGTGTGTTCAGGTGTTCTCTGTGGTGTGTTCAGGTGTTCTCTGTGGTGTGTTCAGGTGTTCTCTGTGGTGTGTTCAGGTGTTCTCAGTGGTGTGTTCAGGTGTTCTCTCTGATGTGTTCAGGTGTTCTCTGTGGTGTGTTCAGGTGTTCTCTGTGGTGTGTTCAGGTGGTGTCTGTGGTGCGTTCAGGTGTTCATAGGGCTGGCAGCTGGCCTGTGTCTGCAGCAGGGTTTCTCTGTGAGCAGGAAGATGATGCAGTGTGAGTCACTGATCCGTCACAGAAACACAACGAGAGCAGCGAGGAATAAAGACAGAGAAACGAGGGGGAGGCAGAGAGACAGAAAGCAGAAAGAAGTCCAGAGAGGAGAAAGAATGTTTCTAGAATCGACTTAAGTTACGATTCAGCGTCTCATCTTTTCCCTGTTTTTTAATAAACTGAATATCTTTTATTCACATTCCTGATGTTGCTCTCCGTCAGAGTTTTTCAGATCCTTGTTCATCGTTCACGGGGGGGTTTTGTTTGGCCCTGCTCAGCCTGGATCACCTGAGGATACAGTACTGTTCCGTGTGTCCTGCATTTGTGTGTGTCCCTCCCATTCCTTTGTTTGACAGTTTTAAGAAGACACAACTGAGTGAAGAGTCTCTGGGTCCTGAGCCGGCTGCTGGGACGGAAACACCTTACAGTCCAACAGTAATCAGTGCTTACAGAAGGTACGTTATAAACTATACATGTCTCGGGACAGAGCAGGGAACAGGGGGGGGGGTTGAGGTAGGAAAGGTGGGTTTACCCGCAGGCCGTGGAAGCGAGGATTGTTGTAGAAGAGCTTCATCTGCTCCGGAGGGAGGGGTCCCAGCACCTTCTGGATGGTGAACAGCTGATCGATCTCGCTTTCCCCCGGAAACAGAGGCTGCCCGTCGCTCAGCTCCCCCAAGATGCAGCCCACCGACCACATGTCCACCGCCTTCCCATACGGAGCCCTGCAGCAGGGGGGTGAGGGGTTATAGAGACCCAGTGAGGGGTTATAAAGGCCCAGTGAGGGGTTATAGAGACCCTGTAGCACACAGTGAGGGGTTATAGAGACCCTGGAGTTATAAAAAGCTTATTGTCGTACCCCAGCAGCAGCTCTGGGGATCGGTACCAGCGCGTCGCCACGTACTCCGTGTAGTTGGCATCGGTTCCCTCAGAGAGATTTCGAGCGAAGCCTGCAAGAGAAGAAGTCGTGCAGTTTAATGAGGAGCTTCATTAAAATGCTGTTTTATAACCTGTACCTGAAACTGGTCCATCTCTGAGTGCTCGCTAGGACTCAGACTGCAGGTATAAGACATGATCAGCCCTCCTGGTAACATGTATGTACAGTAACATGTATGTACAGTAACATGTATGTGCAGTAACATGTATGTACAGTAACATGTGTCTGCAGTGACATGTATGTACAGTAACATGTATGTATAGTAACATGTATGTACAGTAACATGTGTCTGCAGTGACATGTATGTACAGTAACATGTATGTACAGTAACATTTTTCTGCAGTAACATGTATGTACAGTAACATGTATGTACAGTAACATGTGTCTGCAGTAACATGTATGTACAGTAACATGTATGTACAGTAACATGTTTCTGCAGTGACATGTATGTACAGTAACATGTATGTACAGTAACATGTGTCTGCAGTAACATGTATGTACAATAACATGTATGTACAGTAACATGTGTCTGCAGTAACATGTATGTACAGTAACATGTATGTACAGTAACATGTATGTACAGTAACATGTTTCTGCAGTAACATGTATGTACAGTAACATGTATGTACAGTAACATGTATGTACAGTAACATGTGTCTGCAGTGACATGTATGTACAGTAACATGTATGTACAGTAACATGTTTCTGCAGTAACATGTATGTACAGTAACATGTGTCTGCAGTAACATGTATGTATAGTAACATGTGTCTGCAGTAACATGTATGTACAATAACATGTATGTACAGTAACATGTGTCTGCAGTGACATGTATGTACAGTAACATGTATGTACAGTAACATGTTTCTGCAGTAACATGTATGTACAGTAACATGTGTCTGCAGTAACATGTATGTATAGTAACATGTATGTACAGTAACATGTGTATGCAGTGACATGTATGTACAGTAACATGTGTCTGCAGTAACATGTATGTACAGTAACATGTGTCTGCAGTAACATGTATGTACAGTAACATGTTTGTACAGTAACATGTATGTACAGTAACATGTGTCTGCAGTAACATGTATGTACAGTAACAAGTATGTACAGTAACATGTATGTACAGTAACATGTTTCTGCAGTAACATGTATGTACAGTAACATGTGTCTGCAGTAACATGTATGTACAGTAACATGTATGTACAGTAACATGTTTCTGCAGTAACATGTATGAACAGTAACATGTATGTACAGTAACATGTATATATGTACAGTAACATGTATGTACAGTAACATGTATGTATGGTAACATGTATGTACAGTAACATGTATGTACAGTAACATGTTTCTGCAGTAACATGTATGTACAGTATCATGTATGTATAGTAACATGTATGTATAGTAACATGTATGTACAGTAACATGTGTCTGCAGGGTTTTGACTCGCAGCGCACGCCTCCTTCACGCTGTGCCATGTTTTTTACCCCCCCGCTCTGTTGATGCAGCAGCAGATGGAGCAGACACAGGATTAGCGTCTTGTTTCCCGACACGGCTCAACAACTGAGAAGATGGAAGAGCTGAGAGGAAGGAAACCATTTCGACCAGATCCCCCCCCTCTTTATCATATCACCGTTTCTGTCTTTGTGTGGATCAATGGATGGGATAAAGGACACACGGCTTCAGATCATGCGCTGCCCTCCGGAGGCCTGCAGACCAAAATATCTCCGCTGACAATACTGTGGTGTGTGTGCGTGTGCGTGTGCGTGTGCGTGTGTGTGCGCGCGTGTGTGCGTGTAGTGTGTGTGAGGTTCTCACCAAAGTCGCACAGCTTCAGGACGTCATCAGAGCTGATGAGGAGATTCTCTGGCTTTATGTCTGAGGAGGAAGAGTACATGATATATGTGTATGTTTTTCTGTGCGTAAACACGTGAACACAGCAGAGTCAGAACTTATTTCTCTGAGAGCAAACACAGATTGTAATCATGATGAATTCATGAAGTGGTCTCTGTGTCATATGTGTGTCGGGTGTTTCCTGCAGGCCTTTTGGAGATCGCTGAGTTGCTCTGAGCCAAACGCTCACACCGCCATCTGCTTCCTGCTCGCTGAATCAGCCTAAAAAGAGCATCTGAACCTTCAGCTGACCCACAGCTCAGCATACCCATCGTACCTGAACACATCTCAGCATACCCATCGTACCTGCACACATCTCAGCATACCCATCGTACCTGAACACATCTCACCGTACCCATCGTACCTGAACACATCTCACCGTACCCATCGTACCTGAACACATCTCACCGTACCCATCGTACCTGAACACATCTCACCGTACCCATCGAACCTGAACACATCTCAGCGTACCCGAACACATCTCACCGTACCCATCCAACCTGAACACATCTCACCGTACCCATCGTACCTGAACACATCTCAGCATACCCATCGTACCTGAACACATCTCACCATACCCATCGTATCTGAACACATCTCACCGTACCCATCGTACCTGAACACATCTCAGCGTACCCATCGTACCTGAACACATCTCAGCATACCCATCGTACCTGAACACATCTCACCGTACCCATCGTAACTGAACACATCTCACCGTACCCATCGTACCTGAACACATCTCACCGTACCCATCGTACCTGAACACATCTCACCGTACCCATCAAACCTGAACACATCTCAGCGTACCCATCGTACCTGAACACATCTCAGTATACCCATCGTACCTGAACACATCTCAGCATACCCATCGTACCTGAACACATCTCACCGTACCCATCGTAACTGAACACATCTCACCGTACCCATCGTACCTGAACACATCTCACCGTACCCATCGTACCTGAACACATCTCACCGTACCCATCGTACCTGAACACATCTCACCGTACCCATCGTACCTGAACACATCTCACCGTACCCATCAAACCTGAACACATCTCAGCGTACCCATCGTACCCGAACACATCTCACCATACCTGAACACATCTCAGCGTACCCATCGTACCTGAACACATCTTACCGTACCCATCGTACCTGAACACTTCTCAGCGTACCTGAACACATTTCAGCGTACCCATCGTACCTGAACACATCTCACCGTACCTGAACACATCTCACCGTACCCATCGTACCTGAACACATCTCACCGTACCCATCGTACCTGAACACATCTCACCATACCTGAACACAGCTCACCGTACCCATCGTACCTGAACACATCTCACCGTACCCATCAAACCTGAACACATCTCACCGTACCCATCGTACCCGAACACATCTCACCGTACCTGAACACATCTCAGCGTACCCATCGTACCTGAACACATCTCAGCGTACCTGAACACATCTCAGCGTACCCATCGTACCTGAACACATCTCAGCGTACCCATCGTACCTGAACACATCTCACCGTACCTGAACACATCTCAGCGTACCCATCGTACCTGAACACATCTTACCGTACCCATCGTACCTGAACACTTCTCAGCGTACCTGAACACATTTCAGCGTACCCATCGTACCTGAACACATCTCACCGTACCTGAACACATCTCACCGTACCCATCGTACCTGAACACATCTCACCGTACCCATCGTACCTGAACACATCTCACCGTACCTGAACACATCTCACCATACCCATCGTACCTGAACACATCTCACCGTATCCATCAAACCTGAACACATCTCACCGTACCCATCGTACCTGAACACATCTCACCATACCTGAACACATCTCACCGTACCCATCGTACCTGAACACATCTCAGCGTACCCATCAAACCTGAAAACATCTCACCGTACCCATCGTACCCGAACACATCTCACCGTACCTGAACACATCTCAGCGTACCCATCGTACCTGAACACATCTCAGCGTACCTGAACACATCTCAGCGTACCCATCGTACCTGAACACATCTCAGCGTACCCATCGTACCTGAACACATCTCACCGTACCTGAACACATCTCAGCGTACCCATCGTACCTGAACACTTCTCAGCGTACCTGAACACATCTCAGCGTACCCATCGTACCTGAACACATCTCACCGTACCCATCGTACCCGAACACATCTCACCGTACCTGAACACATCTCAGCGTACCCATCGTACCTGAACACATCTCACCGTACCCATCCAACCTGAACACATCTCACCGTACCCATCGTAACTGAACACATCTCACCGTACCCATCAAACCTGAACACATCTCACCGTACCCATCCAACCTGAACACATCTCACCGTACCCATCGTACCTGAACACATCTCACCGTACCCATCGTACCTGAACACATCTCACCGTACCCGAACACATCTCACCGTACCCATCAAACCTGAACACATCTCACCGTACCCATCGTACCTGAACACATCTCACCGTACCCATCGTACCTGAACACATCTCACCGTACCCATCCAACCTGAACACATCTCACCGTACCCATCGTAACTGAACACATCTCACCGTACCCATCAAACCTGAACACATCTCACCGTACCCATCGTACCCGAACACATCTCACCGTACCTGAACACATCTCAGCGTACCCATCGTACCTGAACACATCTCACCGTACCCATCGTACCTGAACACATCTCACCGTACCCATCGTACCTGAACACATCTCACCGTACCCATCGTACCTGAACACATATCACCATACCCATCGTACCTGAACACATCTCACCGTACCCATCGTACCTGAACACATCTCACCGTACCCATCGTACCTGAACACATCTTACCGTACCCATCGTCCGTACCCATCGTACCTGAACACATCTCACCGTACCCATCGAACCTGAACACATCTCACCGTACCCATCGTACCTGAACACATCTCACCGTACCCATCGTACCTGAACACATCTCACCGTACCCATCGTACCTGAACACATCTTACCGTACCCATCGTCCGTACCCATCGTACCTGAACACATCTCACCGTACCCATCGAACCTGAACACATCTCACCGTACCCATCGTACCTGAACATATCTCACCGTACCCATCGTACCTGAACACCTCTCACCGTACCCATCGAACCTGAACACAGCTCACCATACCCATCGTACCTGAACACCTCTCAACGTACCCATCGAACCTGAACACAGCTCACCGTACCCATCGTACCTGAACACATCTCACCGTACCCATCGTACCTGAACATATCTCACCGTAGCCATCGAACCGGAACACATCTCACCGTACTCATCGTACCTGAACACATCTCACCGTACCCATCGTCCGTACCCATCGTACCTGAACACATCTCACCGTACCATCGTACCTGAACACATCTCACCGTACCCATCGTACCTGAACACATCTTACCGTACCCATCGTCCGTACCCATCGTACCTGAACACATCTCACCGTACCCATCGAACCTGAACACATCTCACCGTACCCATCGTACCTGAACACATCTCACCGTACCCATCTTACCTGAACACATCTCACCGTACCCATCGTACCTGAACACATCTTACCGTACCCATCGTCTGTACCCATCGTACCTGAACACATCTCACCGTACCCATCGAACCTGAACACATCTCACTGTACCCATCGTACCTGAACACATCTCACCGTACCCATCGTACCTGAACACATCTCACCGTACCCATCGTACCTGAACACCTCTCACCGTACCCATCGAACCTGAACACAGCTCACCATACCCATCGTACCTGAACACCTCTCAACGTACCCATCGAACCTGAACACAGCTCACCGTACCCATCGTACCTGAACACATCTCACCGTACCCATCGTACCTGAACATATCTCACCGTAGCCATCGAATCTGAACACATCTCACCGTACCCATCGTACCTGAACACATCTCACCGTACCCATCGTCCGTACCCATCGTACCTGAACACATCTCACTGTACCCATCGTCCGTACCCATCGTACCTGAACACATCTCAACGTACCCATCGAACCTGAACACAGCTCACCATACCCATCGTACCTGAACACATCTCACCGTACCCATCGTATCTGAACATATCTCACCGTAGCCATCGAACCTGAACACATCTCACCGTACCCATCGTACCTGAACACATCTCACCGTACCCATCGTCCGTACCCATCGTACCTGAACACATCTCACCGTACCCATCGTCCGTACCCATCGTACCTGAACACATCTCAACGTACCCATCGAACCTGAACACAGCTCACCATACCCATCGTACCTGAACACATCTCACCGTACCCATCGTATCTGAACATATCTCACCGTAGCCATCGAACCTGAACACATCTCACCGTACCCATCGTACCTGAACACATCTCACCTTACCCATCGAACCTGAACACATCTCACCGTACCCATCGTATCTGAACATATCTCACCGTACCCATCGTACCTGAACACATCTCACCGTACCTGAACACATCTCACCGTACCAATCGTACCTGAACACATCTCACCATACCCATCTCACCGTACCCATCAAACCTGAACACATCTCACCGTACCCATCATACCTGAACATATCTCACTGTAGCCATCGAACCTGAACACATCTCACCGTACCCATTGTACCTGAACACATCTCACCTTACCCATCGAACCTGAACACATCTCACCGTACCCATCGTCCGTACCCATCATACCTGAACATATCTCACTGTAGCCATCGAACCTGAACACATCTCACCGTACCCATTGTACCTGAACACATCTCACCTTACCCATCGAACCTGAACACATCTCACCGTACCCATCGTATCTGAACATATCTCACCGTACCCATCCAACCTGAACACATGTCACCTTACCCATCGTACCTGAACACATCTCACCGTACCCATCGTACCTGAACACATCTCACCATACCCATCTCACCGTACCCATCGTCCTTGAACACATCTCACCGCTTTGAGGTCCTGCACACGGAGTCAAAGCTGATCGGGGCATTATTAGTTGACGTTATTATGTGTAATAAGACGCAGCTAGCCTAATCCGAACAATGTATTCATGTAGTGGGCAAACTCAAATAAAGTAACAATAGGTGGAGTTACCCCTGTGGACGATGTCGTGTTTGTGGCACCAGTGGATGGCGCGGATCAGCTGGAAGATGTAGCTGCGAACTTTGTCGGTCGGAACGCCGTTCGGTAATTCTTCCAGCAGCTCCAGCATGTTCTGACCAGGAAATAGAAATATATAGAACACATCAGGAGGAAGAGCAGGGGGTACACCTGGTGCCTTATATAATGAACAATGATGCCGATGAAGAAGATGAAGGACTAACCTTCTCCACGTACTCGAACACCAGGTAGAGTTTTCCACGGCGGCGGAACGCCTCCTTCAGCTCCACGATGTTCTCCTGCTTCAGGGTCCGGAGCATCTTCAGCTCCCGCAGCGTGGTCTCCTTAACCTCCTCATTCTCTGCTCACACACACACACACACACACACACACACACACACACACACACACACACCACACACACACACACACACACACACACACACACACACACACACACACACACACACACATTAATACTGGTGTAGAAGGGTTTATGAGGCTGTTTTCTCTGCAGGTCTGCTCTCACCTTCACTGTCCTTAAATTTCTTGATGGCCACGATCTCATTGGTGTCCTGAACACAGAGCAGAGATCATGAGGTACGATCAGACGGAACTTTATTCATCCCCGTGGGGAGACTCAGGCGTTTATGGCAGCAGCGGGGTCAGAGTTAAAAACAGGATTCACACAAGGTAAAGATAAAGTAAGATACAACATGGTGTTCAGACTGAGAGCAGGAATCAGGCTTTGAATACAAAGCTCAAACCCAGCACTCGTCTCTCTGACTCTATCGTGACTCTTCATGTCTGCATGAAATGCAAACATGAAGACCTTTTGGACGTCGGCACGTTGAGAGATTCAGTTCAACTGAGACGTGTTGCAGTCTCTCTTTAGCCCCGTTTCTCCTCGTTCCCCTGGTGTCCTACTTCCTGCTTCCTGCTGGCGGGTCTCTTTATAGCTCACAGCACTGCTCCAGTTATGTTGCCTTTCGTAAAGAGGCGGGACAGTTAATAAAACATGACTCTACTCTTCATCAGAAACCTCTAGGCGGCTGCTGCTTTACAAAAATATTAAAAGTTGCATTTTATATTATTTTATATCTAATCTTTATTAATGAGGATATAATCAATAATTGGGTAAAAGCAAGAAATAGAAGTGATAAGATTTATAACTTTCTTATAATGCAGTGTTTAAAACCAAGAAAAGACCCTGAAGATATTAGAATATCAGAAATATAAGATATATCATCATCATCATCATCATCATCATCATCATCATCATCATCATCATCATCATCATCATCGTCATCATCGACTCCTCTCAAGGTGACCCAATTCCTGAAACTCTCACTGACAGACCTGACTCTGGTGTCCCAGTTTGTGCAGAAATAACTGCTCCCTCATGGGGGGAGAACTCTTTAAAGTAGAGACACTACTTACTGATATACACCTGAACATCAGCAGGACAGGACTCTTTAAAGTAGAGACACTACACACTGATATACACCTGAACATCAGCAGGAGAGGACTCTTTAAAGTAGAGACACTACATACTGATATACACCTGAACATCAGCAGGAGAGGACTCTTTAAAGTAGAGACACTACATACTGATATACACCTGAACATCAGCAGGAGAGGACTCTTTAAAGTAGAGACACTACATACTGATATACACCTGAACATCAGCAGGAGAGGACTCTTTAAAGTAGAGACACTACATGCTGATATACACCTGAACATCAGCAGGAGAGGACTCTTTAAAGTAGAGACACTACACACTGATATACACCTGAACATCAGCAGGAGAGGACTCTTTAAAGTAGAGACACTACATGCTGATATACACCTGAACATCAGCAGGAGAGGACTCTTTAAAGTAGAGACACTACATACTGATATACACCTAAACATCAGCAGGAGAGGACTCTTTAAAGTAGAGACACTACGTAATGATATACACCTGAACATCAGCAGGAGAGGACTCTTTAAAGTAGAGACGCTACACACTGATATACACCTGAACATCAGCAGGAGAGGACTCTTTAAAGTAGAGACGCTACATACTGATATACACCTGAACATCAGCAGGAGAGGACTCTTTAAAGTAGAGACGCTACATACTGATATACACCTGAACATCAGCGGGAGAGGACTCTTTAAAGTAGAGACGCTACATACTGATATACACCTGAACATCAGCAGGAGAGGACTCTTTAAAGTAGAGACACTACATACTGATATACACCTGAACATCAGCAGGAGAGGACTCTTTAAAGTAGAGACACTACATACTGATATACACCTGAACATCTGCAGGAGAGGACTCTTTAAAGTAGAGACACTACATACTGATATACACCTGAACATCAGCAGGAGAGGACTCTTTAAAGTAGAGACACTACTAATGATATACACCTGAACATCAGCAGGAGAGGACTCTTTAAAGTAGAGACACTACATACTGATATACACCTGAACATCAGCAGGAGAGGACTCTTTAAAGTAGAGACACTACATACTGATATACACCTGAACATCAGCAGGAGAGGACTCTTTAAAGTAGAGACACTACATACTGATATACACCTGAACATCAGGAGGAGAGGACTCTTTAAAGTGGATACTCTACATACTGATATACACCTGAACATCTGGAGATCGTTGTTGTTAGCTTGTGGTGCTAGCGAGCTACGCTAACAGACAAAGTGGAGGAGAGTGAGCTAAAGGACTCTCAGTGTCATCTCAGTGGGTCTCAAATGTTTTGGTCACCATTAATGTAAACAATTATTTCCGAGGCACACGTTTATATGATCATCTCCGTCACAGAGGAACCATAATTCTGCTGTCGACTTCTTAATCAAACATGAACCAGAAAGCCTCTCAAAGTCTGACTGCTGCTTCCTGCCCGCTAACAGAGATGCTAACAGTTAGCTCCACAACACACACTCATTATGAAACACACACCTGAGTCTGTGTTATTGAGTGGGAACGCTGACACAGCATAGGGTTAGGGTTAGGGTTAGGGTTAGGGTTAGGGTTAGGTTAGGGTAGGGTTAGGGTTAGGGTTTGCAGCATAACAATGGTGGGTTAGGGTTAGGTTTAGGGTAGGGTTAGGTTTAGGGTTAGGGTTAGGTTAGGGTTTGCAGCATAACAGATGGTGGGTTAGGGTTAGGGTTAGGGTTTGCAGCATACAGATGTAGGGTTAGGGTTAGGTTAGGGTTTGCAGCATAACAGATGGTGGGTTAGGGTTAGGGTTAGGGTTTGCAGCATAACAGATGGTGGGAACGCTGACACAGCATTCCAACCATCCGTTATGCTGTGCAATTCTTTATTATTCCGCCGGGTTATTTTGCGCCTCTTCTTCTCCCGCATTGAACATCGCAGAAACTCTGTTCAAACATCAAAACGTTCAGCTCGGTCGGGAATCGATGGCTATTCTTTTTCTCATTCATAACTTTCATAATTCCGGAGATACATCCCATAATACATCACATTTTTAACATGGAAGTCAATGGAGAAACTCTTCAGACTTGAACAATCTTCATGCGACTTCAACTTCTAACTGTTCATTCATACTTTCACTCAGAAACCTCATTCCAACTTTAAAATGTTACGCATCTTTCTGACATTATTCGTGTAACACAACTTTTAAATCTGATTGTTACTTTTAGAGATATTAAACATTGTTCAGACGTTGGTACAGAGGCCTTCTTCAGATTTAGAGTGAGTGATGTCACAGCTAGAGTGGAGGACAGATTTAATTTTGCCTTCATATATTTTTTTAAACCTGCCATAATTCCCAAACCCTACATTCCTGAGACATAAGTCTTCATGACGAACGTAGGAAAACATCTCGTAGCTTGAGAGATAAAAAAAGATTAAGCAAAATAATTAAACAAAATGCCTCTTGAGGGCATTAAGTGACAACAACTTTCAACATGCCTCCATTAAACCCCATTGTAAGTTCAGCCTCATCTTTCCCCACCACAGCCGCACACCTTTAGTTAAACTGCCAAAAAGGCCACATTATTAACCCGAAACTACACAAAAATTACACTTCAGATACTCAACTTCCTTGACATGCTTCATGCTTTGAAATGTCACCGATATCTGTTACGGTTCTTCAACAAAACGTTCATATGTAAGAGGTCTATCTCTCATTCAGAACAATGAAAATGCTCTCCTCTCACAGATTACTACACATCACCATGGAAACCTTTGATCTCTGGACACCTCGTTAGCTCAAATAGAAACACCTGTGTCAAAACTAGGGCCACCAGGGTGGGTGGAGGGGGTCCGGAGGACGGGTCTGGGCTGACAACCCAGGGGCACAGCAGAGGACCAGGAGGGGATCTCGGGCGGACGGCCCGGGGGCAAAGCAGAGTTCGAGGAGGGGCGAAGACCACAGCGGGCGAACTCAGGGGACCGGGCTCAAGGGCGAAGACCGGACAGCTCCGGAGACCGGGCAGGAGCCGGTGTCGACCGGACAGGATCCGGAGCCAGTGGGACAGGTGTCGGCAAGATTCCCCACGGAAGAGGACACAGGGCCGGCAGGACCCCCGGCAGAAGAGCAGTCGGCGGGACCTCCAACGGCACAGGACACAGGGTTGGCAGGACCCCCGGCAGGAGAGCAGTCGGCGGGGCCTCCAACGGCACAGGACATGGAGTTGGCAGGACCCCCGGCAGGAGAGCAGTCGGCGGGGCCTCCAACGGCACAGGACATGGAGTTGGCAGGACCCCCGGCAGACGAGCAGTCTGCGGGACCTCCAACGGCTCAGGACATGGGGTTGGCAGGACCCCCGGCAGACGAGCAGTCTGCGGGACCTCCAACGGCTCAGGACATGAGGTTGGCAGGACCCCCGGCAGACGAGCAGTCTGCGGGACCTCCAACGGCTCAGGACATGGAGTTGGCAGGACCCCCGGCAGAAGAGCAGTCTGCGGGACCTCCAACGGCTCAGGACATGGGGTTGGCAGGACCCCCAGCAGAAGAGCAGTCTGCGGGACCTCCAACGGCTCAGGACATGGGGTTGGCAGGACCCCCGGCAGGAGAGTAGTCTGCGGGACCTCCAACGGCACAGGAAATAGGGTTGGCAGGACCCCCGGTAGAAGAGCAGTCTGCGGGACCTCCAACGGCGCAGGACATGGAGTTGGGACTCGAGAGAGGGCTCGAGAGGGAACTCGAGAGGAAATTTGACAGTTGACTTGAGAGGTGACTTGAGAGGGATCTCGAGAGGTGACTTGAGCGGAGACTCGAGAGGAGACTTGAGAGGGAACTCGAGAGGAGACTCGAGAGGGGACTTGAGAGGGGACTCGAGAAGAGACTCGAAAAGAGACTTGAGAGGGGACTCGAGAGGAGACTCGAGAGGGGACTTGAGAGGGGACTCGAGAAGAGACTCGAAAAGAGACTTGAGAGGGAACTCGAGAGG
>CM070436.1:48666921-48674421 GCA_036324595.1 Champsocephalus gunnari | reverse complement strand
TAACCCTAACCCCTAACCCTAACCCTGCAGCACCCTAACCCCTAACCCTGCAGCACCCTAACCCCTAACCCTAACCCTGCAGCACCCTAACCCCTAACCCTGCAGCACCCTAACTGTACAAAGTCAAAGCTAATGGAAACACTCATTTGAGTTTAAGTTGAGCTCAAATACGGTATAGATTTAAAATGTAGGAGTCTCCATGTGAGACCAACACAGCTCCATAAAGAGGACAGCTTAGAAAGTAGCTCTCTCTCTCTCTCTCTCTCTCTCTCTCTCTCTCTCTCTCTCTCTCTCTCTCTCTCTCTCTCTCTCTCTCTCCTCTCTCTCTCTCTCTCTCTCTCTCTCTCTCTCTCTCTCCTCTCTCTCTCTCTCTCTCTCTCTCTCTCTCTCTCTCTCTCCTCTCTCTCTCTCTCTCTCTCTCTCTCTCTCTCTCTCTCCTCTCTCTCTCTCTCTCTCTCTCTCTCTCTCTCTCTCTCTCTCTCTCTCTCTCTCTCACACACTCTCTCTCTCTCTCACACACTCTCTCTCTCTCACACTCTCTCTCTCTCTCACACACTCTCTCTCTCTCTCACACACTCTCTCTCTCTCTCACACACTCTCTCTCTCACACACACTCTCTCTCTCTCTCTCACACACTCTCTCTCTCTCTCTCACACACACTCTCTCACTCTCACACACACACACACACACACACACACCCACGAATATTGCTAACCCCGCCCCTTTCACGTGAACGCGCACCTAACTAGATAGGCTGGATTGAGTTAACGAGTTGATAACCCTGTCACACTGTCCGGAGATTGACACCCGATGGACACACGAATATGGAATTGTGAATTTCGCACGAAGATGGCCCGAACCACACACGAAGGCAACATTTACATTACATTTAAGACATACAACTGTAACGAAAGTAACACAAACAATTGTGTTACAGTACTATAATACAGTACTGATATTTCCGACTTTGTTCTTTACTTTCTCCGTCTTTATATGTAGAAGATATTAAGTTTTCTCCTTCATGTTGTTTCCATAGCAACAACAACAACTTCCTGTCAACTCGCCTTCAAAATAATATATTATATCCTTTTTAGTTTCACAGAGCACAAATTGGGTTATTTACATAATGTGTTTACATGATTTTGTTGCAATAAAACAACCCGATGGACACACGATAAAGGAAATGTTGAAACTCGGCTGTGATCGTAGCATCGGGCCGTTCGTGAGGGCGTCGAAGCCTTCGTGTGACCGCCGGCGGGGTTTCTCAGACTTCGTCAGCGGTGGCAAAATCTTTGGCATGCCAAAAGATTGCCGAAGGACCTCGAGAAGGTTCATCTTCGTGTTGAACTCGTGGGTCCATTTTGCCCTTCGTAAGGCCATCGTGAGGGCATCGTGAGGGCATCGTGGTGCCATCGGGCATTCGCCCCGATCAGAGTGAGGGCGAATGCACCGATGATAACACGAAGATGACACGATTTGACAATCTCAATCTCAATCTTTATTTATTTATTTTGCACATTTAAAACAACCTTCAGTTGACCAACGTGCTGTACGGGCAGTAGCTACAATATATAAAGGGTACGATAATGAAACAATAATTAAAAACATAATAAAAAGCACAATAACTAGAAACATATAAAAAATAAATAAATAAAAAACACATACAAATATAAAAACGTAATGCTCAGCTCGTATTACAAGCCGTGCAGAGAGGTGAGGTTTAGCTGGGACTTAAACAGTTCAATCGACTCAGCAGTCGGCCCCGTGCTGGGGGCTGCAGCGCTGAGAGCCCCGTCACCTCGGGGGTCCCTGCTGAGCTGAGCGCCGTGCTCGAGCTGAGCTGGAGCACGGCGCTCAGCTCAGACAGGATGTGGTGCCAGTCCATGCAATGATTTAAAAACAACAAGGAAGTACTTGAACTGGATCCTGTGACTGACAGGAAGCCAATGGAGGTCTGCCAGAACGGGTGTGATGTGGTCATAACGTCTCTTCCCAGTAAGAAGGCGTGCAGCCGCATTTTGGACCGGCTGCAGGCGACGGGATCGAACACTTGTCAACACCAATATAGAGGGAGTTACAGTAGTCTAAACGAGACGTGATAAATAAGTGGATTAGCTGTTCAAATTCCTTACTAGGAAGACAGGCTTTTACCTTCCCCAGAAGCTGCAGCTGGAAGAAGCTCGTCTAGACAACTGAGCTTATCTGTTTGTCAAATGTAAAACAGTTGTCAAAGATGACTCCAAGATTTCTGACAGAGGGACGGCTGTCGGAGGCTAAGGGGCCGAGCACACTATTAAAGCCATCCAGGAGTTCAGACTGTCCAAACATTATAATCTCTGTCTTGTTTTCGTTAAGAGTCAAGAAGTTGATTTCCATCCATGATGTCATGTCTTTCAGACAGCTAAGCAAGGCACTCCTCGATTCCTTATTTGCTGTTTATAGGCAGGTATACCTGCAGATAATCTGCAAAGCAATGGTATGAAATGTTGTGCTTTTTAAAAATTGACCCCAGAGGTAGTAAATACAGACTGAACAACATGGGGCCTAGGACAGAGCCTTGTGGGACCCCATATGCTAGTGGGGCTGCAGCTGAAGAATACTGGCCAAGATGCACAGAAAGGGTCCTTTCTGACAGATAGGATTGAAACCATTTTAGGACGTTACCTTTAATACCGACACACAGTTAAGGCGTGATAGCATCATGTGGTGGTCAATGGTGTCAAAAGCAGCAGACAAATCTAAAAGCACAGGCACAGCAGAACTCCCAGAACCAGCAGTTAAAAGAAGATCATTCAAAACTCTGAGAAGAGCAGTTTCCGTGCTGTGGCGTGATTTAAAACCAGACTGAAACTTCTCTGATATGCAGTGTAAAACCAGGCGTGACTGCAGTTTCGCTAAAACCACTTTCTCTAGGACTTCAGACGGGAAGCTCAGAGATAGGTCTGAAGCTGAGAGAGAAGCTCAGAGATAGGTCTGAAGCTGAGAGAGAAGCTCAGAGATAGGTCTGAAGCTGGAGAGAGAAGCTCAGAGATAGGTCTGAAGCTGAGAGAGAAGCTCAGAGATAGGTCTGAAGCTGAGAGAGAAGCTCAGAGATAGGTCTGAAGCTGAGAGAGAAGCTCAGAGATAGGTCTGAAGCTGAGAGAGAAGCTCAGAGATAGGTCTGAAGCTGAGAGAGAAGCTCAGAGATAGGTCTGAAGCTGAGAGAGAAGCTCAGAGATAGGTCTGAAGCTGAGAGAGAAGCTCAGAGATAGGTCTGAAGCTGAGAGAGAAGCTCAGAGATAGGTCTGAAGCTGAGAGAGAAGCTCAGAGATAGGTCTGAAGCTGAGAGAGAAGCTCAGAGATAGGTCTGAAGCTGAGAGAGAAGCTCAGAGATAGGTCTGAAGCTGAGAGAGAAGCTCAGAGATAGGTCTGAAGCTGGAGAGAGAAGCTCAGAGATAGGTCTGAAGCTGGAGAGAGAAGCTCAGAGATAGGTCTGAAGCTGAGAGAGAAGCTCAGAGATAGGTCTGAAGCTGAGAGAGAAGCTCAGAGATAGGTCTGAAGCTGAGAGAGAAGCTCAGAGATAGGTCTGAAGCTGAGAGAGAAGCTCAGAGATAGGTCTGAAGCTGGAGAGAGAAGCTCAGAGATAGGTCTGAAGCTGGAGAGCAGAATGACCAAGGTTCTGTGTTTGATAAGAGGCTGCACGACAGCGAGTTTAAAAAGGTTGGAACGCAGCCTGAGGTGAGAGAGATGTTTATCCAGTAGTGTTAAAGACGTCTTCAGTAGTCTGGGAGGAATACTGTCTCAGGGGGATTGTGAAGGTTTACATGTTTAACCGCCTCAGGTGACTCGGACAGTGAACCCAGGTGAAGCTGCTGGAAGACAGCTGAGCACACAGGAGACCCTGCTGGGTCTGAGGTGGGAGGGGGAGGGGAAGACCTGCGGGCCCAGACTTTAGTGGGTGAGGACACAGGAGACCCTGCTGGGTCTGAGGTGGGAGGGGGAGGGGAAGACCTGAGGGCCCAGACTTTAGTGGGTGAGGACACACAGGAGAGACCCTAGCAGTGGGTCTGAGGTGGGAGGGGGAGGGGAAGACCTGAGGGCCCAGACTTTAGTGGGTGAGGACACAGGAGACCCTGCTGGGTCTGAGGTGGGAGGGGGAGGGGAAGACCTGAGGGCCCAGACTTTAGTGGGTGAGGACACAGGAGACCCTGCTGGGTCTGAGGTGGGAGGGGGAGGGGAAGACCTGGGGCCCAGACTTTAGTGGGTGAGGACACAACACAGGGAGAGCTGCAGGGAGTGGGAAAAAGGAACTGGGGCTAATTCTGTTTTTGGACCCAAGATTTGAAATAAAATGAGTTTTGGCACATTTAACAGCCCTCTGATATTCGCTTAAACCGTCTCTTAGAATCCCCAAGGAGACGTGAAGTGTGTCCTTCTTCCATCTCCTCTCTGCTCGTCTCCGTGCGCGTCTCAGGGCGCGGGTAGAGTCGGTTAGCCACGGTCCAGTCACAGGTTCAGGGTTCTGGCGTGAAGGGAGCGATCAGGTCCAGAATATCCGTGCAAGACGAGATGCCCTCACGAGTGCCTTACGAAGTTGCCGCTCACGAAGTTGCCGCCGGAGCCTGAGAAACTCCCCCGGCGGTCACACGATGCCCTGACGAATGGCCCGATGTTGCTACGATCACAGCCGAATTTGAACATTTCTTTTATCGTGTGTCCATCGGGTGTCACTTTCGGGACAGTGTGACGGGGGCTTTAGCGAGAGAGCATTTGTTCTGGATTAGGTAAACCGGGTAACTCAAACATATCCAGGTGAGGTGGAACCGGCTTCGTAGTACAGGAGAGTCTGCAGTGAGGACGCATCGACTGCCCCACACAGAGGACAGATCTATAGAGCTGGATCCAGATCACTAGAGCCAACAGGAAACAACACACACACACTTTCAATCGTTAGCGTTAGCGTTAGCAGCCTCTGTGTCCAGCCGAGAGACACGTTCAGAGGAAGGTGAGTATTACTAAGATACAACTACAAACCCACAATGCACCTCTTCATTTCCCCACCAGCACAGAGCGGCCACAGTCCTTTCCTCTTTCAGTGTTTACATGGCTGTTACTAAATCAGCTGGACCTCGTTACGGTCTGAACTCACCTTCCCCCACGATCCCAAGGACTTCAAACTTATTCATCACATCACCGGGGGAGGGGCTCTTCATCCAGAGGGAAGCTGCTCATGTGGAGTGGGGGGGGGGAGCTGGACAGGGGGAGGTGGGATCAGCTGGAGGGGGGGGTCAGCTGGAGGGGGGCTTCAGATGGAGGGGAGGTGGGATCAGCTGGAGGGGGGGGTCAGCTGGAGGGGGGGGTCAGCTGGAGGGGGTCTTCAGATGGAGGGGAGGTGGGATCAGCTGGAGGGGGGGTTCAGCTGGAGGGGGGGGGTCAGCTGGAGGGGGGCTTCAGATGGAGGGGAGGTGGGATCAGCTGGAGGGGGGGTTCAGATGGAGGGGGCTTCAGATGGAGGGGAGGTGGGATCAGCTGGAGGGGGGGTTCAGATGGAGGGGGCTTCAGATGGAGGGGAGGTGGGATCAGCTGGAGGGGGGGTCAGCTGGAGGGGGGGGGTCAGCTGGAGGGGGTCTTCAGATGGAGGGGAGGTGGGATCAGCTGGAGGGGGGGTTCAGGTGGAGGGGGGGGGTCAGCTGGAGGGGGGGGTCAGCTGGAGGGGAGGTGGGTTCAGATGGAGGGGGGAGGGTCAGCTGGAGGGGGGGTCAGCTGGAGGGGGTCTTCAGATGGAGGGGAGGTGGGATCAGCTGGAGGGGGGGTTCAGATGGAGGGGGCTTCAGATGGAGGGGAGGTGGGATCAGCTGGAGGGGGGGTTCAGATGGAGGGGGCTTCAGATGGAGGGGAGGTGGGATCAGCTGGAGGGGGGGGTTCAGGTGGAGGGGGGGGTCAGCTGGAGGGGGGGGTCAGCTGGAGGGGAGGTGGGTTCAGATGGAGGGCGGAGGGTCAGCTGGAGGGGGGGTCAGCTGGAGGGGGTCTTCAGATGGAGGGGAGGTGGGATCAGCTGGAGGGGAGGTGGGATCAGCTGGAGGGGGGGGGTTCAGCTGGAGGGGGGGTTCAGATGGAGGGGGGGGGTCCGCTGGAGGGGGGGGTTCAGATGGAGGGAGGGGGCCCCGAGGGCCAAACACCGGCTTCACCACATGAAGTCCTCTTCATACCTGAGGGCCCACCTTCACCTGCACACACAGGTAGATACCTTTATATACAGTAGCACACAGTATGAATATATGAGTATGTGTAGTACACATCACACAGAGGGTGATCACAGCATGAATATACGAGTATATGTAGTACACGTTACACAGAGGGTGATCACAGTATGAATATACGAGTATGTGTAGTACACATTACACAGAGGGTGATCACAGCATGGATACTACCATACGAGTATATGTAGTACACATTACACAGAGGGTGATCACAGCATGAATACTACCATACGAGTATGTGTAGTACACATTACACAGAGGGTGATCACAGTATGAATATACGAGTATATGTAGTACACATTACACAGAGGGTGATCACAGCATGAATATACGAGTATGTGTAGTACACATTACACAGAGGGTGATCACAGCATGAATATACGAGTATATGTAGTACACATTACACAGAGGGTGATCAGAGTATGAATATACGAGTATGTGTAGTACACATTACACAGAGGGTGATCACAGCATGAATATACGAGTATGTGTAGTACACATTACACAGAGGGTGATCACAGCATGAATATACGAGTATGTGTAGTACACATTACACAGAGGGTGATCACAGCATGAATATACGAGTATGTGTAGTACACATTACACAGAGGGTGATCACAGCATGAATATACGAGTATATGTAGTACACGTTACACAGAGGGTGATCACAGTATGAATATACGAGTATGTGTAGTACACATTACACAGAGGGTGATCACAGTATGAATATACGAGTATGTGTAGTACACATTACACAGAGGGTGATCACAGCATGAATATACGAGTATATGTAGTACACGTTACACAGAGGGTGATCACAGTATGAATATACGAGTATGTGTAGTACACATTACACAGAGGGTGATCACAGTATGAATATACGAGTATGTGTAGTACACATTACACAGAGGGTGATCACAGCATGGATACTACCATACGAGTATGTGTAGTACACATTACACAGAGGGTGATCACAGCATGGATACTACCATACGAGTATATGTAGTACACATTACACAGAGGGTGATCACAGTATGAATATACGAGTATGTGTAGTACACATTACACAGAGGGTGATCACAGCATGAATACTATACCATACAAGTATATGTAGTACACATTACACAGAGGGTGATCACAGTATGAATATACGAGTATATGTAGTACACATTACACAGAGGGTGATCACAGTATGAATATACGAGTATATGTAGTACACATTACACAGAGGGTGATCACAGTATGAATATACGAGTATGTG
>CM070436.1:48654421-48659421 GCA_036324595.1 Champsocephalus gunnari | reverse complement strand
TCAGGTGTATATCAGTATGTAGTGTCTCTACTTTAAAGAGTCCTCTCGTGCTGATGTTCAGGTGTATATCAGTGTGTAGTGTCTCTACTTTAAAGAGTCCTCTCCTGCTGATGTTCAGGTGTATATCAGTGTGTAGTGTCTCTACTTTAAAGAGTCCTCTGATGTTCAGGTGTATATCAGTATGTAGTGTCTCTACTTTAAATAGTCCTCTCCTACTGATGTTCAGGTGTATATCAGTATGTAGTGTCTCTACTTTAAAGAGTCCTCTCCTGCTGATGTTCAGGTGTGTATCAGTATGTAGTGTCTCTACTTTAAAGAGTCCTCTCGTGCTGATGTTCAGGTGTATATCAGTGTGTAGTGTCTCTACTTTAAAGAGTCCTCTCCTGCTGATGTTCAGGTGTATATCAGCATGTAGTGTCTCTACTTTAAAGAGTCCTCTCGTGCTGATGTTCAGGTGTATATCAGTGTGTAGTGTCTCTACTTTAAAGAGTCCTCTCCTGCTGATGTTCAGGTGTATATCAGTATGTAGTGTCTCTACTTTAAAGAGTCCTCTCCTACTGATGTTCTGGTGTATATCAGTATGTAGCGTCTCTACTTTAAAGAGTCCTCTCCTGCTGATGTTCAGGTGTATATCAGTATGTAGTGTCTCTACTTTAAAGAGTCCTCTCCTGCTGATGTTCAGGTGTATATCAGTATGTGGTGTCTCTACTTTAAAGAGTCCTCTCCTGCTGATGTTCAGGTGTATATCAGTGTGTAGTGTCTCTACTTTAAAGAGTCCTCTCCTGCTGATGTTCAGGTGTATATCAGTGTGTAGTGTCTCTACTTTAAAGAGTCCTCTCCTGCTGATGTTCAGGTGTATATCAGTGTGTAGTGTCTCTACTTTAAAGAGTCCTCTCCTGCTGATGTTCAGGTGTATATCAGTATGTAGCGTCTCTACTTTAAAGAGTCCTCTCCTGCTGATGTTCAGGTGTATATCAGTATGTAGCGTCTCTACTTTAAAGAGTCCTCTCCTGCTGATGTTCAGGTGTATATCAGTGTGTAGTGTCTCTACTTTAAAGAGTACTCTGATGTTCAGGTGTATATCAGTATGTAGTGTCTCTACTTTAAAGAGTCCTCTCCTGCTGATTTTCAGGTGTATATCAGTATGTAGCGTCTCTACTTTAAAGAGTCCTCTCCTGCTGATGTTCAGGTGTATATCAGTATGTAGTGTCTCTACTTTAAAGAGTCCTCTCCTGCTGATGTTCAGGTGTATATCAGTATGTAGTGTCTCTACTTTAAAGAGTCCTCTGATGTTCAGGTGTATATCAGTATGTAGTGTCTCTACTTTAAAGAGTCCTCTCCTGCTGATGTTCAGGTGTATATCAGTATGTAGTGTAGTGTCTCTACTTTAAAGAGTCCTCTCCTGCTGATGTTCAGGTGTATATCAGTGTGTAGTGTCTCTACTTTAAAGAGTCCTCTCCTGCTGATGTTCAGGTGTGTATCAGTGTGTAGTGTCTCTACTTTAAAGAGTCCTCTCCTGCTGATGTTCAGGTGTATATCAGTATGTAGTGTCTCTTCTTTAAAGAGTTCTCTCCTGCTGATGTTCAGGTGTATATCAGTATGTAGTGTCTCTACTTTAAAGAGTCCTCTCCTGCTGAAGTTCAGGTGTCCATCAGTATGTGGTGTCTCTACTTTAAAGAGTCCTCTCCTGCTGAAGTTCAGGTGTACATCAGTATGTAGTGTCTCTACTTTAAAGAGTCCTCTCCTGCTGAAGTTCAGGTGTACATCAGTATGTGGTGTCTCACGTCAGTTGATCCGCGTGGAGCCTCTTCACTAACCAACCCATCTCGTATCCACGAGCCTCATCAGTCGAGCCTCGTGAAGAAGAGCATAAAAAGAGAAGTCTCACTCCTCTTCGTTGTACAGAATCCCAAAAGACACACCGAGGAGCACAGACGCACGCTGATTGGTCGACGAGAGTAAAGCGTCTCCCGATTGGCTGTTGGCCTGAGCATCGTGAGATCCGATTGGCCGCTCGCTCTGTGTTTTCCTCTGCTCGCGATCCTTTGGAATACATTACAGCGTGAAGCGGAAAAATGGCAGCTGTCGAGTAGAGAGGATCTTCATCCGGAGGAAAGGGTGAGCGTGCTGTTTATGGTGGAGCTCAGCGAGAAGCAGGAAAGGTTAGTGTGGAGATGAAGGAC
Source organism: Champsocephalus gunnari (assembly GCA_036324595.1). Taxonomy (NCBI): domain Eukaryota; kingdom Metazoa; phylum Chordata; class Actinopteri; order Perciformes; family Channichthyidae; genus Champsocephalus; species Champsocephalus gunnari. The sequence goes on along the minus strand of CM070436.1, from coordinate 48,657,238 downwards.
CAGGCTATGTGTCTATATCTTTGATAAAGTGTCAGAAACAGCGTCAGAGGAGCAGCTCAGGCTAGCCGCTATCAGTTGTCAACATTGGGCCCGTCTATCACCTGGAGCCGTGTTTCTGTTTCACTGTAGAGAGCCCAGTGTATAACATGTGTATATCATGTGTATAACATATCAGCTGTTCTTAGTGTAAACAACTAGCATCACAGCTACATGTGCTGCTAACATGTGAGCGGTGACGTCACCAGGTTACCTAACAGAAACCTGAATTATGGAAATATGAATACATGAGTTATAGACAGAAACTACGGAAGGGGAGGAGGGACACTGAAAAGGGGAACAACAAACGATTTCTGAGATTTCTTTGAGACTTTTTTCTAAGAATTCTGAGATCAAAAAATAAATACAAATAAATAACATTTCCTATTTAAGTTTGGGCACATCTCAACTTTTGGCCCCTTGGACAAATAACAGTTTTTTGACCCGAAGAAGAGCATGCTTCTTCATCAAAGCCTCAGAGTAGTAACTAATGCTAACTGTGATAAAGACTTTATTTTATTATCCATCATAAGATCTTCCTGTTTCCAAATACACATTCATTTCAAATGCGTTTTAAAAGATAAAACCTGTTCAGGCTCTGTCGATATATCGGAGTAAATAAGAATGAATGGTGTGTGTGACGTATTTCATTTGAAATATATATTCTTTCCAGAGTGAATCTACAGGCAGGCTCAGCCGGTCCGGCTGGCCGTCATCATGGGGAGAACGGCTCTGAAAGGTGAGGCTGCATCGTCTCCGTCAGACACCTGAGGGACGCTCCTTCACCTTCTGCTACTTATGTTCTGGAGGGCAGTCTCCACCTGCTGTTCAGAAAGGTGTTCATACCATGGGTTTGTGATTTCAGATCAGAGGGAGGGTAAGAAGGAGAAGGCAGGAAGGATGCTTCCTCTGACGCCTCCTGCAGATAATAAAGGTGAATATTTTATGTTCCGTCATTATCTCTCTGTCAGAGAGCCCTGAGGAGCCGAGTGGTGAGGCTGAGACGTGGCTCTGAAGGAGATCAGCTGATCCACTTGGGTTTCAGAGAGCCTCACGACTAAGGGTTAAACCGTGCACCCCAGCACGTGCACTCCGCTCTGCATCAGCCAGACGGCTCGCTGCACCCTCGCTGCGAGGGGGACCCAAGTTCCCATCAGCAGAAACACGTGGGTTTGCTGTCCTGGCTCCAAGATGGTGGAATGAGCTCCCATTGACATCAGGACAGCAGAAAGCTCACACACCTTCCAGACTGAAGCTCATCTCTCTCGACTCCACCTCGAGGATAGAACTACTAACAAAGCACTTATCTACTAACAAAGCTCTTATATACTAACAAAGCACTTAAATACTAACAAAGCACTTATAGACTAACAGAGCACTTATATACTAACAGAGCACTTATATACTAACAAAGCACTTATATACTAACAAAGCTCTTATATACTAACAAAGCACTTATATACTAACAAAGCACTTATATACTAACAGAGCACTTGTATACTAGCAAAGCACTTATAGACTAACAAAGCACTTATATACTAACAAAGCACTTATATACTAACAAAGCACTTATATACTAACAAAGCACTTATAGACTAACAAAGCACTTATATACTAACAAAGCACTTATATACTAACAAAGCACTTATAGACTAACAAAGCACTTATATACTAACAAAGCACTTATATACTAACAAAGCACTTATATACTAACAAAGCACTTATAGACTAACAAAGCACTTATATACTAACAAAGCACTTATATACTAACAAAGCACTTATATACTAACAAAGCACTTATATACTAACAAAGCACTTATATACTAACAGAGCACTTGTATACTAACAAAGCACTTATAGACTAACAAAGCACTTATATACTAACAAAGCACTTATATACTAACAGAGCACTTATATACTAACAAAGCTCTTATATACTAACAGAGCACTTATATACTAACAAAGCACTTATAGACTAACAAAGCACTTATATACTAACAAAGCACTTATATACTAACAAAGCACTTATATACTAACAGAGCACTTATATACTAACAGAGCACTTATATACTAACAAAGCACTTATAGACTAACAAAGCACTTATATACTAACAGAGCACTTATATACTAACAAAGCTCTTATATACTAACAAAGCTCTTATATACTAACAGAGCACTTATATACTAACAAAGCACTTATATACTAACAAAGCACTTATAGACTAACAAAGCACTTATAGACTAACAAAGCACTTATATACTAACAAAGCACTTATATACTAACAAAGCTCTTATATACTAACAAAGCACTTATATACTAACAAAGCACTTATAGACTAACAAAGCACTTATATACTAACAGAGCACTTATATACTAACAAAGCTCTTATATACTAACAAAGCACTTATAGACTAACAAAGCTCTTATATACTAACAAAGCTCTTATATACTAACAAAGCACTTATATACTAACAAAGCTCTTATATACTAACAAAGCTCTTATATACTAACAAAGCACTTATATACTAACAAAGCACTTATATATTAACAGAGCACTGGCTTCTCTAAAGCCAGCTGAGTAGCACTTGAGATGCTTGGCTCCTGGTGGAACGTACTTCCTGTCGCTCTGGAGAAAAGCCTCCGCTAAACGTGATGTTTCATTTCATCCATCTGTGTTCAGATTCCTTCAGCTGGGAGGAGTACCTGAAGGAGACGTCCGCGACACCTGCCCCCCCCGCCTGCTTCAGACAGGTACTGCCCCTCCCCCATAGAGACCTGAT
>CM070436.1:48585807-48654321 GCA_036324595.1 Champsocephalus gunnari | reverse complement strand
TAGCTGATGATAGTCTGATGATAGTCTGATGATAGTCTGATGATAGTCTGATGATAGTCTGATGATAGTCTGATGATAGTCTGATGATAGTCTGATGATAGTCTGATGATAGTCTGATGATAGTCTGATGATAGTCTGATGATAGTCTGATGATAGTCTGATGATAGTCTGATGATAGTCTGATGATAGTCTGATGATAGTCTGATAGTCTGATAGTCTGATGATAGTCTGATGATAGTCTGATGATAGTCTGATGATAGTCTGATAGTCTGATGATAGTCTGATGATAGTCTGATGATAGTCTGATGATAGTCTGATGATAGTCTGATGAGTCTGATGATAGTCTGATGATAGTCTGATGATAGTCTGATGATAGTCTGATGATAGTCTGATGATAGTCTGATGATAGTCTGATGATAGTCTGATGATAGTCTGATGATAGTCTGATGATAGTCTGATGATAGTCTGATGATAGTCTGATGATAGTCTGATGATAGTCTGATGATAGTCTGATGAGTCTGATGATAGTCTGATGATAGTCTGATGATAGTCTGATGATAGTCTGATGATAGTCTGATGATAGTCTGATGATAGTCTGATGATAGTCTGATGATAGTCTGATGATAGTCTGATAGTCTGATGATAGTCTGATGATAGTCTGATGATAGTCTGATAGTCTGATGATAGTCTGATGATAGTCTGATGATAGTCTGATGATAGTCTGATGATAGTCTGATGATAGTCTGATGATAGTCTGATAGTCTGATGATAGTCTGATGATAGTCTGATGATAGTCTGATGATAGTCTGATAGTCTGATGAGTCTGATGATAGTCTGATGATAGTCTGATGATAGTCTGATGATAGTCTGATGATAGTCTGATGATAGTCTGATGATAGTCTGATGATAGTCTGATGATAGTCTGATGATGATAGTCTGATGATAGTCTGATGATAGTCTGATGATAGTCTGATGATAGACTGATAGTCTGATGATAGTCTGATGATAGTCTGATGATAGTCTGATAGTCTGATGATAGTCTGATGATAGTCTGATGATAGTCTGATGATAGTCTGATGATAGTCTGATGATAGTCTGATGATAGTCTGATGATAGTCTGATGATAGTCTGATGATAGTCTGATAGTCTGATGATAGTCTGATGATAGTCTGATAGTCTGATGATAGTCTGATGATAGTCTGATGATAGTCTGATGATAGTCTGATGATAGTCTGATGATAGTCTGATAGTCTGATGATAGTCTGATGATAGTCTGATGATAGTCTGATGATAGTCTGATGATAGTCTGATGATGATGATAGTCTGATGATAGTCTGATGATAGTCTGATGATAGTCTGATGATAGTCTGATGATAGTCTGATGATAGTCTGATGATAGTCTGATGATAGTCTGATGATAGTCTGATGATAGTCTGATGATAGTCTGATAGTCTGATGATAGTCTGATAGTCTGATGATAGTCTGATGATAGTCTGATGATAGTCTGATGATAGTCTGATGATAGTCTGATGTAGCTGATAGTCTGATGATAGTCTGATGATAGTCTGATGATAGTCTGATGATAGTCTGATGATAGTCTGATAGTCTGATGATAGTCTGATGATAGTCTGATGATAGTCTGATGATAGTCTGATGATAGTCTGATGATAGTCTGATGATAGACTGATGATAGTCTGATGATAGTCTGATGATAGTCTGATGATAGTCTGATGATAGTCTGATGATAGTCTGATGATAGTCTGATAGTCTGATAGTCTGATGATAGTCTGATGATAGCTGATGATAGTCTGATGATAGTCTGATGATAGTCTGATGATAGTCTGATGATAGTCTGATGATAGTCTGATGATAGTCTGATGATAGTCTGATGATAGACTGATGATAGTCTGATGATAGCTGATGATAGTCTGATGATAGTCTGATGATAGTCTGATGATAGTCTGATGATAGTCTGATGATAGTCTGATGATAGTCTGATGATAGTCTGATGATAGTCTGATGATAGTCTGATGATAGTCTGATGATAGACTGATAGTCTGATGATAGTCTGATGATAGTCTGATGATAGTCTGATGATAGTCTGATGATAGTCTGATGATAGTCTGATGATAGTCTGATGATAGTCTGATGATAGTCTGATGATAGTCTGATGATAGTCTGATGATAGTCTGATGATAGTCTGATGATAGTCTGATGATAGTCTGATGATAGTCTGATGATAGTCTGATGATAGTCTGATGATAGTCTGATGATAGTCTGATAGTCTGATGATAGTCTGATGATAGTCTGATGATAGTCTGATGATAGTCTGATGATAGTCTGATAGTCTGATGATAGTCTGATAGTCTGATGATAGTCTGATGATAGTCTGATGATAGTCTGATGATAGTCTGATGATAGTCTGATGATAGTCTGATGATAGTCTGATGATAGTCTGATGATAGTCTGATGATAGTCTGATAGTCTGATGATAGTCTGATGATAGTCTGATGATAGTCTGATGATAGTCTGATGATAGTCTGATGATAGTCTGATAGTCTGATGATAGTCTGATGATAGTCTGATGATAGTCTGATGATAGTCTGATGATAGTCTGATGATAGTCTGATGATAGTCTGATGATAGTCTGATGATAGTCTGATGATAGTCTGATGATAGTCTGATGATAGTCTGATGATAGTCTGATGATAGTCTGATGATAGTCTGATGATAGTCTGATGATAGTCTGATGATAGTCTGATGATAGTCTGATGATAGTCTGATGATAGTCTGATGATAGTCTGATGATAGTCTGATGATAGTCTGATGATAGTCTGATAGTCTGATGATAGTCTGATGATAGTCTGATGATAGTCTGATGATAGTCTGATGATAGTCTGATGATAGTCTGATGATAGTCTGATGATAGTCTGATGATAGTCTGATGATAGTCTGATGATAGTCTGATGATAGCTGATAGTCTGATGATAGTCTGATGATAGTCTGATGATAGTCTGATGATAGTCTGATGATAGTCTGATGATAGTCTGATGATAGTCTGATGATAGTCTGATGATAGTCTGATGATAGTCTGATAGTCTGATGATAGTCTGATGATAGTCTGATGATAGTCTGATGATAGTCTGATAGTCTGATGATAGTCTGATGATAGTCTGATGATAGTCTGATGATAGTCTGATGATAGTCTGATAGTCTGATGATAGTCTGATGATAGTCTGATGATAGTCTGATGATAGTCTGATGATAGTCTGATGATAGTCTGATGATAGTCTGATAGTCTGATGATAGTCTGATGATAGTCTGATGATAGTCTGATGATAGTCTGATGATAGTCTGATGATAGTCTGATGATAGTCTGATGATAGTCTGATGATAGTCTGATAGTCTGATGATAGTCTGATGATAGTCTGATGATAGTCTGATAGTCTGATGATAGTCTGATGATAGTCTGATGATAGTCTGATGATAGTCTGATGATAGTCTGATGATAGTCTGATGATAGTCTGATGATAGTCTGATGATAGTCTGATGATAGTCTGATGATAGTCTGATGATAGTCTGATAGTCTGATAGTCTGATGATAGTCTGATGATAGTCTGATGATAGTCTGATGATAGTCTGATGATAGTCTGATGATAGTCTGATGATAGTCTGATGATAGTCTGATGATAGTCTGATGATAGTCTGATGATAGTCTGATGATAGTCTGATGATAGTCTGATGATAGTCTGATGATAGTCTGATGATAGTCTGATGATAGTCTGATGATAGTCTGATGATAGTCTGATGATAGTCTGATGATAGTCTGATGATAGTCTGATGATAGTCTGATGATAGTCTGATGATAGACTGATGATAGTCTGATGATAGTCTGATGATAGTCTGATGATAGTCTGATAGTCTGATGATAGTCTGATGATAGTCTGATGATAGTCTGATAGTCTGATGATAGTCTGATGATAGTCTGATGATAGTCTGATGATAGTCTGATGATAGTCTGATAGCTGATAGTCTGATGATAGTCTGATGATAGTCTGATGATAGTCTGATGATAGTCTGATGATAGTCTGATGATAGTCTGATGATAGTCTGATGATAGTCTGATAGTCTGATGATAGTCTGATGATAGTCTGATGATAGTCTGATGATAGTCTGATGATAGTCTGATGATAGTCTGATGATAGTCTGATGATAGTCTGATGATAGTCTGATGATAGTCTGATGATAGTCTGATGATAGTCTGATGATAGTCTGATGATAGTCTGATAGTCTGATGATAGTCTGATGATAGTCTGATGATAGTCTGATGATAGTCTGATGATAGTCTGATGATAGTCTGATGATAGTCTGATGATAGTCTGATGATAGTCTGATGATAGTCTGATGATAGTCTGATGATAGTCTGATGATAGTCTGATGATAGTCTGATGATAGTCTGATGATAGTCTGATGATAGTCTGATAGTCTGATGATAGTCTGATGATAGTCTGATGATAGTCTGATGATAGTCTGATGATAGTCTGATGATAGTCTGATGATAGTCTGATGATAGTCTGATGATAGTCTGATGATAGTCTGATGATAGTCTGATGATAGTCTGATGATAGTCTGATGATAGTCTGATGATAGTCTGATGATAGTCTGATAGTCTGATGATAGTCTGATGATAGTCTGATGATAGTCTGATGATAGTCTGATGATAGTCTGATAGTCTGATGATAGTCTGATGATAGTCTGATGATAGTCTGATGATAGTCTGATGATAGTCTGATAGTCTGATGATAGTCTGATGATAGTCTGATGATAGTCTGATGATAGTCTGATAGTCTGATGATAGTCTGATGATAGTCTGATGATAGTCTGATGATAGTCTGATGATAGTCTGATGATAGTCTGATGATAGTCTGATGATAGTCTGATGATAGTCTGATGATAGTCTGATGATAGTCTGATGATAGTCTGATGATAGACTGATAGTCTGATGATAGTCTGATGATAGTCTGATAGTCTGATAGTCTGATGATAGTCTGATGATAGTCTGATGATAGTCTGATGATAGTCTGATGATAGTCTGATGATAGTCTGATGATAGTCTGATAGTCTGATGATAGTCTGATGATAGTCTGATGATAGTCTGATGATAGTCTGATGATAGTCTGATGATAGTCTGATGATAGTCTGATGATAGTCTGATAGTCTGATGATAGTCTGATGATAGTCTGATGATAGTCTGATGATAGTCTGATGATAGACTGATAGTCTGATGATAGTCTGATGATAGTCTGATGATAGTCTGATGATAGTCTGATGATAGTCTGATGATAGTCTGATGATAGTCTGATGATAGTCTGATGATAGTCTGATGATAGTCTGATGATAGTCTGATGATAGTCTGATAGTCTGATGATAGTCTGATAGTCTGATGATAGTCTGATGATAGTCTGATGATAGTCTGATGATAGTCTGATGATAGTCTGATGATAGTCTGATGATAGTCTGATGATAGTCTGATGATAGTCTGATGATAGTCTGATGATAGTCTGATAGTCTGATGATAGTCTGATGATAGTCTGATGATAGTCTGATGATAGTCTGATGATAGTCTGATGATAGTCTGATGATAGTCTGATGATAGTCTGATAGTCTGATGATAGTCTGATGATAGTCTGATGATAGTCTGATGATAGTCTGATGATAGTCTGATGATAGTCTGATGATAGTCTGATGATAGTCTGATGATAGTCTGATAGTCTGATGATAGTCTGATGATAGTCTGATGATAGTCTGATGATAGTCTGATGATAGTCTGATGATAGTCTGATGATAGTCTGATGATAGTCTGATGATAGTCTGATGATAGTCTGATGATAGTCTGATGATAGTCTGATGATAGTCTGATGATAGTCTGATAGTCTGATGATAGTCTGATGATAGTCTGATGATAGTCTGATGATAGTCTGATGATAGTCTGATGATAGTCTGATAGTCTGATGATAGTCTGATAGTCTGATGATAGTCTGATGATAGTCTGATGATAGTCTGATAGTCTGATGATAGTCTGATGATAGTCTGATGATAGTCTGATGATAGTCTGATGATAGTCTGATGATAGTCTGATGATAGTCTGATGATAGTCTGATGATAGTCTGATGATAGTCTGATGATAGTCTGATGATAGTCTGATGATAGTCTGATGATAGTCTGATGATAGTCTGATGATAGTCTGATGATAGTCTGATGATAGTCTGATGATAGTCTGATGATAGTCTGATGATAGTCTGATGATAGTCTGATAGTCTGATGATAGTCTGATGATAGTCTGATGATAGTCTGATGATAGTCTGATGATAGTCTGATGATAGTCTGATGATAGTCTGATGATAGTCTGATGATAGTCTGATGATAGTCTGATGATAGTCTGATGATAGTCTGATGATGTCTGATGATAGTCTGATGATAGTCTGATGATAGTCTGATGATAGTCTGATGATAGTCTGATGATAGTCTGATGATAGTCTGATGATAGTCTGATGATAGTCTGATGATAGTCTGATAGTCTGATGATAGTCTGATGATAGTCTGATGATAGTCTGATGATAGTCTGATGATAGTCTGATAGTCTGATGATAGTCTGATGATAGTCTGATGATAGTCTGATGATAGTCTGATGATAGTCTGATGATAGTCTGATGATAGTCTGATAGTCTGATGATAGTCTGATGATAGTCTGATGATAGTCTGATGATAGTCTGATGATAGTCTGATAGTCTGATGATAGTCTGATGATAGTCTGATGATAGTCTGATGATAGTCTGATAGTCTGATGATAGTCTGATGATAGTCTGATGATAGTCTGATAGTCTGATGATAGTCTGATGATAGTCTGATGATAGTCTGATGATAGTCTGATGATAGTCTGATGATAGTCTGATGATAGTCTGATGATAGTCTGATGATAGTCTGATGATAGTCTGATGATAGTCTGATGATAGTCTGATAGTCTGATGATAGTCTGATGTATGATAGTCTGATGATAGTCTGATGATAGTCTGATGATAGTCTGATGATAGTCTGATGATAGTCTGATGATAGTCTGATGATAGTCTGATGATAGTCTGATGATAGTCTGATGATAGTCTGATGATAGTCTGATGATAGTCTGATGATAGTCTGATGATAGTCTGATGATAGTCTGATAGTCTGATGATAGTCTGATGATAGTCTGATGATAGTCTGATGATAGTCTGATAGTCTGATGATAGTCTGATGATAGTCTGATGATAGTCTGATGATAGTCTGATAGTCTGATGATAGTCTGATGATAGTCTGATGATAGCTGATAGTCTGATGATAGTCTGATGATAGTCTGATGATAGTCTGATAGTCTGATGATAGTCTGATGATAGTCTGATGATAGTCTGATGATAGTCTGATGATAGTCTGATGATAGTCTGATGATAGTCTGATGATAGTCTGATGATAGTCTGATGATAGTCTGATGATAGTCTGATGATAGTCTGATGATAGTCTGATGATAGTCTGATGATAGTCTGATGATAGTCTGATGATAGTCTGATGATAGTCTGATGATAGTCTGATGATAGTCTGATGATAGTCTGATGATAGTCTGATGATAGTCTGATGATAGTCTGATGATAGTCTGATGATAGTCTGATGATAGTCTGATGATAGTCTGATGATAGTCTGATAGTCTGATAGTCTGATGATAGTCTGATGATAGTCTGATGATAGTCTGATGATAGTCTGATGATAGTCTGATGATAGTCTGATGATAGTCTGATGATAGTCTGATGATAGTCTGATGATAGTCTGATGATAGTCTGATGATAGTCTGATGATAGTCTGATGATAGTCTGATAGTCTGATGATAGTCTGATGATAGTCTGATGATAGTCTGATAGTCTGATGATAGTCTGATGATAGTCTGATGATAGTCTGATGATAGTCTGATGATAGTCTGATGATAGTCTGATGATAGTCTGATGATAGTCTGATAGCTGATAGTCTGATGATAGTCTGATGATAGTCTGATGATAGTCTGATGATAGTCTGATGATAGTCTGATGATAGTCTGATAGTCTGATGATAGTCTGATAGTCTGATGATAGTCTGATGATAGTCTGATGATAGTCTGATGATAGTCTGATGATAGTCTGATGATAGTCTGATGATAGTCTGATGATAGTCTGATGATAGTCTGATGATAGTCTGATGATAGTCTGATGATAGTCTGATGATAGTCTGATGATAGTCTGATGATAGTCTGATGATAGTCTGATGATAGTCTGATAGTCTGATGATAGTCTGATGATAGTCTGATAGTCTGATGATAGTCTGATGATAGTCTGATGATAGTCTGATAGTCTGATGATAGTCTGATGATAGTCTGATGATAGTCTGATGATAGTCTGATGATAGTCTGATGAGTCTGATGATAGTCTGATGATAGTCTGATGATAGTCTGATGATAGTCTGATGATAGTCTGATGATAGTCTGATGATAGTCTGATGATAGTCTGATGATAGTCTGATGATAGTCTGATGATAGTCTGATGATAGTCTGATGATAGTCTGATGATAGTCTGATGATAGTCTGATGATAGTCTGATGATAGTCTGATGATAGTCTGATGATAGTCTGATGATAGTCTGATGATAGTCTGATGATAGTCTGATGATAGTCTGATGATAGTCTGATGATAGTCTGATGATAGTCTGATGATAGTCTGATGATAGTCTGATGATAGTCTGATGATAGTCTGATAGTCTGATGATAGTCTGATGATAGTCTGATGATAGTCTGATGATAGTCTGATAGTCTGATGATAGTCTGATGATAGTCTGATGATAGTCTGATGATAGTCTGATGATAGTCTGATGATAGTCTGATGATAGTCTGATGATAGTCTGATAGTCTGATGATAGTCTGATGATAGTCTGATGATAGTCTGATGATAGTCTGATGATAGTCTGATGATAGTCTGATGATAGTCTGATGATAGTCTGATAGTCTGATAGTCTGATGATAGTCTGATGATAGTCTGATGATAGTCTGATGATAGTCTGATGATAGTCTGATGATAGTCTGATGATGATAGTCTGATGATAGTCTGATGATAGTCTGATGATAGTCTGATGATAGTCTGATGATAGTCTGATGATAGTCTGATGATAGTCTGATGATAGTCTGATGATAGTCTGATGATAGTCTGATAGTCTGATGATAGTCTGATGATAGTCTGATGATAGTCTGATGATAGTCTGATGATAGTCTGATGATAGTCTGATGATAGTCTGATGATAGTCTGATAGTCTGATGATAGTCTGATGATAGTCTGATGATAGTCTGATGATAGTCTGATGATAGTCTGATAGTCTGATGATAGTCTGATGATAGTCTGATGATAGTCTGATGATAGTCTGATGATAGTCTGATGATAGTCTGATGATAGTCTGATGATAGTCTGATGATAGTCTGATGATAGTCTGATGATAGTCTGATAGTCTGATAGTCTGATGATAGTCTGATGATAGTCTGATGATAGTCTGATAGTCTGATGATAGTCTGATGATAGTCTGATGATAGTCTGATAGTCTGATGATAGTCTGATAGTCTGATGATAGTCTGATGATAGTCTGATGATAGTCTGATGATAGTCTGATGATAGTCTGATGATAGTCTGATGATAGTCTGATGATAGTCTGATGATAGTCTGATGATAGTCTGATGATAGTCTGATGATAGTCTGATGATAGTCTGATAGTCTGATGATAGTCTGATGATAGTCTGATGATAGTCTGATGATAGTCTGATGATAGTCTGATAGTCTGATAGTCTGATGATAGTCTGATGATAGTCTGATGATAGTCTGATGATAGTCTGATGATAGTCTGATGATAGTCTGATGATAGTCTGATAGTCTGATGATAGTCTGATGATAGTCTGATGATAGTCTGATGATAGTCTGATGATAGTCTGATGATAGTCTGATGATAGTCTGATGATAGTCTGATGATAGTCTGATAGTCTGATGATAGTCTGATGATAGTCTGATGATAGTCTGATGATAGTCTGATAGTCTGATGATAGTCTGATGATAGTCTGATGATAGTCTGATGATAGTCTGATGATAGTCTGATGATAGTCTGATAGTCTGATGATAGTCTGATGATAGTCTGATGATAGTCTGATAGTCTGATGATAGTCTGATGATAGTCTGATAGTCTGATGATAGTCTGATAGTCTGATGATAGTCTGATGATAGTCTGATGATAGTCTGATGATAGTCTGATGATAGTCTGATGATAGTCTGATGATAGTCTGATGATAGTCTGATGATAGTCTGATGATAGTCTGATGATAGTCTGATGATAGTCTGATGATAGTCTGATGATAGTCTGATGATAGTCTGATGATAGTCTGATGATAGTCTGATGATAGTCTGATGATAGTCTGATGATAGTCTGATGATAGTCTGATGATAGTCTGATGATAGTCTGATGATAGTCTGATGATAGTCTGATGATAGTCTGATGATAGTCTGATGATAGTCTGATGATAGTCTGATGATAGTCTGATGATAGTCTGATGATAGTCTGATGATAGTCTGATGATAGTCTGATGATAGTCTGATAGTTGATAGTCTGATGATAGTCTGATGATAGTCTGATGATAGTCTGATGATAGTCTGATGATAGTCTGATGATAGTCTGATGATAGTCTGATGATAGTCTGATGATAGTCTGATGATAGTCTGATGTGATAGTCTGATGATAGTCTGATGATAGTCTGATGATAGTCTGATGATAGTCTGATGATAGTCTGATAGTCTGATAGTCTGATGATAGTCTGATGATAGTCTGATGATAGTCTGATGATAGTCTGATGATAGTCTGATGATAGTCTGATAGTCTGATGATAGTCTGATGATAGTCTGATGATAGTCTGATGATAGTCTGATGATAGTCTGATGATAGTCTGATGATAGTCTGATGATAGTCTGATGATAGTCTGATAGTCTGATGATAGTCTGATGATAGTCTGATGATAGTCTGATGATAGTCTGATGATAGTCTGATGATAGTCTGATGATAGTCTGATGATAGTCTGATGATAGTCTGATGATAGTCTGATGATAGCTGATGATAGTCTGATGATAGTCTGATGATAGTCTGATGATAGTCTGATAGTCTGATGATAGTCTGATGATAGTCTGATGATAGTCTGATGATAGTCTGATGATAGTCTGATGATAGTCTGATGATAGTCTGATGATAGTCTGATGATAGTCTGATGATAGTCTGATGATAGTCTGATGATAGTCTGATGATAGTCTGATGATAGTCTGATGATAGTCTGATGATAGTCTGATGATAGTCTGATGATAGTCTGATGATAGTCTGATGATAGTCTGATGATAGTCTGATAGTCTGATGATAGTCTGATGATAGTCTGATGATAGTCTGATGATAGTCTGATGATAGTCTGATAGTCTGATGATAGTCTGATGATAGTCTGATGATAGTCTGATGATAGTCTGATGATAGTCTGATGATAGTCTGATGATAGTCTGATGATAGTCTGATGATAGTCTGATGATAGTCTGATGATAGTCTGATGATAGTCTGATGATAGTCTGATAGTCTGATGATAGTCTGATGATAGTCTGATGATAGTCTGATGATAGTCTGATGATAGTCTGATGATAGTCTGATGATAGTCTGATGATAGTCTGATGATAGTCTGATGATAGTCTGATGATAGTCTGATGATAGTCTGATGATAGTCTGATGATAGTCTGATGATAGTCTGATGATAGTCTGATAGTCTGATGATAGTCTGATGATAGTCTGATGATAGTCTGATGATAGTCTGATGATAGTCTGATGATAGTCTGATGATAGTCTGATGATAGTCTGATAGTCTGATGATAGTCTGATGATAGTCTGATGATAGTCTGATGATAGTCTGATGATAGTCTGATAGTCTGATGATAGTCTGATGATAGTCTGATGATAGTCTGATGATAGTCTGATGATAGTCTGATGATAGTCTGATGATAGTCTGATAGTCTGATGATAGTCTGATGATAGTCTGATGATAGTCTGATGATAGTCTGATGATAGTCTGATGATAGTCTGATGAAGTCTGATGATAGTCTGATGATAGTCTGATGATAGTCTGATGATAGTCTGATGATAGTCTGATGATAGTCTGATGATAGTCTGATGATAGTCTGATGATAGTCTGATGATAGTCTGATGATAGTCTGATGATAGTCTGATGATAGCTGATAGTCTGATGATAGTCTGATGATAGTCTGATAGTCTGATGATAGTCTGATGATAGTCTGATGATAGCTGATGATAGTCTGATGATAGTCTGATAGTCTGATGATAGTCTGATGATAGTCTGATGATAGACTGATAGTCTGATGATAGTCTGATGATAGTCTGATGATAGTCTGATGATAGTCTGATGATAGTCTGATGATAGTCTGATGATAGTCTGATAGTCTGATGATAGTCTGATGATAGTCTGATGATAGTCTGATGATAGTCTGATGATAGTCTGATGATAGTCTGATGATAGTCTGATGATAGTCTGATGATAGTCTGATGATAGTCTGATAGTCTGATGATAGTCTGATGATAGTCTGATGATAGTCTGATGATAGTCTGATGATAGTCTGATGATAGTCTGATGATAGTCTGATGATAGTCTGATGATAGTCTGATGATAGTCTGATGATAGTCTGATAGTCTGATGATAGTCTGATGATAGTCTGATGATAGTCTGATGATAGTCTGATAGTCTGATAGTCTGATGATAGTCTGATAGTCTGATGATAGTCTGATGATAGTCTGATGATAGTCTGATGATAGTCTGATGATAGTCTGATGATAGTCTGATGATAGTCTGATGATAGTCTGATGATAGTCTGATGATAGTCTGATAGTCTGATAGTCTGATGATAGTCTGATGATAGTCTGATGATAGTCTGATGATAGTCTGATAGTCTGATAGTCTGATGATAGTCTGATAGTCTGATGATAGTCTGATGATAGTCTGATGATAGTCTGATGATAGTCTGATGATAGTCTGATGATAGTCGATAGTCTGATGATAGTCTGATGATAGTCTGATGATAGTCTGATGATAGTCTGATGATAGTCTGATGATAGTCTGATGATAGTCTGATGATAGTCTGATAGTCTGATAGTCTGATGATAGTCTGATGATAGTCTGATGATAGTCTGATAGTCTGATGATAGTCTGATGATAGTCTGATGATAGTCTGATGATAGTCTGATAGTCTGATGATAGTCTGATGATAGTCTGATGATAGTCTGATGATAGTCTGATGATAGTCTGATGATAGTCTGATGATAGTCTGATGATAGTCTGATGATAGTCTGATGATAGTCTGATGATAGTCTGATGATAGTCTGATGATAGTCTGATGATAGTCTGATGATAGTCTGATGATAGTCTGATGATAGTCTGATGATAGTCTGATGATAGTCTGATAGTCTGATGATAGTCTGATAGTCTGATAGTCTGATGATAGTCTGATGATAGTCTGATGATAGTCTGATGATAGTCTGATGATAGTCTGATGATAGTCTGATGATAGTCTGATAGTCTGATGAGTCTGATGATAGTCTGATGATAGTCTGATGATAGTCTGATGATAGTCTGATGATGATAGTCTGATGATAGTCTGATGATAGTCTGATAGTCTGATGATAGTCTGATGATAGTCTGATGATAGTCTGATGATAGTCTGATGATAGTCTGATGATAGTCTGATGATAGTCTGATGATAGTCTGATAGTCTGATGATAGTCTGATGATAGTCTGATGATAGTCTGATGATAGTCTGATGATAGTCTGATGATAGTCTGATGATAGTCTGATGATAGTCTGATGATAGTCTGATGATAGTCTGATGATAGTCTGATGATAGTCTGATAGTCTGATGATAGTCTGATGATAGTCTGATGATAGTCTGATGATAGTCTGATGATAGTCTGATGATAGTCTGATGATAGTCTGATGATAGTCTGATGATAGTCTGATGATAGTCTGATGATAGTCTGATGATAGTCTGATGATAGTCTGATGATAGTCTGATGATAGTCTGATGATAGTCTGATAGTCTGATGATAGTCTGATGATAGTCTGATGATAGTCTGATAGTCTGATGATAGTCTGATGATAGTCTGATGATAGTCTGATGATAGTCTGATAGTCTGATGATAGTCTGATGATAGTCTGATGATAGTCTGATGATAGTCTGATGATAGTCTGATGATAGTCTGATGATAGTCTGATGATAGTCTGATGATAGTCTGATGATAGTCTGATGATAGTCTGATGATAGTCTGATGATAGTCTGATAGTCTGATGATAGTCTGATGATAGTCTGATGATAGTCTGATGATAGTCTGATGATAGTCTGATGATAGTCTGATGATAGTCTGATGATAGTCTGATGATAGTCTGATGATAGTCTGATGATAGTCTGATGATAGTCTGATGATAGTCTGATGATAGTCTGATGATAGTCTGATGATAGTCTGATGATAGTCTGATGATAGTCTGATGATAGTCTGATGATAGTCTGATGATAGTCTGATGATAGTCTGATGATAGTCTGATGATAGTCTGATGATAGTCTGATGATGATAGTCTGATGATAGTCTGATGATAGTCTGATGATAGTCTGATGATAGTCTGATGATAGTCTGATGATAGTCTGATGATAGTCTGATAGTCTGATGATAGTCTGATGATAGTCTGATGATAGTCTGATGATAGTCTGATGATAGTCTGATGATAGTCTGATGATAGTCTGATGATAGTCTGATGATAGTCTGATGATAGTCTGATGATAGTCTGATGATAGTCTGATGATAGTCTGATGATAGTCTGATGATAGTCTGATGATAGTCTGATAGTCTGATAGTCTGATGATAGTCTGATGATAGTCTGATGATAGTCTGATGATAGTCTGATGATAGTCTGATGATAGTCTGATGATAGTCTGATGATAGTCTGATGATAGTCGATGATAGTCTGATGATAGTCTGATGATAGTCTGATGATAGTCTGATGATAGTCTGATGATAGTCTGATGATAGTCTGATGATAGTCTGATGATAGTCTGATGATAGTCTGATAGTCTGATGATAGTCTGATGATAGTCTGATGATAGTCTGATGATAGTCTGATGATAGTCTGATGATAGTCTGATGATAGTCTGATGATAGTCTGATGATAGTCTGATGATAGTCTGATGATAGTCTGATGATAGTCTGATGATAGCTGATAGTCTGATGATAGTCTGATGATAGTCTGATAGTCTGATAGTCTGATGATAGTCTGATGATAGTCTGATGATAGTCTGATGATAGTCTGATAGTCTGATGATAGTCTGATGATAGTCTGATGATGTCTGATGATAGTCTGATGATAGTCTGATGATAGTCTGATGATAGTCTGATAGTCTGATGATAGTCTGATGATAGTCTGATGATAGTCTGATGATAGTCTGATGATAGTCTGATAGTCTGATGATAGTCTGATGATAGTCTGATGATAGTCTGATGATAGTCTGATGATAGTCTGATGATAGTCTGATGATAGTCTGATGATAGTCTGATGATAGTCTGATGATAGTCTGATGATAGTCTGATGATAGTCTGATGATAGTCTGATAGTCTGATGATAGTCTGATGATAGTCTGATGATAGTCTGATGATAGTCTGATGATAGTCTGATGATAGTCTGATGATAGTCTGATGATAGCTGATGATAGTCTGATGATAGTCTGATGATAGTCTGATGATAGTCTGATGATAGTCTGATGATAGTCTGATGATAGTCTGATAGTCTGATAGTCTGATGATAGTCTGATGATAGTCTGATGATAGTCTGATGATAGTCTGATGATAGTCTGATGATAGTCTGATGATAGTCTGATGATAGTCTGATAGTCTGATGATAGTCTGATGATAGTCTGATGATAGTCTGATGATAGTCTGATGATAGTCTGATGATAGTCTGATAGTCTGATGATAGTCTGATGATAGTCTGATGATAGTCTGATGATAGTCTGATGATAGTCTGATGATAGTCTGATGATAGTCTGATGATAGTCTGATGATAGTCTGATGATAGTCTGATGATAGTCTGATGATAGTCTGATGATAGTCTGATGATAGTCTGATGATAGTCTGATGATAGTCTGATGATAGTCTGATGATAGTCTGATGATAGTCTGATGATAGTCTGATGATAGTCTGATGATAGTCTGATGATAGTCTGATGATAGTCTGATGATAGTCTGATGATAGTCTGATGATAGTCTGATGATAGCTGATAGTCTGATGATAGTCTGATGATAGTCTGATAGTCTGATGATAGTCTGATGATAGTCTGATGATAGTCTGATGATAGTCTGATGATAGTCTGATAGTCTGATGATAGTCTGATGATAGTCTGATGATAGTCTGATAGTCTGATGATAGTCTGATGATAGTCTGATGATAGTCTGATGATAGATAGTCTGATGATAGTCTGATGATAGTCTGATGATAGTCTGATAGTCTGATGATAGTCTGATGATAGTCTGATGATAGTCTGATGATAGTCTGATGATAGTCTGATGATAGTCTGATGATAGTCTGATGATAGTCTGATGATAGTCTGATGATAGTCTGATAGTCTGATGATAGTCTGATGATAGCTGATGATAGTCTGATGATAGTCTGATGATAGTCTGATGATAGTCTGATGATAGTCTGATGATAGTCTGATGATAGTCTGATGATAGTCTGATGATAGTCTGATAGTCTGATGATAGTCTGATGATAGTCTGATGATAGTCTGATGATAGTCTGATGATGATAGTCTGATGATAGTCTGATGAGTCTGATGATAGTCTGATGATAGTCTGATGATAGTCTGATGATAGTCTGATGATAGTCTGATGATAGTCTGATGATAGTCTGATGATAGTCTGATGATAGTCTGATGATAGTCTGATGATAGTCTGATGATAGTCTGATGATAGTCTGATGATAGTCTGATGATAGTCTGATGATAGTCTGATAGTCTGATGATAGTCTGATGATAGTCTGATGATAGTCTGATGATAGTCTGATGATAGTCTGATGATAGTCTGATGATAGTCTGATGATAGCTGAGTCTGATGATAGTCTGATAGTCTGATGATAGTCTGATGATAGTCTGATGATAGTCTGATGATAGTCTGATAGTCTGATGATAGTCTGATAGTCTGATAGTCTGATGATAGTCTGATGATAGTCTGATGATAGTCTGATAGTCTGATGATAGTCTGATGATAGTCTGATGATAGTCTGATGATAGTCTGATGATAGTCTGATGATAGTCTGATGATAGTCTGATGATAGTCTGATGATAGTCTGATGATAGTCTGATGATAGTCTGATGATAGTCTGATGATAGTCTGATGATAGTCTGATGATAGTCTGATGATAGTCTGATGATAGTCTGATGATAGTCTGATAGTCTGATAGTCTGATGATAGTCTGATGATAGTCTGATGATAGTCTGATGATAGTCTGATGATAGTCTGATAGTCTGATGATAGTCTGATGATAGTCTGATGATAGTCTGATGATAGTCTGATGATAGTCGATGATAGTCTGATGATAGTCTGATGATAGTCTGATGATAGTCTGATGATAGTCTGATGATAGTCTGATGATAGTCTGATGATAGTCTGATGATAGTCTGATGATAGTCTGATGATAGTCTGATGATAGTCTGATGATAGTCTGATAGTCTGATGATAGTCTGATGATAGTCTGATGATAGTCTGATGATAGTCTGATGATAGTCTGATGATAGTCTGATGATAGTCTGATGATAGTCTGATAGTCTGATGATAGTCTGATGATAGTCTGATGATAGTCTGATGATAGTCTGATGATAGTCTGATAGTCTGATGATAGTCTGATGATAGTCTGATGATAGTCTGATGATAGTCTGATGATAGTCTGATGATAGTCTGATGATAGTCTGATAGTCTGATGATAGTCTGATGATAGTCTGATGATAGTCTGATGATAGTCTGATGATAGTCTGATGATAGTCTGATGATAGTCTGATGATAGTCTGATGATAGTCTGATGATAGTCTGATGATAGTCTGATGATAGTCTGATGATAGTCTGATGATAGTCTGATGATAGTCTGATGATAGTCTGATAGTCTGATGATAGTCTGATGATAGACTGATGATAGTCTGATGATAGTCTGATGATAGTCTGATGATAGTCTGATGATAGTCTGATGATAGTCTGATAGTCTGATGATAGTCTGATGATAGTCTGATGATAGTCTGATGATAGTCTGATAGTCTGATAGTCTGATGATAGTCTGATGATAGTCTGATGATAGTCTGATGATAGTCTGATGATAGTCTGATGATAGTCTGATAGTCTGATGATAGTCTGATGATAGTCTGATGATAGTCTGATGATAGTCTGATGATAGTCTGATGATGATAGTCTGATGATAGTCTGATGATAGTCTGATGATAGTCTGATGATAGTCTGATGATAGTCTGATGATAGTCTGATGATAGTCTGATGATAGTCTGATGATAGTCTGATGATAGTCTGATGATAGTCTGATGATAGTCTGATGATAGTCTGATGATAGTCTGATGATAGTCTGATGATAGTCTGATGATAGTCTGATGATAGTCTGATGATAGACTGATGATAGTCTGATGATAGTCTGATGATAGTCTGATGATAGTCTGATGATAGTCTGATGATAGTCTGATGATAGTCTGATAGTCTGATGATAGTCTGATGATAGTCTGATGATAGTCTGATGATAGTCTGATGATAGTCTGATGATAGTCTGATGATGATGATAGTCTGATGATAGTCTGATGATAGTCTGATGATAGTCTGATGATAGTCTGATGATAGTCTGATGATAGTCTGATGATAGTCTGATAGTCTGATGATAGTCTGATGATAGTCTGATGATAGTCTGATGATAGTCTGATGATAGTCTGATGATAGTCTGATGATAGTCTGATAGTCTGATGATAGTCTGATGATAGTCTGATGATAGTCTGATAGTCTGATGATAGTCTGATGATAGTCTGATGATAGTCTGATGATAGTCTGATGATAGTCTGATGATAGTCTGATAGTCTGATGATAGTCTGATAGTCTGATGATAGTCTGATGATAGTCTGATGATAGTCTGATGATAGTCTGATGATAGTCTGATGATAGTCTGATGATAGTCTGATGATAGTCTGATAGTCTGATGATAGTCTGATGATAGTCTGATAGTCTGATGATAGTCTGATGATAGTCTGATGATAGTCTGATGATAGTCTGATGATAGTCTGATGATAGTCTGATGATAGTCTGATGATAGTCTGATGATAGTCTGATGATAGTCTGATGATAGTCTGATGATAGTCTGATGATAGTCTGATGATAGTCTGATGATAGTCTGATGATAGTCTGATGATAGTCTGATGATAGTCTGATGATAGTCTGATAGTCTGATGATAGTCTGATGATAGTCTGATGATAGTCTGATGATAGTCTGATGATAGTCTGATAGTCTGATGATGATAGTCTGATGATAGTCTGATGATAGTCTGATGATAGTCTGATAGTCTGATGATAGTCTGATGATAGTCTGATGATAGTCTGATGATAGTCTGATAGTCTGATGATAGTCTGATGATGATAGTCTGATGATAGTCTGATGATAGTCTGATAGTCTGATGATAGTCTGATGATAGTCTGATGATAGTCTGATAGTCTGATGATAGTCTGATGATAGTCTGATGATAGTCTGATGATAGTCTGATGATAGTCTGATGATAGTCTGATGATAGTCTGATGATAGTCTGATGATAGTCTGATGATAGTCTGATGATAGTCTGATGATAGTCTGATGATAGTCTGATGATAGTCTGATGATAGTCTGATGATAGTCTGATGATAGTCTGATGATAGTCTGATGATAGTCTGATGATAGTCTGATGATAGTCTGATGATAGTCTGATGATAGTCTGATGATAGTCTGATAGTCTGATAGTCTGATGATAGTCTGATAGTCTGATAGTCTGATGATAGTCTGATGATAGTCTGATGATAGTCTGATGATAGTCTGATGATAGTCTGATAGTCTGATGATAGTCTGATGATAGTCTGATGATAGTCTGATGATAGTCTGATGATAGTCTGATGATAGTCTGATGATAGTCTGATGATAGTCTGATGATAGTCTGATGATAGTCTGATGATAGTCTGATGATAGTCTGATGATAGTCTGATGATAGTCTGATGATAGTCTGATGATAGTCTGATAGTCTGATAGTCTGATGATAGTCTGATGATAGACTGATGATAGTCTGATGATAGTCTGATGATAGTCTGATGATAGTCTGATGATAGTCTGATGATAGTCTGATGATAGTCTGATGATAGTCTGATGATAGTCTGATGATAGTCTGATGATAGTCTGATGATAGTCTGATGATAGTCTGATGATAGTCTGATGATAGTCTGATAGTCTGATGATAGTCTGATGATAGTCTGATGATAGTCTGATGATGATAGTCTGATGATAGTCTGATGATAGTCTGATGATAGTCTGATGATAGTCTGATGATAGTCTGATGATAGTCTGATGATAGTCTGATGATAGTCTGATGATAGTCTGATGATAGTCTGATGATAGTCTGATGATAGTCTGATGATAGTCTGATGATAGTCTGATGATAGTCTGATGATAGTCTGATGATAGTCTGATGATAGTCTGATGATAGTCTGATGATAGTCTGATGATAGTCTGATGATAGTCTGATGATAGTCTGATGATAGTCTGATGATAGTCTGATGATAGTCTGATGATAGTCTGATGATAGTCTGATGATAGTCTGATGATAGTCTGATGATAGTCTGATGATAGTCTGATGATAGTCTGATAGTCTGATGATAGTCTGATGATAGTCTGATGATAGTCTGATGATAGTCTGATGATAGTCTGATGATAGTCTGATGATAGTCTGATGATAGTCTGATGATAGTCTGATGATAGTCTGATGATAGTCTGATGATAGTCTGATGATAGTCTGATGATAGTCTGATGATAGTCTGATGATAGTCTGATGATAGTCTGATGATAGTCTGATGATAGTCTGATAGTCTGATGATAGTCTGATGATAGTCTGATGATAGTCTGATGATAGTCTGATGATAGTCTGATGATAGTCTGATGATAGTCTGATGATAGTCTGATGATAGTCTGATAGTCTGATGATAGTCTGATGATAGTCTGATGATAGTCTGATGATAGTCTGATGAGTCGATGATAGTCTGATGATAGTCTGATGATAGTCTGATGATAGTCTGATGATAGTCTGATGATAGTCTGATGATAGTCTGATGATAGTCTGATGATAGTCTGATGATAGTCTGATGATAGTCTGATGATAGTCTGATGATAGTCTGATGATAGTCTGATGATAGTCTGATGATAGTCTGATGATAGTCTGATGATAGTCTGATGATAGTCTGATGATAGTCTGATAGTCTGATGATAGTCTGATGATAGTCTGATGATAGTCTGATGATAGTCTGATGATAGTCTGATAGTCTGATGATAGTCTGATGATAGTCTGATGATAGTCTGATGATAGTCTGATGATAGTCTGATGATAGTCTGATGATAGTCTGATGATAGTCTGATGATAGTCTGATGATAGTCTGATGATAGTCTGATAGTCTGATGATAGTCTGATGATAGTCTGATGATAGTCTGATGATAGTCTGATGATGATGATAGTCTGATGATAGTCTGATGATAGTCTGATGATAGTCTGATGATAGTCTGATGATAGTCTGATGATAGTCTGATGATAGTCTGATGATAGTCTGATGATAGTCTGATGATAGTCTGATGATAGTCTGATGATAGTCTGATAGTCTGATGATAGTCTGATGATAGTCTGATGATAGTCTGATGATAGTGATAGTCTGATGATAGTCTGATGATAGTCTGATGATAGTCTGATGATAGTCTGATGATAGTCTGATGATAGTCTGATGATAGTCTGATGATAGTCTGATGATAGTCTGATGATAGTCTGATGATAGTCTGATGATAGTCTGATGATAGTCTGATGATAGTCTGATGATAGTCTGATGATAGTCTGATGATAGTCTGATAGTCTGATGATAGTCTGATGATAGTCTGATGATAGTCTGATGATAGTCTGATGATAGTCTGATGATAGTCTGATGATAGTCTGATGATAGTCTGATAGTCTGATGATAGTCTGATGATAGTCTGATGATAGTCTGATGATAGTCTGATGATAGTCTGATGATAGTCTGATAGTCTGATGATAGTCTGATGATAGTCTGATAGTCTGATGATAGTCTGATGATAGTCTGATGATAGTCTGATGATAGTCTGATGATAGTCTGATGATAGTCTGATGATAGTCTGATGATAGTCTGATGATAGTCTGATGATAGTCTGATGATAGTCTGATGATAGTCTGATGATAGTCTGATGATAGTCTGATGATAGTCTGATGATAGTCTGATAGTCTGATGATAGACTGATAGTCTGATGATAGTCTGATGATAGTCTGATGATAGTCTGATGATAGTCTGATGATAGTCTGATGATAGTCTGATGATAGTCTGATGATAGTCTGATAGTCTGATAGTCTGATGATAGTCTGATGATAGTCTGATGATAGTCTGATGATAGTCTGATGATAGTCTGATGATAGTCTGATAGTCTGATAGTCTGATGATAGTCTGATGATAGTCTGATGATAGTCTGATGATAGTCTGATGATAGTCTGATGATAGTCTGATGATAGTCTGATGATAGTCTGATGATAGTCTGATGATAGTCTGATGATAGTCTGATGATAGTCTGATGATAGTCTGATGATAGTCTGATGATAGTCTGATGATAGTCTGATGATAGTCTGATGATAGTCTGATGATAGTCTGATGATAGTCTGATGTTGATAGTCTGATGATAGTCTGATGATAGTCTGATGATAGTCTGATGATAGTCTGATGATAGTCTGATGATAGTCTGATGATAGTCTGATGATAGTCTGATGATAGTCTGATGATAGTCTGATGATAGTCTGATGATAGTCTGATGATAGTCTGATGATAGTCTGATGATAGTCTGATGATAGTCTGATGATAGTCTGATGATAGTCTGATGATAGTCTGATGATAGTCTGATGATAGTCTGATGATAGTCTGATGATAGTCTGATGATAGTCTGATGATAGTCTGATGATAGTCTGATGATAGTCTGATGATAGTCTGATGATAGTCTGATGATAGTCTGATGATAGTCTGATAGTCTGATGATAGTCTGATGATAGTCTGATGATAGTCTGATGATAGTCTGATAGCTGATAGTCTGATGATAGTCTGATGATAGTCTGATGATAGTCTGATGATAGTCTGATGATAGTCTGATGATAGTCTGATGATAGTCTGATGATAGTCTGATAGTCTGATGATAGTCTGATGATAGTCTGATGATAGTCTGATGATAGTCTGATGATAGTCTGATGATAGTCTGATGATAGTCTGATGATAGTCTGATGATAGTCTGATGATAGTCTGATAGTCTGATGATAGTCTGATGATAGTCTGATGATAGTCTGATGATAGTCTGATGATAGTCTGATAGTCTGATGATAGTCTGATGATAGTCTGATAGTCTGATGATAGTCTGATGATAGTCTGATGATAGTCTGATGATAGTCTGATGATAGTCTGATGATAGTCTGATGATAGTCTGATGATAGTCTGATGATAGTCTGATAGTCTGATGATAGTCTGATGATAGTCTGATGATAGTCTGATAGTCTGATGATAGTCTGATGATAGTCTGATGATAGTCTGATGATAGTCTGATGATAGTCTGATGATAGTCTGATGATAGTCTGATGATGATAGTCTGATGATAGTCTGATGATAGTCTGATGATAGTCTGATGATAGTCTGATGATAGTCTGATGATAGTCTGATGATAGTCTGATGATAGTCTGATGATAGTCTGATGATAGTCTGATGATAGTCTGATGATAGTCTGATGATAGTCTGATGATAGTCTGATAGTCTGATGATAGTCTGATGATAGTCTGATGATAGTCTGATGATAGTCTGATGATAGTCTGATGATAGTCTGATGATAGTCTGATGATAGTCTGATGATAGTCTGATGATAGTCTGATGATAGTCTGATGATAGTCTGATGATAGTCTGATGATAGTCTGATGATAGTCTGATGATAGTCTGATGATAGTCTGATGATAGTCTGATGATAGTCTGATAGTCTGATGATAGTCTGATGATAGTCTGATAGTCTGATGATAGTCTGATGATAGTCTGATGATAGTCTGATGATAGTCTGATGATAGTCTGATGATAGTCTGATAGTCTGATGATAGTCTGATGATAGTCTGATGATAGTCTGATGATAGTCTGATGATAGACTGATAGTCTGATGATAGTCTGATGATAGTCTGATGATAGTCTGATGATAGTCTGATGATAGTCTGATGATAGTCTGATGATAGTCTGATGATAGTCTGATGATAGTCTGATGATAGTCTGATGATAGTCTGATGATAGTCTGATGATAGTCTGATGATAGTCTGATGATAGTCTGATGATAGTCTGATGATAGTCTGATGATAGTCTGATGATAGTCTGATGATAGTCTGATGATAGTCTGATAGTCTGATGATAGACTGATGATAGTCTGATGATAGTCTGATGATAGTCTGATGATAGTCTGATGATAGTCTGATGATAGTCTGATGATAGTCTGATGATAGTCTGATGATAGTCTGATGATAGTCTGATGATAGTCTGATAGTCTGATAGTCTGATGATAGTCTGATGATAGTCTGATGATAGTCTGATAGTCTGATGATAGTCTGATGATAGTCTGATGATAGTCTGATAGTCTGATGATAGTCTGATGATAGTCTGATGATAGTCTGATGATAGTCTGATGATAGTCTGATAGTCTGATGATAGTCTGATGATAGTCTGATGATAGTCTGATGATAGTCTGATGATAGTCTGATGATAGTCTGATGATAGTCTGATGATAGTCTGATGATAGTCTGATGATAGTCTGATGATAGTCTGATGATAGTCTGATGATAGTCTGATGATAGTCTGATGATAGTCTGATGATAGTCTGATGATAGTCTGATGATAGTCTGATGATAGTCTGATGATAGTCTGATGATAGTCTGATGATAGTCTGATGATAGTCTGATGATAGTCTGATGATAGTCTGATGATAGTCTGATGATAGTCTGATGATAGTCTGATGATAGTCTGATGATAGTCTGATGATAGTCTGATGATAGTCTGATGATAGTCTGATGATAGTCTGATGATAGTCTGATGATAGTCTGATGATAGTCTGATGATAGTCTGATAGTCTGATGATAGTCTGATGATAGTCTGATGATAGTCTGATGATAGTCTGATGATAGTCTGATGATAGTCTGATAGTCTGATGATAGTCTGATGATAGTCTGATAGTCTGATGATAGTCTGATGATAGTCTGATGATAGTCTGATGATAGTCTGATGATAGTCTGATGATAGTCTGATGATAGTCTGATGATAGTCTGATGATAGTCTGATGATAGTCTGATGATAGTCTGATGATAGTCTGATGATAGTCTGATGATAGTCTGATGATAGTCTGATGATAGTCTGATGATAGTCTGATGATAGTCTGATGATAGTCTGATGATAGTCTGATGATAGTCTGATAGTCTGATGATAGTCTGATGATAGTCTGATGATAGTCTGATAGTCTGATGATAGTCTGATGATAGTCTGATGATAGTCTGATGATAGTCTGATGATAGTCTGATGATAGTCTGATGATAGTCTGATGATAGTCTGATGATAGTCTGATGATAGTCTGATGATAGTCTGATGATAGTCTGATGATAGTCTGATGATAGTCTGATGATAGTCTGATGATAGTCTGATGATAGTCTGATAGTCTGATGATAGTCTGATGATAGTCTGATGATAGTCTGATGATAGTCTGATGATAGTCTGATAGTCTGATGATAGTCTGATGATAGTCTGATGATAGTCTGATGATAGTCTGATGATAGTCTGATGATAGTCTGATGATAGTCTGATGATAGCTGATAGTCTGATGATAGTCTGATAGTCTGATAGTCTGATGATAGTCTGATGATAGTCTGATGATAGTCTGATAGTCTGATGATAGTCTGATGATAGTCTGATGATAGTCTGATGATAGTCTGATGATAGTCTGATGATAGTCTGATGATAGTCTGATGATAGTCTGATGATAGTCTGATGATAGTCTGATGATAGTCTGATGATAGTCTGATGATAGTCTGATGATAGTCTGATGATAGTCTGATGATAGTCTGATGATAGTCTGATGATAGTCTGATAGTCTGATAGTCTGATGATAGTCTGATGATAGTCTGATGATAGTCTGATGATAGTCTGATGATAGTCTGATGATAGTCTGATGATAGTCTGATGATAGTCTGATAGTCTGATAGTCTGATGATAGTCTGATGATAGTCTGATGATAGTCTGATGATAGTCTGATGATAGTCTGATAGTCTGATAGTCTGATAGTCTGATGATAGTCTGATGATAGTCTGATGATAGTCTGATGATAGTCTGATGATAGACTGATGATAGTCTGATGATAGTCTGATGATAGTCTGATGATAGTCTGATGATAGTCTGATGATAGTCTGATGATAGTCTGATG
The DNA here is from genome assembly GCA_036324595.1 of Champsocephalus gunnari. Taxonomy (NCBI): domain Eukaryota; kingdom Metazoa; phylum Chordata; class Actinopteri; order Perciformes; family Channichthyidae; genus Champsocephalus; species Champsocephalus gunnari. The sequence goes on along the minus strand of CM070436.1, from coordinate 48,627,388 downwards.
ATAGTCTGATGATAGTCTGATGATAGTCTGATGATAGTCTGATGATAGTCTGATGATAGTCTGATAGTCTGATAGTGATGATAGTCTGATGATAGTCTGATGATAGTCTGATGATAGTCTGATGATAGTCTGATGATAGTCTGATGATAGTCTGATGATAGTCTGATGATAGTCTGATAGTCTGATGATAGTCTGATGATAGTCTGATGATAGTCTGATGATAGTCTGATGATAGTCTGATGATAGTCTGATGATAGTCTGATGATAGTCTGATGATAGTCTGATGATAGTCTGATGATAGTCTGATGATAGTCTGATGATAGTCTGATGATAGTCTGATGATAGTCTGATGATAGTCTGATGATAGTCTGATGATAGTCTGATGATAGTCTGATGATAGTCTGATGATAGTCTGATGATAGTCTGATGATAGTCTGATGATAGTCTGATAGTCTGATGATAGTCTGATGATAGTCTGATGATAGTCTGATGATAGTCTGATGATAGTCTGATGATAGTCTGATGATAGTCTGATAGTGATAGTCTGATGATAGTCTGATGATAGTCTGATGATAGTCTGATGATAGTCTGATGATAGTCTGATGATAGTCTGATGATAGTCTGATGATAGTCTGATGATAGTCTGATGATAGTCTGATGATAGTCTGATGATAGTCTGATGATAGTCTGATGATAGTCTGATGATAGTCTGATGATAGTCTGATGATAGTCTGATGATAGTCTGATGATAGTCTGATGATAGTCTGATGATAGTCTGATGATAGTCTGATAGTCTGATGATAGTCTGATGATAGTCTGATGATAGTCTGATGATAGTCTGATGATAGTCTGATGATAGTCTGATGATAGTCTGATGATAGTCTGATGATAGTCTGATGATAGTCTGATGATAGTCTGATGATAGTCTGATGATAGTCTGATGATAGTCTGATAGTCTGATGATAGTCTGATGATAGACTGATGATAGTCTGATAGTCTGATGATAGTCTGATGATAGTCTGATGATAGTCTGATGATAGTCTGATGATAGTCTGATGATAGTCTGATGATAGTCTGATGATAGTCTGATGATAGACTGATAGTCTGATGATAGTCTGATAGTCTGATAGTCTGATGATAGTCTGATGATAGTCTGATGATAGTCTGATGATAGTCTGATGATAGTCTGATGATAGTCTGATGATAGTCTGATGATAGTCTGATGATAGTCTGATGATAGTCTGATGATAGTCTGATGATAGTCTGATGATAGTCTGATGATAGTCTGATGATAGTCTGATGATAGTCTGATGATAGTCTGATGATAGTCTGATGATAGTCTGATGATAGTCTGATGATAGTCTGATAGTCTGATAGTCTGATGATAGTCTGATGATAGTCTGATGATAGTCTGATGATAGTCTGATAGCTGATAGTCTGATGATAGTCTGATAGTCTGATAGTCTGATGATAGTCTGATGATAGTCTGATGATAGTCTGATGATAGTCTGATGATAGTCTGATGATAGTCTGATGATAGTCTGATGATAGTCTGATGATAGTCTGATGATAGTCTGATGATAGTCTGATGATAGTCTGATGATAGTCTGATGATAGTCTGATGATAGTCTGATGATAGTCTGATAGTCTGATAGTCTGATGATAGTCTGATGATAGTCTGATGATAGTCTGATGATAGTCTGATGATAGTCTGATAGTCTGATGATAGTCTGATGATAGTCTGATGATAGTCTGATGATAGTCTGATGATAGTCTGATGATAGTCTGATGATAGTCTGATGATAGTCTGATGATGATAGTCTGATGATAGTCTGATGATAGTCTGATGATAGTCTGATGATAGTCTGATGATAGTCTGATGATAGTCTGATGATAGTCTGATAGTCTGATGATAGTCTGATGATAGTCTGATGATAGTCTGATGATAGTCTGATGATAGTCTGATGATAGTCTGATGATAGTCTGATGATAGTCTGATGATAGTCTGATGATAGTCTGATAGTCTGATGATAGTCTGATGATAGTCTGATGATAGTCTGATGATAGTCTGATGATAGTCTGATAGTCTGATGATAGTCTGATGATAGTCTGATAGTCTGATGATAGTCTGATGATAGTCTGATGATAGTCTGATGATAGTCTGATGATAGTCTGATGATAGACTGATGATAGTCTGATGATAGTCTGATGATAGTCTGATAGTCTGATGATAGTCTGATGATAGTCTGATGATAGTCTGATGATAGTCTGATGATAGTCTGATGATAGACTGATGATAGTCTGATGATAGTCTGATGATAGTCTGATGATAGTCTGATGATGATAGTCTGATGATAGTCTGATGATAGTCTGATGATAGTCTGATGATAGTCTGATGATAGTCTGATGATAGTCTGATGATAGTCTGATAGTCTGATGATAGTCTGATGATAGTCTGATGATAGTCTGATAGTCTGATGATAGTCTGATGATAGTCTGATGATAGTCTGATGATAGTCTGATGATAGTCTGATGATAGTCTGATAGTCTGATGATAGTCTGATGATAGTCTGATGATAGTCTGATGATAGTCTGATGATAGTCTGATAGTCTGATGATAGTCTGATGATAGTCTGATGATAGTCTGATGATAGTCTGATGATAGTCTGATGATAGTCTGATGATAGTCTGATGATAGTCTGATGATAGTCTGATGATAGTCTGATGATAGTCTGATGATAGTCTGATGATAGTCTGATGATAGTCTGATAGTCTGATGATAGTCTGATGATAGTCTGATGATAGTCTGATGATAGTCTGATGATAGTCTGATGATAGTCTGATGATAGTCTGATGATAGTCTGATGATAGTCTGATAGTCTGATAGTCTGATGATAGTCTGATGATAGTCTGATGATAGTCTGATGATAGTCTGATAGTCTGATGATAGTCTGATGATAGTCTGATGATAGTCTGATGATAGTCTGATGATAGTCTGATGATAGTCTGATGATAGTCTGATGATAGTCTGATGATAGTCTGATGATAGTCTGATGATAGTCTGATAGTCTGATGATAGACTGATAGTCTGATGATAGTCTGATGATAGACTGATGATAGTCTGATGATAGTCTGATGATAGTCTGATGATAGTCTGATGATAGTCTGATGATAGTCTGATAGTCTGATGATAGTCTGATGATAGTCTGATGATAGTCTGATGATGATAGTCTGATGATAGTCTGATGATAGTCTGATAGTCTGATGATAGTCTGATGATAGTCTGATGATAGTCTGATGATAGTCTGATGATAGTCTGATGATAGTCTGATGATAGTCTGATGATAGTCTGATGATAGTCTGATGATAGTCTGATGATAGTCTGATGATAGTCTGATGATAGTCTGATGATAGTCTGATGATAGTCTGATGATAGTCTGATGATAGTCTGATGATAGTCTGATGATAGTCTGATGATAGTCTGATGATAGTCTGATAGTCTGATAGTCTGATGATAGTCTGATGATAGTCTGATGATAGTCTGATGATAGTCTGATAGTCTGATAGTCTGATGATAGTCTGATAGTCTGATAGTCTGATGATAGTCTGATGATAGTCTGATGATAGTCTGATGATAGTCTGATGATAGTCTGATAGTCTGATAGTCTGATGATAGTCTGATGATAGTCTGATGATAGTCTGATGATAGTCTGATGATAGTCTGATGATAGTCTGATGATAGTCTGATGATAGTCTGATAGTCTGATGATAGTCTGATGATAGTCTGATGATAGTCTGATGATAGTCTGATGATAGTCTGATGATAGTCTGATGATAGACTGATGATAGTCTGATGATAGTCTGATGATAGTCTGATGATAGTCTGATGATAGTCTGATGATAGTCTGATGATAGTCTGATGATAGTCTGATAGTCTGATGATAGTCTGATGATAGTCTGATGATAGTCTGATGATAGTCTGATGATAGTCTGATGATAGTCTGATGATAGTCTGATGATAGTCTGATGATAGTCTGATGATAGTCTGATGATAGTCTGATGATAGTCTGATGATAGTCTGATGATAGTCTGATGATAGTCTGATGATAGTCTGATGATAGTCTGATGATAGTCTGATGATAGTCTGATAGTCTGATAGTCTGATGATAGTCTGATGATAGTCTGATGATAGTCTGATGATAGTCTGATGATAGTCTGATAGTTGATGATAGTCTGATGATAGTCTGATAGTCTGATGATAGTCTGATGATAGTCTGATGATAGTCTGATGATAGTCTGATGATAGTCTGATGATAGACTGATGATAGACTGATGATAGTCTGATGATAGTCTGATAGTCGATGATAGTCTGATGATAGTCTGATGATAGTCTGATGATAGTCTGATGATAGTCTGATGATAGTCTGATGATAGTCTGATGATAGTCTGATGATAGTCTGATGATAGTCTGATGATAGTCTGATGATAGTCTGATGATAGTCTGATGATAGTCTGATGATAGTCTGATGATAGTCTGATGATAGTCTGATGATAGTCTGATGATAGTCTGATGATAGTCTGATGATAGTCTGATGATAGTCTGATGATAGTCTGATGATAGTCTGATGATAGTCTGATGATAGTCTGATGATAGTCTGATGATAGTCTGATGATAGTCTGATGATAGTCTGATGATAGTCTGATGATAGTCTGATGATAGTCTGATGATAGTCTGATAGTCTGATGATAGTCTGATGATAGTCTGATGATAGTCTGATGATAGTCTGATGATAGTCTGATAGTCTGATGATAGTCTGATGATAGTCTGATGATAGTCTGATGATAGTCTGATGATAGTCTGATGATAGTCTGATGATAGTCTGATGATAGTCTGATAGTCTGATGATAGTCTGATGATAGTCTGATAGTCTGATGATAGTCTGATGATAGTCTGATGATAGTCTGATGATAGACTGATGATAGTCTGATGATAGTCTGATAGTCTGATGATAGTCTGATGATAGTCTGATGATAGTCTGATGATAGTCTGATGATAGTCTGATGATAGTCTGATGATAGTCTGATGATAGTCTGATGATAGTCTGATGATAGTCTGATGATAGTCTGATGATAGTCTGATGATAGTCTGATGATAGTCTGATGATAGTCTGATGATAGTCTGATGATAGTCTGATGATAGACTGATGATAGTCTGATGATAGTCTGATGATAGTCTGATGATAGTCTGATGATAGTCTGATGATAGTCTGATGATAGTCTGATGATAGTCTGATGATAGTCTGATGAGTCTGATGATAGCTGATGATAGTCTGATGATAGTCTGATGATAGTCTGATGATAGTCTGATGATAGTCTGATGATAGTCTGATAGTCGATGATAGTCTGATGATAGTCTGATGATAGTCTGATGATAGTCTGATGATAGTCTGATGATAGTCTGATGATAGTCTGATGATAGTCTGATAGTCTGATGATAGTCTGATGATAGTCTGATGATAGTCTGATGATAGTCTGATGATAGTCTGATGATAGTCTGATGATAGTCTGATGATAGTCTGATGATAGTCTGATGATAGTCTGATGATAGTCTGATGATAGTCTGATGATAGTCTGATGATAGTCTGATGATAGTCTGATGATAGTCTGATGATAGTCTGATGATAGTCTGATGATAGTCTGATGATAGTCTGATGATAGTCTGATGATAGTCTGATGATAGTCTGATGATAGTCTGATGATAGTCTGATGATAGTCTGATGATAGTCTGATGATAGTCTGATGATAGTCTGATGAAGTCTGATGATAGTCTGATGATAGTCTGATGATAGTCTGATGATAGTCTGATGATAGTCTGATGATAGTCTGATGATAGTCTGATAGTCTGATGATAGTCTGATGATAGTCTGATGATAGTCTGATGATAGTCTGATGATAGTCTGATGATAGTCTGATGATAGTCTGATGATAGTCTGATGATAGTCTGATGATAGTCTGATAGTCTGATGATAGTCTGATGATAGTCTGATGATAGTCTGATGATAGTCTGATGATAGTCTGATGATAGTCTGATAGTCTGATAGTCTGATGATAGTCTGATGATAGTCTGATGATAGTCTGATGATAGTCTGATGATAGTCTGATGATAGACTGATGATAGTCTGATGATAGTCTGATGATAGTCTGATGATAGTCTGATAGTCTGATGATAGTCTGATGATAGTCTGATGATAGTCTGATGATAGACTGATGATAGTCTGATGATAGTCTGATGATAGTCTGATGATAGTCTGATGATAGTCTGATGATAGTCTGATGATAGTCTGATGATAGTCTGATAGTCTGATGATAGTCTGATGATAGTCTGATGATAGTCTGATGATAGTCTGATGATAGTCTGATGATAGTCTGATAGTCTGATGATAGTCTGATGATAGTCTGATGATAGTCTGATGATAGACTGATGATAGTCTGATGATAGTCTGATGATAGTCTGATGATAGTCTGATGATAGTCTGATGATAGTCTGATGATAGTCTGATGATAGTCTGATGATAGTCTGATGATAGTCTGATAGTCTGATGATAGTCTGATGATAGTCTGATGATAGTCTGATGATAGTCTGATGATAGTCTGATGATAGTCTGATGATAGTCTGATGATAGTCTGATAGTCTGATGATAGTCTGATGATAGTCTGATGATAGTCTGATGATAGTCTGATAGTCTGATGATAGTCTGATAGTCTGATAGTCTGATGATAGTCTGATGATAGTCTGATGATAGTCTGATGATAGTCTGATGATAGTCTGATGATAGTCTGATGATAGTCTGATGATAGTCTGATGATAGTCTGATGATAGTCTGATGATAGTCTGATGATAGTCTGATGATAGTCTGATGATAGTCTGATGATAGTCTGATGATAGTCTGATGATAGTCTGATGATAGTCTGATGATAGTCTGATGATAGTCTGATGATAGTCTGATGATAGTCTGATAGTCTGATAGTCTGATGATAGTCTGATGATAGTCTGATGATAGTCTGATGATAGTCTGATGATAGTCTGATAGTCTGATAGTCTGATGATAGTCTGATAGTCTGATAGTCTGATGATAGTCTGATGATAGTCTGATGATAGTCTGATGATAGTCTGATGATAGTCTGATGATAGTCTGATAGTCTGATGATAGTCTGATGATAGTCTGATGATAGTCTGATGATAGTCTGATGATAGTCTGATGATAGTCTGATGATAGTCTGATGATAGTCTGATGATAGTCTGATAGTCTGATGATAGTCTGATGATAGTCTGATGATAGTCTGATGATAGTCTGATGATAGTCTGATGATAGTCTGATGATAGTCTGATGATAGTCTGATGATAGTCTGATGATAGTCTGATAGTCTGATGATAGTCTGATGATAGTCTGATGATAGTCTGATGATAGTCTGATGATAGTCTGATGATAGTCTGATGATAGTCTGATGATAGTCTGATAGTCTGATGATAGTCTGATGATAGTCTGATGATAGTCTGATGATAGTCTGATGATAGTCTGATGATAGTCTGATGATAGTCTGATGATAGTCTGATGATAGTCTGATGATAGTCTGATGATAGTCTGATGATAGTCTGATGATAGTCTGATGATAGTCTGATGATAGTCTGATAGTCTGATGATAGTCTGATGATAGTCTGATGATAGTCTGATGATAGTCTGATGATAGTCTGATGATAGTCTGATGATAGTCTGATGATAGTCTGATGATAGTCTGATGATAGTCTGATGATAGTCTGATGATAGTCTGATGATAGTCTGATGATAGTCTGATAGTCTGATGATAGTCTGATGATAGTCTGATGATAGTCTGATGATAGTCTGATGATAGTCTGATGATAGTCTGATGATAGTCTGATGATAGTCTGATGATAGTCTGATAGTCTGATGATAGTCTGATGATAGTCTGATGATAGTCTGATGATAGTCTGATGATAGTCTGATGATAGTCTGATGATAGTCTGATGATAGTCTGATGATAGTCTGATGATAGTCTGATGATAGTCTGATGATAGTCTGATGATAGTCTGATGATAGTCTGATGATAGTCTGATGATAGTCTGATGATAGTCTGATGATAGTCTGATGATAGTCTGATGATAGTCTGATGATAGTCTGATGATAGTCTGATGATAGTCTGATGATAGTCTGATGATAGTCTGATGATAGTCTGATGATAGTCTGATGATAGTCTGATGATAGTCTGATGATAGTCTGATGATAGTCTGATGATAGTCTGATGATAGTCTGATGATAGTCTGATGATAGTCTGATGATAGTCTGATGATAGTCTGATGATAGTCTGATGATAGTCTGATGATAGTCTGATGATAGTCTGATGATAGTCTGATGATAGTCTGATGATAGTCTGATGATAGTCTGATGATAGTCTGATAGTCTGATAGTCTGATAGTCTGATGATAGTCTGATGATAGTCTGATGATAGTCTGATGATAGTCTGATGATAGTCTGATGATAGTCTGATGATAGTCTGATAGTCTGATGATAGTCTGATGATAGTCTGATGATAGTCTGATGATAGTCTGATGATAGTCTGATGATAGTCTGATGATAGTCTGATGATAGTCTGATGATAGTCTGATGATAGTCTGATGATAGTCTGATGATAGTCTGATGATAGTCTGATGATAGTCTGATGATAGTCTGATGATAGTCTGATGATAGTCTGATGATAGTCTGATGATAGTCTGATGATAGACTGATGATAGTCTGATGATAGTCTGATGATAGTCTGATGATAGTCTGATGATAGTCTGATGATAGTCTGATGATAGTCTGATGATAGTCTGATGATAGTCTGATAGTCTGATGATAGTCTGATGATAGTCTGATGATAGTCTGATGATAGTCTGATGATAGTCTGATGATAGTCTGATGATAGTCTGATGATAGTCTGATGATAGTCTGATGATAGTCTGATGATAGTCTGATGATAGTCTGATGATAGTCTGATGATAGTCTGATAGTCTGATGATAGTCTGATGATAGTCTGATGATAGTCTGATGATAGTCTGATGATAGTCTGATGATAGTCTGATGATAGTCTGATGATAGTCTGATGATAGTCTGATGATAGTCTGATGATAGTCTGATGATAGTCTGATGATAGTCTGATAGTCTGATGATAGTCTGATAGTCTGATGATAGTCTGATGATAGTCTGATGATAGTCTGATGATAGTCTGATGATAGTCTGATGATAGTCTGATGATAGTCTGATGATAGTCTGATGATAGTCTGATGATAGTCTGATGATAGTCTGATGATAGTCTGATGATAGTCTGATGATAGTCTGATGATAGTCTGATGATAGTCTGATAGTCTGATGATAGTCTGATGATAGTCTGATGATAGTCTGATGATAGTCTGATGATAGTCTGATAGTCTGATGATATGATGATAGTCTGATGATAGTCTGATGATAGTCTGATGATAGTCGATGATAGTCTGATGATAGTCTGATGATAGTCTGATGATAGTCTGATGATAGTCTGATGATAGTCTGATGATAGTCTGATGATAGTCTGATGATAGTCTGATGATAGTCTGATGATAGTCTGATGATAGTCTGATGATAGTCTGATGATAGTCTGATGATAGACTGATGATAGTCTGATAGTCTGATGATAGTCTGATGATAGTCTGATGATAGTCTGATGATAGTCTGATGATAGTCTGATGATAGTCTGATGATAGTCTGATAGTCTGATAGTCTGATGATAGTCTGATGATAGTCTGATGATAGACTGATGATAGTCTGATGATAGTCTGATGATAGTCTGATGATAGTCTGATGATAGTCTGATGATAGTCTGATGATAGTCTGATGATAGTCTGATGATAGTCTGATGATAGTCTGATGATAGTCTGATGATAGTCTGATGATAGTCTGATAGTCTGATGATAGTCTGATGATAGTCTGATGATAGTCTGATGATAGTCTGATGATAGTCTGATAGTCTGATGATAGTCTGATGATAGTCTGATGATAGTCTGATGATAGTCTGATGATAGTCTGATGATAGTCTGATGATAGTCTGATGATAGTCTGATGATAGTCTGATGATAGACTGATAGTCTGATGATAGTCTGATGATAGTCTGATGATAGTCTGATAGTCTGATGATAGTCTGATGATAGTCTGATGATAGTCTGATGATAGTCTGATGATAGTCTGATGATAGTCTGATGATAGTCTGATGATAGTCTGATGATAGTCTGATGATAGTCTGATGATAGTCTGATGATAGTCTGATGATAGTCTGATGATAGTCTGATGATAGTCTGATGATAGTCTGATGATAGTCTGATGATAGTCTGATGATAGCTGATGATAGTCTGATGATAGTCTGATGATAGTCTGATGATAGTCTGATGATAGTCTGATAGACTGATGATAGTCTGATAGTCTGATGATAGTCTGATGATAGTCTGATAGTCTGATGATAGTCTGATGATAGTCTGATGATAGTCTGATGATAGTCTGATGATAGTCTGATGATAGTCTGATGATAGTCTGATGATAGTCTGATGATAGACTGATAGTCTGATGATAGTCTGATGATAGTCTGATGATAGTCTGATGATAGTCTGATAGTCTGATGATAGTCTGATGATAGACTGATGATAGTCTGATGATAGTCTGATGATAGTCTGATGATAGTCTGATGATAGACTGATGATAGTCTGATGATAGTCTGATGATAGTCTGATGATAGTCTGATGATAGTCTGATGATAGTCTGATGATAGTCTGATGATAGTCTGATGATAGTCTGATGATAGTCTGATGATAGTCTGATGATAGTCTGATGATAGTCTGATGATAGTCTGATAGTCTGATGATAGTCTGATGATAGTCTGATGATAGTCTGATGATAGTCTGATGATAGTCTGATGATAGTCTGATGATAGTCTGATGATAGTCTGATGATAGTCTGATGATAGTCTGATGATAGTCTGATAGTCTGATGATAGTCTGATAGTCTGATGATATCTTATATATCATAGATGATAGATGAGTCTTTTAAACTTACCCGACCTCGACTTTAATGGTTTCTGTTTTTCAGTGACATCCAGTTCATTTTATAACGATTTTACTAACCCGGTGTGCCTTCCTTTATTTTATTATTATTAGTTAATTTTAACACTCCCTTTACTTTTAAAATTCATATGACTGGGGAGAAAGTTTTAATTATTTATATCTGTATCATTGCCCTTGTGTTTTTAACTGCACTTACACTTCTATGCACGGCTTTTACTAATAGAACTGGATTCACTTTTAAATTGGCCATTTTAGATCCCCCACGCACACACACACACACACACACACACACGCACGCACACACACACACACTGTCACACACACACACACTGTCACACACACACACACACACTGTCACACACACACACACACACACACACACACACACACACACACACACACACACACACACACACACACACCACCCTCCAGATCATGGGAGATCGCTTTTTGGGCATACTCTGCCGCCGTCCGGGTCCGCTCCGCTCGCACTTTGTAACCACTCGTCTGAACGGTCTTGTCTGAACGGAGCTTTGATGACGCTTTTAGAAAGGGTTTTCATAAGGTTCATGTCTACGGAGGTTTTTAATGTTGTTTAAACCCCTATCTACCGAGAGCCAGTGCACCACGCTCTTCCCCAACCTCACCCTACCTAGGGGGGTACCCTAACCCTCACCCTGGTTTAGGGTAGGGGTACCTACCTAGGGGGATACCCTAACCCTGGTACTAAACAGTGATATCTTCTGCTGTGTCTTTAGGCCGGGGTCCCCCCCTCTAATGACTTTAAGACGGGGATGAAACTTGAGGCTCGGGACCCCCGAAACTCGACGTCTGTCTGCATCGCCACGGTGATGGGTCTCACAGGGGTCCGGCTGCGACTCCGACTCGACGGCAGCGACAACTCCAACGACTTCTGGAGGCTCGTGGACTCGTCCGACATCCAGCCAATCGGAAGCTGTGAGAAGAACGGGGACATGCTGCAGCCCCCCCTGGGTAATATTATTATATAGAGACATGCTGCAGCCCCCCCCCTGGGTAATATTATTATATAGAGACATGCTGCAGCCCCCCCTGGGTAATATTATTATATAGAGCCATGCTGCAGCCCCCCCCCCTGGGTAATATTATTATATAGAGACATGCTGCAGCCCCCCCTTGGTAATATTATTATATAGAGACATGCTGCAGCCCCCCCTGGGTAATATTATTATATAGAGACATGCTGCAGCCCCTGGGTAATATTATTATATAGAGACATGCTGCAGCTGGGTAATATTATTATATAGAGACATGCTGCAGCTGGGTAATATTATTATATAGAGACATGCTGCAGCCCCCCCCCCTGGGTAATATTATTATATAGAGACATGCTGCAGCCCCCCCCCCTGGTAATATTATTATATAGAGACATGCTGCAGCCCCCCCCCTGGGTAATGTTATTATATAGAGACATGCTGCAGCATGGTAATATTATTATATAGAGCCATGCTGCAGCCCCCCCCCTGGGTAATATTATTATATAGAGACATGCTGCAGCCCCCCCCCTGGGTAATATTATTAAATAGAGACATGCTGCAGCCCCCCCCCTGGGTAATATTATTAATAGAGACATGCTGCAGCCCCCCCCCTGGGTAATATTAATAGAGACATGCTGCAGCTGGGTAATATTATTATATAGAGACATGCTGCAGCCCCCCCCCCTGGGTAATGTTATTATATAGAGACATGCTGCAGCCCCCCCCACCCCTGGGTAATGTTATTATATAGAGACATGCTGCAGCTGGGTAATATTATTATATAGAGCCATGCTGCAGCTGGGTAATATTATTATATAGAGCCATGCTGCAGCCCCCCCCCCTGGGTAATATTATTATATAGAGACATGCTGCAGCCCCCCCCCTGGGTAATATTATTAAATAGAGACATGCTGCAGCGGGTAATATTATTATATAGAGACATGCTGCAGCCCCCCCCCCTGGGTAATATTATTATATAGAGACATGCTGCAGCTGGGTAATATTATTATATAGAGACATGCTGCAGCCCCCCCCCTGGGTAATGTTATTATATAGAGACATGCTGCAGCCCCCCCCACCCCTGGGTAATGTTATTATATAGAGACATGCTGCAGCTGGGTAATATTATTATATAGAGCCATGCTGCAGCCTGGGTGATATTATTATATAGAGCCATGCTGCAGCCCCCCCCCTGGGTAATATTATTATATAGAGACATGCTGCAGCCCCCCCCCTGGGTAATATTATTAAATAGAGACATGCTGCAGCCCCCCCCCCGGGTCATATTATTATATAGAGACATGCTGCAGCTGGGTAATATTATTATATAGAGACATGCTGCACCCCTGGGTAATATTATTATATAGAGACATGCTGCAGCTGGGTAATATTATTATATAGAGACATGCTGCCCCCCCCCTGTATGAACGCGTCCTCTCACTAGGGGCTGGACACACCGAGTATAGATGTTATAGTATGTATGTTGCTATCCCTCTCAGGCTTCATGCAGTATGTTATTGTCCCTGTTATAATGTTATAGTATGTATGTTGCTATCCCTCTGCTCAGGCTTCATGCAGTATGTTGCTATCCCTCTCAGGCTTCATGCAGTATGTTGCTATCCCTCTCAGGCTTCATGCAGTATGTTGCTATCCCTCTCAGGCTTCATGCAGTATGTTGCTATCCCTCTCAGGCTTCATGCAGTATGTTGCTATCCCTCTCAGGCTTCATGCAGTATGTTGCTATCCCTCTCAGGCTTCATGCAGTATGTTGCTATCCCTCTCAGGCTTCATGCAGTATGTTGCTATCCCTCTCAGGCTTCATGCAGTATGTTGCTATCCCTCTCAGGCTTCCGGATGAACGCGTCCTCCTGGCCCATGTTCCTGCTCCGCACTCTGAACGGAGCGGAGATGGCTCCGGCCACCGCCTTCAAAAAGGTTCCTTTAACACATATTTAGAATATGACGAGATATGACATGAGAAGCGTTGTTCCAATGAGGGTCTGCCTGTGTCCAGGAGCCCCCGCGGCCCCCCCAGAACCTGTTCAGACCCGGCATGAAGCTGGAGGCCGTGGACAAGAAGAACCCCTACCTGATCTGCCCGGCCACCGTGGGCGAGGTGAAGGGCGACGAGGTGTTCGTGATGTTCGACGGCTGGAGAGGAGCCTTCGACTACTGGTGCCTCCACGAGTCCAGAGACGTGTTCCCCGTGGGCTGGTGCTCCCTCACCACACACAGCCTGCAGGCCCCAGGGAACAGTGGTGAGGGGACACACACACACACACACACACACACACACACACACACACACACACACACACACACACACAGCCTGCAGGCCCCAGGGAACAGTGGTGAGGACACGCACGCACGCACAATATATTATATCAGGTGTATTATATATATTATATTATATATATAATATAATATATATAATATTAGGTAAATGATATAATATATATTATATTATATATATATATTATATATATTATATCAGGTATATTATATTATATATATTATATTATATATATTATATCAGGTGTATTTTGGTACATATATCTGTTGTGGGACTGACCTCAGTTCAGTTCAGGTTTCTGACCCCTCTCTTTGTGGTTCTGGTCCCACAGTCTCCCTCCAGAAGCCCCTGCCCCCCCTCCCTGCCTCCCCCCCATGTAAGCCCAGCAGGAGGTCCCTGCAGCCCCCCCACCGGCTGATCCCCCCCATGCCCCCCCTGCCAGTCCGGAAGGGGGTCAGAGGCCGCCGGCCCAAGAGCGAGACCCTGGCCCTGCTGAGGGGTCTGGCTGAGGCCAAAACCCTGAACACAGCTGGAGACCAGGACCTGATCCCAGTCCTGATCCCAGACCTGATCCCAGACCTGGAGACCAGACTTCCCAAGAAGAGGGGCCCCAAACCAGGGAGCAAGGTGAGACCTGAGATCTGGTCCTAGACCTGAGACCTGACCCTAGACTCAGGGACCTGATCAGAGACCTGAGATCTGGTCCTAGACCTGAGACCTGATCAGAGACCTGACCCTAGACCTGAGACCTGATCCTAGACCTGAGACCTGATCCTAGACCTGAGACCTGATCCGAGACCTGAGACCTGATCCGAGACTCTGGAGACTCACCTAGGTTGCTCATCTCCTCCCGTCTCCCCCTCTCCTCCCGTCCCCCCCTCTCCTCCCGTCTCCCCCTCTCCTCCCCCTCTCCTCCCGTCTCCCCCTCTCCTCCCCCTCTCCTCCCATTTCCCCCTCTCCTCGCGTCTCCCCCTCTCCTCCCGTCTCCCCCTCTCCTCCCCCTCTCCTCCCGTCTCCCCCTCTCCTCCCGTCCCCCCCTCTCCTCCCGTCTCCCCCTCTCCTCCCGTCTCCCCCTCTCCTCCCGTCTCCCCCTCTCCTCCCTCTCCCCCTCTCCTCCCTCTCCCCCTCTCCTCCTCTCCTCCCTCTCCCCCCCTCCTCCCCCTCTCCTCCCCCTCCTCCCTCTCCCCCTCTCCTCCCTCTCCCCCTCTCCTCCCCTCTCCTCCCCCTCTCCTCCCTCTCCCCCTCCTCCTCTCCCCCTCTCCTCCCCTCCCCCCTCCTCCCCCTCTCCTCTCCCCTCCCCCTCCCTCCTCCCCCCCTCTCCTCCCTCCCCCCCTCTCCTCCCCCTCTCCTCCCCTCCCCCTCTCCTCCTCCCCCCCCTCTCCTCCCTCCCCCCCCTCTCCCCTCCCCCCTCTCCTCCCTCTCCCCTCTCCTCCCTCTCCCCTCTCCCTCTCCCCCTCCTCCCTCTCCCCCTCCCCCTCCCCTCTCCTCCCTCCCCCCCTCTCCTCCCTCCCCCCCTCTCCTCCCTCTCCCCCTCTCCTCCCGTCTCCCCCTCTCCTCCGTCTCCCCCTCTCCTCCCGTCTCCCCCTCTCCCCCTCTCCTCCCGTCTCCCCCTCTCCTCCCGTCCCCCTCTCCTCCCGTCTCCCCCTCTCCTCCCGTCTCCCCCTCTCCTCGCGTCTCCCCCTCTCCTCCCGTCTCCCCCTCTCCTCGCGTCTCCCCCTCTCCTCCCGTCCCCCCCTCTCCTCCCGTCTCCCCCTCTCCTCCCGTCTCCCCCTCTCCTCGCGTCTCCCCCTCTCCTCCCGTCTCCCCCTCTCCTCCTCTCCTCCCGTCTCCCCCTCTCCTCGCGTCTCCCCCTCTCCTCCCGTCCCCCCCCTCTCCTCCCGTCTCCCCCTCTCCTCCCGTCTCCCCCTCTCCTCCCGTCTCCCCCTCTCCTCGCGTCTCCCCCTCTCCTCCCGTCTCCCCCTCTCCTCCCGTCTCCCCCTCTCCTCGCGTCTCCCCCTCTCCTCCCGTCTCCCCCTCTCCTCGCGTCTCCCCCTCTCCTCCCGTCTCCCCCCCGCTGCAGTCACACAGGAGGCTACGGAGAGCGGCGAGGAACATTTCCTCAGGCATCGAAAAGCGGAACCGAAATTCACATTTCTAAATGATGCCGTTGGAATCGAAATGTTGGTTCTCGGTACTCAACCCTAGGGTTCACCCTCGCACGGCCGCATCATTGGTGTTTACTCACGTCATTCAAACCAGACGCACTGAAGGAGGCGGGGCTTATCTCCATTTAGAAACCAAGAACAACATAAACATATTTTCTAATGCTGTCAAAATTATCGCGTTAACGGCGGTAATTCATTTTTTGAATTAATTGCGTTAAAATATTTAACGCATTTAACGCATGTGCAGAATGGCCCGCCCCATACGTGCCCCCAGTGGCAGCCCAGGGTATGGCTGGGGTCGGCTGCACCCATACCAAGAAATGGCTTAGCCCCACCATGACACACGATGTTAAAGTAAGCAAAATAAAGTCTGCCAACTCGCGGAGTAAACTGCACAGACAGCAGTTAGTCAGACTGATTTCAGGAGCCAGGGTTTTGAACACTTTTGTCACGTAGTGATCGTCTTCTCAATAGAACATCTTTGATAATGTCTTCTGGCCAATCAGAATCAAGATAACGGCGTGGTGTTGTTGCAGGAAGTCCTGACGGAGAATACCTTTGCTGTAGTACATCTCTATATACATCGATACAACATTACGTAATGAAATAAGGTGTGATGACTGATAGGTGTGTGGGCTGTCTGTCATGGTGACACTCAGAACAATGTTATAATAAACATACTGTGTTAAATGGATTTATTACATGGCTTAGTTGAATACTCGATTCTGATTGGTCAATTCAGAACACGTGACACGTTGTTAATACCGAACAGACAGACCGCTGTCAAGGACTTATTGACCGTTGTTAAGGACGCTCAAATCTTCAGAAAGAAGTCCGGTCGATTTAACTGTATACAGTTGGGCCGAAAAGCAAACTGCATGCAGTTTGCTTTTCGAACTGGGACAAGAAAAACAGCGGAGAAGTAACGGGGCAGAAACCCTCCTTTTTACGCAGCGGTCCAGACATAGACATCAAACAGTTACTTTGGCATTAGGGCAGGGATATCTAGATACTTTCCAAGGTTTGACATCATGAATTGTGCTACTTTTAAAGCAAGGAGCGATGTTTTCAAATCTGTAATCAGAAAGCTCCTCAAAAACGCAAGCAGGTCCTGACCGTTGGCTTTTCAAACTGACACGAGACGCTCTCACTGTGTTTCAAATGTAACAGTTTGAAAAGCAAGCAAACTGTCTGATTGTCTTTAGTTTTCCGCTGTCGTGTGATAGCAACATGGAGGATTTTAACATTCATTTTAATATATTTGGAGAGCACAGTAATTTGGAGCAATGGTTAGTGGCTGATGCGTCCCCAGTGAAGAAAAGAAAAAGACAAGAGGGACAAGAAAACAGCGGAGAAGTAACGGGCAGAAACCCTCCTTTTTACGCAGCGGTCCAGACATAGACATCAAACGGCAAAACATACAGTGTGCAGTTCTTTGGCATCAGGGCAGGATATCGAGATACTTTCCAAGGTTTGACATCATGAATTGTGCTACTTTTAAAGCAAGCAGCGATGTTTTCAAATCTGTAATCAGAAAGCTCCTCAAAAACGCTATAGGAGCAGTTCCTGCCGTTGCTACGTTAGTTCAAACAGTATCAACGGACTATTTTTCTTCGCGGATGCATGTCAATTTAAATCAATACATACAAACTATTTTTTAAATCAATAAAATCATTTTATAAATCCATAAAAGCATTTCAATTAATATTGGGAGTCATAACGTTACTTTGTTGAGAAAGTGGCCGTGTAATAAGCGGGATAATGTGCAGCGACTTGGTCATTATGGGGAAAAGAACACCTTCATGCCGATCTAGATCCCCCGCTCGCGGGGTCCTGATCAGCCTGTCGGTGTTCTTTTCCCCATAATGACCGCGTCGCAGCACATTATCCCTTACATATCCGCCTGCTTTCATTTATCTTTCCATTCCAACAATATACATAAAGACATGGCAGATTTCGGACATAAGCCGCGTTCACACTGCGGGACTTTCCCCACAAAGGTTCATCAGAACTCTTTGGTCCTCATGAACTAAGCACAGATCGCGTTCACACCAGAATAAGTCCCTGGGGGAGGATTAGGCAAATGAAGCCGCTGCCGTCACTTCTTCTTCTTCTGCTTTGGGTTTACTGGCAGGCCACAACCCACTTCACGGCGTATACTGCCGCCCGGAGTCCCCGGCCGGAAGTCCCCGGAGTTGGGGAAGGCTTCAGTAGCAGCTGCTGGGAGTCCCAGCAGCTGCTACTGAAGCCTTCCGAGTAAATCGCCAGAACGCCGACACCTCCTCATCTCCACCGCTCCCATGTTTTCTTTTGTGTTGCCATAAGTTAGTCTCTCTGCGTTTCTGCGCTGGGCTGCTAATGCTAATAATGCTAATGCTAATAATGCTAATAATGCTAATGCGAGGATAATAAAATGGCGGCTTCACAAAACTCTTTGGGAGTGTTACGGGGCGTGGTTTGCAATCCGCCAGCCAATCAGGAATATAGCTCTTTTCTCACAAAGAGCCGCTCGAAAGTCCCTGCTCTCTAGCATGCTCTCTAGTATGCTCTCCAGCATGCTCTCTAGCATGCTCTCTAGCATGCTCTCTAGCATGCTCTCTAGCATGCTCTCTAGCATGCTCTCTAGCATGCTCTCTAGCATGCTCTCTAGCAGGGACTTTCGAGCGGGTAAAAAGGTTCGCATGAACTACTTTTAGTACCGGCTCTTTTTGGTGTGAACGCGATCAAGAACTAAGTTCCATGAACCTTTGTGGGGAAAGTACCGCAGTGTGAACGCGGCTCTTGTTCGAATGGAGATTAATCTGATTAAAAATTGTAATCGTTTGACAGCCCGAATATCTAGTTGTGACTTCGTTGTAATAGTGTGTGCTGATGAGTGTGTGCTGATGAGTGTGTGCTTTCCAGAGGAAGTCCAAGATGCTGCAGAGCCCCCCCCAGCTGCAGAGCAGCCAGGTGCCTCAGGACAGCCCCCCCAGCCTCACCTCTGTGGTCTCCACAGGTAAACTAACCCTCCTCTGGTTATCCAATCACAGCTCTGCTCTCAGAACCAGGTAGATTGACACGTACGAGGAGTCTGTCTTGGTGACGTGGTGCCTACATAAAAGTACAAATAAAACTATTATAAGAAAATGATAATAACATTCAAATATATAGTATCTCATGTGTGTGTGTTGCAGTGTGTGTGTATGTGAATAAGAGTGGGGACTGCGGCCCCCACCTGGACAGGAAGCAGATGCAGCGTCTGCCGGATCACTTCGGCCCGGGGCCGGTGAACTCTGTGCTGCAGGAGGTGGTGCAGGCCTGCATCAGCTGCACCCCCCAGCCCAGAGTCCTGCTGAGCAGCCTGCAGAGCCAGGCCGGGGGGGGGGCGCCGTCAGAGGTACACACACACACACACACACACACACACACACTGATATCACCTATTAACACTAACCCTGCAGAGCCAGGCCGGGGGGGGGGCGCCGTCAGAGGTACATACACACACACACACACACACACACACACACACACACACACACTGATATCACCTGTTAATAAGATTGAAATGAACCCTGTCTGTCTGTCTCAGTGAGGACGGACGGGGGGGTCCGGGTGGTCCGCCTGCCCTCGGCCTCGAGTGCTTCCTTCGTGCTTCGGTTCCTGGAGAACATGTGTCGACATCTTCAGTGTGACAGTCTGTTCAGCAGCCAGCCCTTCAGCCTGTGCCACAGGAAGTCAGGTAACCACTGCACTGTCACACACACACAGACACACACACACACACACACACACACACACACACACACACACACACACACACACACACGCAGAGTATCCTGTGTTTCCATTGAGTCAGTCGTGTCGTGTTGTGTCTCAGTGAAGCAGGAGGCTCTGGAGGCTCCCTCTCTGGCTCGGGGGGGGAAGAGGAGTCTCTCTGGGGTCTCCCCCCCATACGCTGCCCCCCTCTCCCCCAAGCTGCTCCGGCCTGAAGCCCACCCCTCAGAAGGTACCGCCCTATGAACAGAGGGACTGTGACAGACTGTTACAGAGTATTGAATATGAATCATCTGAATGCCCCCCCCCAGCAGAGACACGTGAAGACAGCACTCTGATGAAGGATCAGCACTTCATGGACTCGGCCTCCGTCACCCCCCGCCCCCCCCACCCCGGCAGCACCCCTCGACGCCTCGCCTCCCCCCCCTCAGAGCCGGGGGCCAAGCAGCCCCTCCGACAGGTGGAAGGTACGCATGTGATATATAAAACATCTAATGTCTCAGGGTGGGGGGGTCGGGGGTAGATCCTCACAGGAAGTGACCTCACAGGAAGTGACCCTCGCCGCTGTTGGCTAGTTAGCAGCTGTCGTGGCCGAGTTTGCATAATAGAATGCTCAAAGTCCACTTCGCCGACGAGGCGAATTCAAGTGTTGACTCGGGTATACTTAAAGAAATCCAAATCAATCAATTCATGTTTACTTATATAGCCTATAGGGGTGTAACGGTACCCGTACCAACATTATTCGGTACGGGCCCTTCGGTTCGGTACACGTGAATGTTAGGAAATGCATGTGTGTATAATAGGAAGATGAATCCACGAGGACGTCAGCAATCCTGTGGGAGCCATCAGGGAAGTAGTATGGTGAGAGTCTGGCAGGACCGCAGAGACAGATTCAGCCACGACTCGAAGTCCAGGACTCGAAGTCCAGGACTCGAAGTCCAGGACTCGAAGTCCACGACTCGAAGTCCAGGACTCGAAGTCCAGGACTCGAAGTCCAGGACTCGAAGTCCAGGACTCGAAGTCCAGGACTCGAAGTCCACGACTCGAAGTCCACGACTCGAAGTCCAGGACTCGAAGTCCAGGACTCAGGATCACCAAAAAGAGATGTGGGGAAGCTGGGTTATTGGGAACATGAGAGGACACGGGTACAGACGGAGAGAAGGAAGAAGCGAGACGTCCCCTCGACAGTCCAAGCCGATCAGCAACGCTCGGGGCTGCATCACGCCGGCTTCCAGTCGGCCAAAGAGCTGGTTTTAAAATACTACTGCTAGTTTTTAAATCACTAAATGTCTTCGGCCCGAGGTGTATAGACGACCTCCTCCATCACCATGAAGCATGCGGGAGTCTCAGGTCCTCCGGGTCGGTCTGCTCTCTGTTCCGACAATAACAGCTGAACGTGGAAAGCAGCTTTTAGTCATTATGCCCGACACGCTGCGCACGCCCGCCCAAACACTTCCTGTTTTCCAAATCCATTCAAAAGACGCACCTGTTTGCCGCTGCCTTCGATGGAGCTGCCGTACTCGCACTGCAGTCGTGTATTCATGTATTTGTTCTTAAATGTCTTCTGCTTTTAATCTGTAAAGCGCTTTGAATCGCCACGCGCTGAAAAGTGCTAGAGAAATAAAATGGCCGCGCCTTGAATCTAATCAGCCCGAACGATAAGCCTTATCACAGAGGAAGGTCTCGGACACGGAGAGGCTGTCTGCCGCCCGAACACGAAGTGGAGCTGGATGAGAAAAGGCT
This sequence comes from Champsocephalus gunnari, assembly GCA_036324595.1. NCBI lineage: Eukaryota > Metazoa > Chordata > Actinopteri > Perciformes > Channichthyidae > Champsocephalus > Champsocephalus gunnari. Next base: position 48,605,293 of record CM070436.1, on the reverse strand, counting down.
CTGGCTCCCGTTGTGCTTTAGAGACTCGAGGAACAAGCAGCCACCTGCATGCTGGGAGCGCAATGCCCTCGTCGGCCAGCAGGGTGTAACGAGGCCCGGATACCCTGCATGCTCCATTCACTTGATCAGCTGGCGGCTCACTGTCGACCGCCAACATCACGGCATTTAAATAGAATAAACAAACAAGCCAACAGGCGATGTGTGCGTCTGAACCTTTCCAGACGTCCTCTCTAGGCTCCCTGCTGTGGCGTGCATGCTCGAGAGCATTCTGCTTTCTATACAACATGAAACCAGAGCAGCCATAAGCAAAGTGTGGCTCCAGACGCTGCTTTGAGCTCCTCTGACGCCCGGTGTGTGCTCCAGCAGCCAGCTCCACCACGGGGCCCGAGGTGGGCGGGGTCTCTGAGGGGCCCGGCCGGGGTCCGTCCTGCTGGAGCATCGAGGAGGTGATGCAGTTTGTGAGGGAGGCCGACCCGGCAGCGCTAGCCCCCCACGCCGAGCTCTTCAGGAAGCACGTGAGTTCCTTTCACAATAAGATGAGTTCCTTTCACAATAAGAAGAGTTCCTTTCACAATAAGACGAGTTCCTTTCACAATAAGATGAGTTCCTTTCACAATAAGACAAGTTCCTTTCACAATAAGATGAGTTCCTTTCACAATAAGGTGAGTTCCTTTCACAATAAGATGAGTTCCTTTCACAATAAGATGAGTTCCTTTCACAATAAGATGAGTTCCTTTCACAATAAGACAAGTTCCTTTCATAATAAGATGAGTTCCTTTCACAATAGGATGAGTTCCTTTCACAATAAGACGAGTTCCTTTCACAATAAGATGAGTTCCTTTCACAATAGGATGAGTTCCTTTCACAATAAGACAAGTTCCTTTCATAATAAGATGAGTTCCTTTCACAATAGGATGAGTTCCTTTCACAATAAGGTGAGTTCCTTTCACAATAAGACGAGTTCCTTTCACAATAAGACGAGTTCCTTTCACAATAAGACGAGTTCCTTTCACGATAAGGTGAGTTCCTTTCACAATAAGATGAGTTCCTTTCACAATAAGATGAGTTCCTTTCACAATAAGATGAGTTCCTTTCACAATAAGACAAGTTCCTTTCATAATAAGATGAGTTCCTTTCACAATAGGATGAGTTCCTTTCACAATAAGACGAGTTCCTTTCACAATAAGACGAGTTCCTTTCACAATAAGATGAGTTCCTTTCACAATAAGAGGAGTTCCTTTCACAATAAGACAAGTTCCTTTCATAATAAGGAGTTCCTTTCACAATAAGATGAGTTCCTTTCACAATAGGATGAGTTCCTTTCACAATAAGACGAGTTCCTTTCACAATAAGACGAGTTCCTTTCACAATAAGACGAGTTCCTTTCACAATAATATGAGTTCCTTTCACAATAAGACGAGTTCCTTTCACAATAAGGTGAGTTCCTTTCACAATAAGATGAGTTCCTTTCATAATAAGATGAGTTCCTTTCACAATAAGGTGAGTTCCTTTCACAATAAGATGAGTTCCTTTCATAATAAGATGAGTTCCTTTCACAATAAGATGAGTTCCTTTCACAATAATATGAGTTCCTTTCACAATAAGACGAGTTCCTTTCACAATAAGATGAGTTCCTTTCACAATAAGATGAGTTCCTTTCACAATAAGATGAGTTCCTTTCATAATAAGATGAGTTCCTTTCACAATAAGACGAGTTCCTTTCACAATAAGATGAGTTCCTTTCATAATAAGACGAGTTCCTTTCACAATAAGAGGAGTTCCTTTCACAATAAGGTGAGTTCCTTTCACAATAAGGCGAGTTCCTTTCACAATAAGATGAGTTCCTTTCACAATAAGATGAGTTCCTTTCACAATAAGATGAGTTCCTTTCACAATAAGATGAGTTCCTTTCACAATAAGACGAGTTCCTTTCACAATAAGATGAGTTCCTTTCACAATAAGATGAGTTCCTTTCACAATAAGGTGAGTTCCTTTCACAATAAGATGAGTTCCTTTCACAATAAGATGAGTTCCTTTCAGAATAAGATGAGTTCCTTTCAGAATAAGATGAGTTCCTTTCACAATAAGATGAGTTCCTTTCACAATAAGATGAGTTCCTTTCACAATAAGATGAGTTCCTTTCACAATAAGGTGAGTTCCTTTCGCAATAAGATGAGTTCCTTTCAGAATAAGATGAGTTCCTTTCACAATAAGATGAGTTCCTTTCACAATAAGGTGAGTTCCTTTCACAATAAGATGAGTTCCTTTCAGAATAAGATGAGTTCCTTTCGCAATAAGATGAGTTCCTTTCAGAATAAGATGAGTTCCTTTCACAATAAGGTGAGTTCCTTTCACAATAAGATGAGTTCCTTTCACAATAAAATGAGTTCCTTTCACAATAAGATGAGTTCCTTTCACAATAAGATGAGTTCCTTTCACAATAAGGTCAGTTCCTTTCAGAATAAGATGAGTTCCTTTCAGAATAAGATGAGTTCCTTTCACAATAAGATGAGTTCCTTTCACAATAAGACGAGTTCCTTTCACAATAAGATGAGTTCCTTTCACAATAAGAAGAGTTCCTTTCACAATAAGAGACTCTCAGGAGGCTGAGTGTCTGCATGTTGGTTCTATAGAGCTGTGAGTGTCTGCATGTTGGTTCTATAGAGCTCTGAGTGTCTGCATGTTGGTTCTATAGAGCTCTGAGTGTCTGCATGTTGGTTCTATAGAGCTGTGAGTGTCTGCATGTTGGTTCTATAGAGCTGTGAGTGTCTGCATGTTGGTTCTATTGAGCTCTGAGTGTCTGCATGTTGGTTCTATAGAGCTCTGAGTGTCTGCATGTTGGTTCTATAGAGCTCTGAGAGTCTGCATGTTGGTTCTATAGAGCTGTGAGTGTCTGCATGTTGGTTCTATAGAGCTGTGAGTGTCTGCATGTTGGTTCTATTGAGCTCTGAGTGTCTGCATGTTGGTTCTATAGAGCTCTGAGTGTCTGCATGTTGGTTCTATAGAGCTCTGAGTGTCTGCATGTTGGTTCTATAGAGCTCTGAGTGTCTGCATGTTGGTTCTATAGAGCTCTGAGAGTCTGCATGTTGGTTCTATAGAGCTGTGAGTGTCTGCATGTTGGTTCTATAGAGCTCTGAGAGTCTGCATGTTGGTTCTATAGAGCTGTGAGTGTCTGCATGTTGGTTCTATAGAGCTCTGAGTGTCTGCATGTTGGTTCTATAGAGCTCTGAGAGTCTGCATGTTGGTTCTATAGAGCTCTGAGTGTCTGCATGTTGGTTCTATAGAGCTGTGAGAGTCTGCATGTTGGTTCTATAGAGCTGTGAGTGTCTGCATGTTGGTTCTATAGAGCTCTGAGTGTCTGCATGTTGGTTCTATAGAGCTGTGAGAGTCTGCATGTTGGTTCTATAGAGCTGTGAGTGTCTGCATGTTGGTTCTATAGAGCTGTGAGAGTCTGCATGTTGGTTCTATAGAGCTGTGAGTGTCTGCATGTTGGTTCTATAGAGCTCTGAGAGTCTGCATGTTGGTTCTATAGAGCTGTGAGTGTCTGCATGTTGGTTCTATAGAGCTCTGAGTGTCTGCATGTTGGTTCTATAGAGCTCTGAGAGTCTGCATGTTGGTTCTATAGAGCTGTGAGTGTAACACAGAGCCTTCTTCCGTCTGATCTGAATGGATCTAATCTAGTTCTCGTGTTTCAGGAGATCGACGGGCGGGCCCTGCTGCTGCTGCGCAGCGACATGATCATGAAGTACATGGGTCTGAAGCTGGGCCCCGCGCTGAAGCTGTGTCACCACATCGAGAGGCTGAAGCAGGGCCGGCTGTGAGGGGGGCCACCACCAGCAATAACCCAGGGGGGCCACAGAACCACCAGGGGGGCATCCAGGGTCTCAGGGCCACCAGGGGGGCCACACCTCCAGAGGGGAGACACCTCACCCTCAGGATAACGTGCATCCCAAAGGCCTGCAGTGTTTACAGTGGTCCTCGTGCACGTGGCCCTCGTGCACGCTCCCAGGCTGACGACTGACTGATCCGCAGACGGAGAATGTTTCTTCTTCTTCTCCTGTTTTTACTCCCGTTGACTCCCACTGACTCCCAGGAGTCTCACATCTTTATTGTTATGATCACATGACAGAGACTGGTCACATGTCAGCCTGCAGGACGGGGGGGTCTATCACCTGGACTTCATTCCGTTTCCTCCTCCAGAGAGGCTTTTATTATGTTAGCTGCCAGCTTCCTGCGAGCTTCCTGCAGATCGCCTGGAGACCTCCAGAACTCCTCTTCATCTTCATCATCAGGGATGGGAATCACTGAGACTTCTTATTTATGACCCGGGTCTTATGGGTTCCTGATCTGGAGATCGTGAGTCCTCCTCAAGTCCTCCACAAGTCCTCCACAAGTCCTCCACAAGTCCTCCACAGGTCCTCCACAAGTCCTCCACAAGTCCTCCACAGGTCCTCCACAGGTCCTCCACAAGTCCTCCACAAGTCCTCCACAGTCCTCACAGTCCTCCACAGGTCCTCCACAAGTCCTCCACAGGTCCTCCACAAGTCCTCCCAGTCCTCACAAGTCCTCCAGGTCCCCAGGTCCTCCACAGGTCCTCCACAAGTCCTCCACAGTCCTCCACAAGTCCTCCACAGGTCCTCCACAAGTCCTCACAGGTCCTCCACAGGTCCTCCACAAGTCCTCCACAAGTCCTCCACAGGTCCTCCACAGTCCTCCACAAGTCCTCCACAAGTCCTCCACAGGTCCTCCACAGGTCCTCCACAAGTCCTCCACAGGTCCTCCACAGGTCCTCCACAAGTCCTCCTCAGTCCTCCACAAGTCCTCCACAAGTCCTCCACAGGTCCTCCACAAGTCCTCCACAGGTCCTCCACAGGTCCTCCACAAGTCCTCCACAGGTCCTCCAAAGGTCCTCCACAAGTCCTCCACAGGTCCTCCACAGGTCCTCCACAGGTCCTCCACAGGTCCTTTCAGAACAAAAGACCTCGGACCAGATGCAGTCAAATAAAGCTGAGAAACATTTAATAGTCAATGTTCCAACATGACTAACCCTCTAATCTGAAGAGATCTAAAAGTATATTTTTGAATCCTTGTTTTAATGAAATAATTCTCTTTTATGTAAAACAGAAACTTGTGTTTTGTAAAAACTGAACTTCATTCTGTGTTTTAAATAGATTTAAATTCACAAAGGGTTTGTGTTCACCGTTAATGAGAAGAGTTACGGTACGTCCACACGGAGACGCTTCCCATTCACTTTGAATGGGGTGACGTCACGCGTTGCTCGTTTCAAAAGTTGAGAAAAGTTCAACTTTTCAAGCGTCGACAGAAACGCCAGCCAATCAAATCACATGCCAGTACAATCGCTAGCCAATCAAACCGCGTGCGTGTGTGTCTTGGTTGTTGGTCGCACGTCAGACACGCCCACCGGCAAGCTTCAATGCGACGGAACAGTGTGGACGCATAGACGCTAACCCAATGTGGACTATTGTTATGATCATGACGTCGGGAGGTTTCTGTAGCAGCTGCAGATCAGGAGAGGAACACCTGACCCTCAGGTCCACTACCTGCAGCTCTACGGTGGGTTCTGTAGCAGCTGCAGATCAGGAGAGGAACACCTGACCCTCAGGTCCACTACCTGCAGCTCTACGGTGGGTTCTGTAGCAGCTGCAGACCAGGAGAGGAACACCTGACCCTCAGGTCCACTACCTGCAGCTCTACGGTGGGTTCTGTAGCAGCTGCAGACCAGGAGAGGAACACCTGACCCTCAGGTCCACTACCTGCAGCTCTACGGTGGGTTCTGTAGCAGCTGCAGATCAGGAGAGGAACACCTGACCCTCAGGTCCACTACCTGCAGCTCTACGGTGGGTTCTGTAGCAGCTGCAGATCAGGAGAGGAACACCTGACCCTCAGGTCCACTACCTGCAGCTCTACGGTGGGTTCTGTACCAGCTGCAGACCAGCAGAGGAACACCTGACCCTCAGGTCCACTACCTGCAGCTCTACGGTGGGTTCTGTAGCAGCTGCAGACCAGGAGAGGAACACCTGACCCTCAGGTCCACTACCTGCAGCTCTACGGTGGGTTCTGTAGCAGCTGCAGACCAGGAGAGGAACACCTGACCCTCAGGTCCACTACCTGCAGCTCTACGGTGGGTTCTGTAGCAGCTGCAGACCAGCAGAGGATCACCTGACCCTCAGGTCCACTACCTGCAGCTCTACGGTGGGTTCTGTAGCAGCTGCAGACCAGCAGAGGATCACCTGACCCTCAGGTCCACTACCTGCAGCTCTACGGTGGGTTCTGTACCAGCTGCAGATCAGGAGAGGAACACCTGACCCTCAGGTCCTCTACCTGCAGCTCTACGGTGGGTTCTGTAGCAGCTGCAGACCAGGAGAGGAACACCTGACCCTCAGGTCCACTACCTGCAGCTCTACGGTGGGTTCTGTAGCAGCTGCAGACCAGGAGAGGAACACCTGACCCTCAGGTCCACTACCTGCAGCTCTACGGAGGGTTCTGTGACAGTTCTGTCCGCTATTTAAAAAACTCAAGACTATTCTAATGAATGAAAATAAGGACAGCTTCTCCGCGGTCGTGTTGGGCGTCTCCACCCTGCAGATATCCCTGGTCTTTGTTCTGATGTCATGTTTAGTTTCTGATCGTCGTCCCGTTGACCCCTGTTAGCATGAGAACAGAAGTGTACAGTTGCATGGGTTTCACCATGAGTATCAGCGACAGAATGTACATTTTGTAGAAATATTTTAAGGAAATCACACACAGTTATAAATGTGAAGATACGGCTTCTCTTTGATGATCTCTCGTAGTCACAGGTCTGCTTCCCGCAGCGTCTCTCAGGTCCTGTCCGCTCTTTTGTAGCTGTTTCTAATATATAATGATTGACAGTCTTTGCTGTTACTCCTTCCTGCTTTCACAGTGCCATGAGACCCAGAGGGAGCCCTTCGTCTCCTCGTCTTCTTCAGACTACTTGGACATATCTGTCCCCCAGATAAACCGTGTGTTTCCTTTTTATAAACCTGATCAAAACACCAAGACGTCTGTGTGCTTTCAATGAGTGAACGAGGTGATTCAGAGGAGGTCTTTAAAGAGTCCTCCTGCTGATGTTCAGGTGTATATCAGTGTGTAGTGTCTCTACTTTAAAGAGTCCTCTCTGCTGATGTTCAGGTGTATATCAGTGTGTAGTGTCTCTACTTTAAAGAGTCCTCTCTGCTGATGTTCAGGTGTATATCAGTATGTAGTGTCTCTACTTTAAAGAGTCCTCTCCTGCTGATGTTCAGGTGTATATCAGTATGTAGTGTCTCTACTTTAAAGAGTCCTCTCCTGCTGATGTTCAGGTGTAATGTATATCAGTATGTAGTGTCTCTACTTTAAAGAGTCCTCTCCTGCTGATGTTCAGGTGTATATCAGTATGTAGTGTCTCTACTTTAAAGAGTCCTCTCCTGCTGATGTTCAGGTGTATATCAGTATGTAGTGTCTCTACTTTAAAGAGTCCTCTCCTGCTGATGTTCGGGTGTATATCAGTATGTAGTGTCTCTACTTTAAAGAGTCCTCTCCTGCTGATGTTCAGGTGCATATCAGTATGTAGTGTCTCTACTTTAAAGAGTTCTCTCCTGCTGATGTTCAGGTGTATATCAGTATGTAGTGTCTCTACTTTAAAGAGTCCTCTCCTGCTGATGTTCAGGTGTATATCAGTATGTAGTGTCTCTACTTTAAAGAGTCCTCTCCTGCTGATGTTCAGGTGTATATCAGTATGTAGTGTCTCTACTTTAAAGAGTCCTCTCCTGCTGATGTTCAGGTGTATATCAGTATGTAGTGTCTCTACTTTAAAGAGTTCTCTCCTGCTGATGTTCAGGTGTATATCAGTATGTAGTGTCTCTACTTTAAAGAGTCCTCTCCTGCTGATGTTCAGGTGTATATCAGTATGTAGTGTCTCTACTTTAAAGAGTTCTCTCCTGCTGATGTTCAGGTGTATATCAGTATGTAGTGTCTCTACTTTAAAGAGTCCTCTCCTCTGATGTTCAGGTGTATATCAGTATGTAGTGTCTCTACTTTAAAGAGTCCTCTCCTCTGATGTTCAGGTGTATATCAGTATGTAGTGTCTCTACTTTAAAGAGTCCTCTCCTGCTGATGTTCAGGTGTAAATGTATATCAGTATGTAGTGTCTCTACTTTAAAGAGTCCTCTCCTGCTGATGTTCAGGTGTATATCAGTATGTAGTGTCTCTACTTTAAAGAGTCCTCTCCTGCTGATGTTCAGGTGTATATCAGTATGTAGTGTCTCTACTTTAAAGAGTCCTCTCCTGCTGATGTTCGGGTGTATATCAGTATGTAGTGTCTCTACTTTAAAGAGTCCTCTCCTGCTGATGTTCAGGTGCATATCAGTATGTAGTGTCTCTACTTTAAAGAGTTCTCTCCTGCTGATGTTCAGGTGTATATCAGTATGTAGTGTCTCTACTTTAAAGAGTCCTCTCCTGCTGATGTTCAGGTGTATATCAGTATGTAGTGTCTCTACTTTAAAGAGTCCTCTCCTGCTGATGTTCAGGTGTATATCAGTATGTAGTGTCTCTACTTTAAAGAGTTCTCTCCTGCTGATGTTCAGGTGTATATCAGTATGTAGTGTCTCTACTTTAAAGAGTCCTCTCCTGCTGATGTTCAGGTGTATATCAGTATGTAATGTCTCTACTTTAAAGAGTTCTCTCCTGCTGATGTTCAGGTGTATATCAGTATGTAGTGTCTCTACTTTAAAGAGTCCTCTCCTCTGATGTTCAGGTGTATATCAGTATGTAGTGTCTCTACTTTAAAGAGTCCTCTCCTGCTGATGTTCAGGTGTATATCAGTATGTAGTGTCTCTACTTTAAAGAGTCCTCTCTGCTGATGTTCAGGTGTATATCAGTATGTACTGTCTCTACTTTAAAGAGTCCTCTCCTGCTGATGTTCAGGTGTATATCAGTATGTAGTGTCTCTACTTTAAAGAGTCCTCTCCTGCTGATGTTCAGGTGTATATCAGTATGTAGTGTCTCTACTTTAAAGAGTCCTCTCCTCTGATGTTCAGGTGTATATCAGTATGTAGTGTCTCTACTTTAAAGAGTCCTCTCCTGCTGATGTTCAGGTGTATATCAGTATGTAGTGTCTCTACTTTAAAGAGTCCTCTCTGCTGATGTTCAGGTGTATATCAGTATGTACTGTCTCTACTTTAAAGAGTCCTCTCCTGCTGATGTTCAGGTGTATATCAGTATGTAGTGTCTCTACTTTAAAGAGTCCTCTCCTGCTGATGTTCAGGTGTATATCAGTATGTAGTGTCTCTACTTTAAAGAGTCCTCTCTGCTGATGTTCAGGTGTATATCAGTATGTACTGTCTCTACTTTAAAGAGTCCTCTCCTGCTGATGTTCAGGTGTATATCAGTATGTAGTGTCTCTACTTTAAAGAGTCCTCTCCTGCTGATGTGCAGGTGTATATCAGTATGTAGTGTCTCTACTTTAAAGAGTCCTCTCCTGCTGATGTTCAGGTGTATATCAGTGTGTAGTGTCTCTACTTTAAAGAGTCCTCTCCTGCTGATGTTCAGGTGTATATCAGTATGTAGTGTCTCTACTTTAAAGAGTCCTCTCCTCTGATGTTCAGGTGTATATCAGTATGTAGTGTCTCTACTTTAAAGAGTCCTCTCCTAATGATGTTCAGGTGTATATCAGCGTGTAGAGTCTCTACTTTAAAGAGTGCTCTTCTGCTGATGTTCAGGTGTATATCAGTATGTAGAGTCTCTACTTTAAAGAGTCCTCTCCTGCTGATGTTCAGGTGTATATCAGTATGTAGTGTCTCTACTTTAAAGAGTCCTCTCCTGCTGATGTTCGGGTGTATATCAGTATTTAGTGTCTCTACTTTAAAGAGTCCTCTCCTGCTGATGTTCAGGTGCATATCAGTATGTAGTGTCTCTACTTTAAAGAGTTCTCTCCTGCTGATGTTCAGGTGTATATCAGTATGTAGTGTCTCTACTTTAAAGAGTCCTCTCCTGCTGATGTTCAGGTGTATATCAGTATGTAGTGTCTCTACTTTAAAGAGTCCTCTCCTGCTGATGTTCAGGTGTATATCAGTATGTAGTGTCTCTACTTTAAAGAGTCCTCTCCTGCTGATGTTCAGGTGTATATCATTATGTAGTGTCTCTACTTTAAAGAGTTCTCTCCTGCTGATGTTCAGGTGTATATCAGTATGTAGTGTCTCTACTTTAAAGAGTCCTCTCCTGCTGATGTTCAGGTGTATATCAGTATGTAGTGTCTCTACTTTAAAGAGTTCTCTCCTGCTGATGTTCAGGTGTATATCAGTATGTAGTGTCTCTACTTTAAAGAGTCCTCTCCTCTGATGTTCAGGTGTATATCAGTATGTAGTGTGTCTACTTTAAAGAGTCCTCTCCTCTGATGTTCAGGTGTATATCAGTATGTAGTGTCTCGACTTTAAAGAGTCCTCTCCTGCTGATGTTCAGGTGTATATGTATATCAGTATGTAGTGTCTCTACTTTAAAGAGTCCTCTCCTGCTGATGTTCAGGTGTATATCAGTATGTAGTGTCTCTACTTTAAAGAGTCCTCTCCTGCTGATGTTCAGGTGTATATCAGTATGTAGTGTCTCTACTTTAAAGAGTCCTCTCCTGCTGATGTTCGGGTGTATATCAGTATGTAGTGTCTCTACTTTAAAGAGTCCTCTCCTGCTGATGTTCAGGTGCATATCAGTATGTAGTGTCTCTACTTTAAAGAGTTCTCTCCTGCTGATGTTCAGGTGTATATCAGTATGTAGTGTCTCTACTTTAAAGAGTCCTCTCCTGCTGATGTTCAGGTGTATATCAGTATGTAGTGTCTCTACTTTAAAGAGTCCTCTCCTGCTGATGTTCAGGTGTATATCAGTATGTAGTGTCTCTACTTTAAAGAGTTCTCTCCTGCTGATGTTCAGGTGTATATCAGTATGTAGTGTCTCTACTTTAAAGAGTCCTCTCCTGCTGATGTTCAGGTGTATATCAGTATGTAATGTCTCTACTTTAAAGAGTTCTCTCCTGCTGATGTTCAGGTGTATATCAGTATGTAGTGTCTCTACTTTAAAGAGTCCTCTCCTCTGATGTTCAGGTGTATATCAGTATGTAGTGTCTCTACTTTAAAGAGTGCTCTTCTGCTGATGTTCAGGTGTATATCAGTATGTAGAGTCTCTACTTTAAAGAGTCCTCTCTGCTGATGTTCAGGTGTATATCAGTATGTACTGTCTCTACTTTAAAGAGTCCTCTCCTGCTGATGTTCAGGTGTATATCAGTATGTAGTGTCTCTACTTTAAAGAGTCCTCTCCTCTGATGTTCAGGTGTATATCAGTATGTAGTGTCTCTACTTTAAAGAGTCCTCTCCTAATGATGTTCAGGTGTATATCAGCGTGTAGAGTCTCTACTTTAAAGAGTGCTCTTCTGCTGATGTTCAGGTGTATATCAGTATGTAGAGTCTCTACTTTAAAGAGTCCTCTCCTGCTGATGTTCAGGTGTATATCAGTATGTAGTGTCTCTACTTTAAAGAGTCCTCTCCTGCTGATGTTCAGGTGTATATCAGTATGTAGTGTCTCTACTTTAAAGAGTCCTCTCCTGCTGATGTTCAGGTCTATATCAGTATGTAGTGTCTCTACTTTAAAGAGTCCTGTCCTGCTGATGTTCAGGTGTATATCAGTACGTAGTGTCTCTACTTTAAAGAGTCCTCTCCTGCTGATGTTCAGGTGTATATCAGTATGTAGACTCTCTACTTTAAAGAGTCCTCTCCTGCTGATGTTCAGGTGTATATCAGTATGTAGTGTCTCTACTTTAAAGAGTCCTCTCCTGCTGATGTTCAGGTGTATATCAGTGTGTAGCGTCTCTACTTTAAAGAGTCCTCTCCTGCTGATGTTCAGGTGTATATCAGTGTGTAGCGTCTCTACTTTAAAGAGTCCTCTCCTGCTGATGTTCAGGTGTATATCAGTATGTAGTGTCTCTACTTTAAAGAGTCCTCTCCTGTTGATGTTCAGGTGTATATCAGTATGTAGTGTCTCTACTTTAAAGAGTCCTCTCCTGCTGATGTTCAGGTGTATATCAGTATGTAGTGTCTCTACTTTAAAGAGTCCTCTCCTGCTGATGTTCAGGTGTATATCAGTATGTAGTGTCTCTACTTTAAAGAGTCCTCTCCTGCTGATGTTCAGGTGTATATCAGTATGTAGTGTCTCTACTTTAAAGAGTCCTCTCCTGTTGATGTTCAGGTGTATATCAGTATGTAGTGTCTCTACTTTAAAGAGTCCTCTCCTGCTGATGTTCAGGTGTATATCAGTATGTAGTGTCTCTACTTTAAAGAGTCCTCTCTTCGTGATGAAGAGCGTCAGAATAACGACGAGCCACAGCTTTGTTTCAGTCACTTTTATTCGTGGTCATGGCGACTGAGGGACAGGTGAATAAATACAAAGGGATCCACAGCTCAGATCGATGCAGACCTTAACACATCGTTAACAAACAGTTCGTCGCCTTGGTGACGAAAACCTCTCCATATATTTACAGATCTGTACAAAGAGGAAGAGGAGGGTCCGTGCGGAGCCACGCTAAGAGGACCGGGACCCCGCTCATTTGGTTCTGGACTAAAGTCACATTTCACTCTGGAATCTGACTGTTTCTCCGAATTTAAATGATTACCCAGAATGCATCGCTCTCTTCCGTATGGCTGCGTACACGTTAGCATACTGCCTGAGCACCACCACGTCACCACGGCCTGCCGACGTGTGTCTGATGACATCTCGTCAACTCGTTGGTGGCAGGTTTGAGCACGACATCCCATAACCCATCACCATGACAACCGGCTCGTTTTTAAACATACATCCATCGAACCAAACATCACAGAAACATGCTGAGGCCCAAACTCCTCCTCCTCCTCCTGACTCCTCCTCCTCCTCCTGACTCCTCCTCCTGACGCCTCCTCCTGACTCCTCCTCCTGACTCCTCCTCCTCCTCCTGACTCCTCCTGATGCCTCCTCCTCCTCCTGACTCCTCCTCCTGACTCCTCCTCCTGACGCCTCCTCCTCCTGACGCCTCCTCCTCCTGACTCCTCCTCCTGACGCCTCCTCCTGACTCCTCCTCCTGATGCCTCCTCCTGACTCCTCCTCCTCCTGACTCCTCCTCCTGACGCCTCCTCCTGACTCCTCCTCCTGACTCCTCCTCCTGACGCCTCCTCCTCCTCCTGACTCCTCCTCCTCCTGACTCCTCCTGACTCCTCCTCCTCCTCCTGACTCCTCCTCCTGACGCCTCCTCCTCCTGACTCCTCCTCCTCCTCCTGACGCCTCCTCCTGACTCCTCCTCCTCCTGACTCCTCCTCCTCCTGACTCCTCCTCCTCCTCCTGACTCCTCCTCCTGACGCCTCCTCCTGAATCCTCCTCCTCCTGACGCCTCCTCCTCCTCCTGACTCCTCCTCCTCCTGACTCCTCCTCCTCCTGACTCCTCCTCCTCCTGACTCCTCCTCCTGACGCCTCCTCCTCCTGACGCCTCCTCCTCCTGACTCCTGACGCCTCCTCCTCCTCCTGACGCCTCCTCCTCCTGACTCCTGACTCCTCCTGACGCCTCCTCCTCCTCCTGACGCCTCCTCTCAGATACATCCAGAGCCTGTCTCTGATTGGCTGAAACACCAAACAGGTCATTGCAGCATTACCCATAATCCCCTCTGTTTCAGCCCTGTTTCCAAAGTGCTGATTCTCTGTCTGTTAGACAAGGAGCCCCTCCCCACGCCCCTCTAGAGGAGATTCAGGTGATAAGAGGGGTACCTTGGTTGCTGATTGGCTAATGGTTACCAAGACAACACATCGTGATGACATCATCAAGTGGCCAAAATCTGATCAGCTCGTTTTCAGACAGGTTTTTATAGAAACACATATAGGGGACACATGTTGATGTAGAAGAGACATGGAGAAGAGGGGACACATGTTGATGTAGAAGAGACATGGAGAAGAGGGGACACATGTTGATGTAGAAGAGACATGGAGAAGAGGGGACACATGTTGATGTAGAAGAGACATGGAGAAGAGGGGACACATGTTGATGTAGAAGAGACATGGAGAAGAGGGGACACATGTTGATGTAGGAGAGACATGGAGAAGAGGGGACACATGTTGATGTAGAAGAGACATGGAGAAGAGGGGACACATGTTGATGTAGGAGAGACATGGAGAAGAGGGGACACATGTTGATGAAGAAGAGACATGAAGAAGAGGGGACACATGTTGATGTAGAAGAGACATGAAGAAGAGGGGACACATGTTGATGTAGAAGAGACATGGAGAAGAGGGGACACATGTTGATGTAGGAGAGACATGGAGAAGAGGGGACACATGTTGACGTAGAAGAGACATGGAGAAGAGGGGACACATGTTGATGTAGAAGAGACATGGAGAAGAGGGGACACATGTTGATGTAGGAGAGACATGGAGAAGAGGGGACACATGTTGATGTAGAAGAGACATGGAGAAGAGGGGACACATGTTGATGTAGGAGAGACATGAAGAAGAGGGGACACATGTTGATGAAGAAGAGACATGAAGAAGAGGGGACACATGTTGATGTAGAAGAGACATGAAGAAGAGGGGACACATGTTGATGTAGAAGAGACATGGAGAAGAGGGGACACATGTTGATGTAGAAGAGACATGGAGAAGAGGGGACACATGTTGATGTAGAAGAGACATGGAGAAGAGGGGACACATGTTGATGTAGAAGAGACATGAAGAAGAGGGGACACATGTTGATGTAGAAGAGACATGAAGAAGAGGGGACACATGTTGATGTAGAAGAGACATGAAGAAGAGGGGACACATGTTGATGTAGAAGAGACATGGAGAAGAGGGGACACATGTTGATGTAGAAGAGACATGAAGAAGAGGGGACACATGTTGATGTAGGAGAGACATGGAGAAGAGGGGACACATGTTGACGTAGAAGAGACATGGAGAAGAGGGGACACATGTTGATGTAGAAGAGACATGGAGAAGAGGGGACACATGTTGATGTAGGAGAGACATGGAGAAGAGGGGACACATGTTGATGTAGAAGAGACATGGAGAAGAGGGGACACATGTTGATGTAGGAGAGACATGAAGAAGAGGGGACACATGTTGATGAAGAAGAGACATGAAGAAGAGGGGACACATGTTGATGTAGAAGAGACATGAAGAAGAGGGGACACATGTTGATGTAGAAGAGACATGGAGAAGAGGGGACACATGTTGATGTAGAAGAGACATGGAGAAGAGGGGACACATGTTGATGTAGAAGAGACATGGAGAAGAGGGGACACATGTTGATGTAGAAGAGACATGAAGAAGAGGGGACACATGTTGATGTAGAAGAGACATGAAGAAGAGGGGACACATGTTGATGTAGAAGAGACATGAAGAAGAGGGGACACATGTTGATGTAGAAGAGACATGGAGAAGAGGGGACACATGTTGATGTAGAAGAGACATGAAGAAGAGGGGACACATGTTGATGTAGGAGAGACATGGAGAAGAGGGGACACATGTTGATGTAGAAGAGACATGAAGAAGAGGGGACACATGTTGATGTAGGAGAGACATGGAGAAGAGGGGACACATGTTGATGTAGAAGAGACATGAAGAAGAGGGGACACATGTTGATGAAGAAGAGACATGGAGAAGAGGGGACACATGTTGATGTAGAAGAGACATGAAGAAGAGGGGACACATGTTGATGTAGAAGAGACATGGAGAAGAGGGGACACATGTTGATGTAGAAGAGACATGAAGAAGAGGGGACACATGTTGATGTAGGAGAGACATGGAGAAGAGGGGACACATGTTGATGTAGAAGAGACATGAAGAAGAGGGGACACATGTTGATGTAGAAGAGACATGAAGAAGAGGGGACACATGTTGATGTAGAAGAGACATGGAGAAGAGGGGACACATGTTGATGTAGAAGAGACATGAAGAAGAGGGGACACATGTTGATTTAGAGACATGAAGAAGAGGGGACACATGTTGATGTAGAAGAGACATGAAGAGGGGACACATGTTGATGTAGGAGAGACATGGAGAAGAGGGGACACATGTTGATGTAGAAGAGACATGGAGAACAGGGGACACATGTTGATGTAGAAGAGACATGAAGAAGAGGGGACACATGTAGATGTAGAAGAGACATGAAGAAGAGGGGACACATGTTGATGTAGGAGAGACATGAAGAAGAGGGGACACATGTTGATGAAGAAGAGACATGAAGAAGAGGGGACACATGTTGATGTAGAAGAGACATGAAGAAGAGGGGACACATGTTGATGTAGAAGAGACATGGAGAAGAGGGGACACATGTTGATGTAGGAGAGACATGAAGAAGAGGGGACACATGTTGATGTAGAAGAGACATGAAGAAGAGGGGACACATGTTGATGTAGAAGAGACATGAAGAATAGGGGACACATGTTGATGTAGAAGAGACATGAAGAAGAGGGGACACATGTTGATGTAGAAGAGACATGAAGAAGAGGGGACACATGTTGATGTAGAAGAGACATGAAGAAGAGGGGACACATGTTGATGTAGGAGAGACATGAAGAAGAGGGGACACATGTTGATGTAGGAGAGACATGAAGAAGAGGGGACACATGTTGATGAAGAAGAGACATGAAGAAGAGGGGACACATGTTGATGTAGAAGAGACATGAAGGTCATCGGGTCCTTTAAAATATATTAAAACTGGTCCGTTAGTGTCCTACGAGGGTCCTGGGGGGGGGAGCGCTCGTCCTGAGGACCCCCGTCAGAGTTCTCCGCCTCCCCCTCAGAGATGGCCTGCATGGGGGAGGGAGGGAGTCGGCATCGTGCCCCGTAGCGGCTGCTGCTGCATGGGGGGGGGGATTCTGCAGCGTCCTGTCCTGGATGGGGGGCAGGACTTCGGGGAGAAAGACTCGGCATTGGTCCTGAGGAAGGGGCTGCCAGGCAGAGGGGAAGAAGACGCTTCCCTGGGGGGGCCGGGGGGAGGCCAGCAAGGGGTCTCCGGGGGTGCGGGGAGATGAGGGGCTCCTCAGGATCTCCGTGGCCGACATGCGGAACCCGGACTCAGGTCGGCTGCCTTTCCTCAGCAGCAGCAGCTTGAAGTCCTCGTTGGAGGTGCTGGACTTCCTGGCGCTCCTGACGATGGACCCGGAGACTCTGTTGGGGGTCACAGCGGGGGAGGGGGGGGGGAGAGGGGAGACCGGGGGGGGTCACAGCGGGGGAGGTGGGGGTAGTCGATGCGGCACCCAGATGGGTCCTGGAGTTCAGATCAGAGGAATCCTTTCTCCCCAACACCTTCCTCTTAGACCTGCAACAAGAATGCTTACAGTGAGGGCTGGTTCAGACTGACCTGGGACCAGCTGCTAGTTCTGCTGCTATAGACTGAAGACTCTCCTCTTATAGTGAGGGCTGGTTCAGGCTGACCTGGGACCAGCTGCTAGTTATGCTGCTATAGACTGAAGACTCTCCTCTTATAGTGAGGGCTGGTTCAGACTGACCTGGGACCAGCTGCTAGTTATGCTGCTATATACTGAAGACTCTCCTCTTATAGTGAGGGCTGGTTCAGACTGACCTGGGACCAGCTGCTAGTTCTGCTGCTATAGACTGAAGACCCTCCTCTTATAGTGAGGGCTGGTTCAGACTGACCTGGGACCAGCTGCTAGATCTGCTGCTATCGACTGAAGACTCTCCTCTTATAGTGAGGGCTGGTTCAGACTGACCTGGGACCAGCTGCTAGTTCTGCTGCTATAGACTGAAGACTCTCCTCTTATAGTGAGGGCTGGTTCAGACTGACCTGGGACCAGCTGCTAGTTCTGCTGCTATAGACTGAAGACCCTCCTCTTATAGTGAGGGCTGGTTCAGACTGACCTGGGACCAGCTACTAGTTCTGCTGCTATCGACTGAAGACTCTCCTCTTATAGTGAGGGCTGGTTCAGACTGACCTGGGACCAGCTGCTAGTTCTGCTGCTATAGACTGAAGACCCTCCTCTTATAGTGAGGGCTGGTTCAGACTGACCTGGGACCAGCTGCTAGATCTGCTGCTATCGACTGAAGACTCTCCTCTTATAGTGAGGGTTCAGACTGACCTGGGACCAGCTGCTAGTGATGCTGCTATAGACTGAAGACCCTCCTCTTATAGTGAGGGCTGGTTCAGACTGACCTGGGACCAGCTGCTAGTTCTGCTGCTATAGACTGAAGACCCTCCTCTTATAGTGAGGGCTGGTTCAGACTGACCTGGGACCAGCTGCTAGTTCTGCTGCTATAGACTGAAGACTCTCCTCTTATAGTGAGGGCTGGTTCAGACTGACCTGGGACCAGCTGCTAGTTCTGCTGCTATAGACTGAAGACTCTCCTCTTATAGTGAGGGCTGGTTCAGACTGACCTGGGACCAGCTGCTAGTTCTGCTGCTATAGACTGAAGACTCTCCTCTTATAGTGAGGGCTGGTTCAGACTGACCTGGGACCAGCTGCTAGTTCTGCTGCTATAGACTGAAGACTCTCCTCTTGTAGTGAGGGCTGGTTCAGACTGACCTGGGACCAGCTGCTAGTTCTGCTGCTATAGACTGAAGACTCTCCTCTTGTAGTGAGGGCTGGTTCAGACTGACCTGGGACCAGCTGCTAGTTCTGCTGCTATAGACTGAAGACTCTCCTCTTATAGTGAGGGCTGGTTCAGACTGACCTGGGACCAGCTGCTAGTTCTGCTGCTATAGACTGAAGACTCTCCTCTTGTAGTGAGGGCTGGTTCAGACTGACCTGGGACCAGCTACTAGTTCTGCTGCTATAGACTGAAGACTCTCCTCTTGTAGTGAGGGCTGGTTCAGACTGACCTGGGACCAGCTACTAGTTCTGCTGCTATAGACTGAAGACTCTCCTCTTGTAGTGAGGGCTGGTTCAGACTGACCTGGGACCAGCTGCTAGTTCTGCTGCTATAGACTGAAGACTCTCCTCTTACAGTGAGGGCTGGTTCAGACTGACCTGGGACCAGCTGCTAGTTCTGCTGCTATAGACTGAAGACTCTCCTCTTACAGTGAGGGCTGGTTCAGGCTGACCTGGGACCAGCTGCTAGTTCTGCTGCTATAGACTGAAGACTCTCCTCTATAGTGAGGGCTGGTTCAGGCTGACCTGGGACCAGCTGCTAGTTCTGCTGCTATAGACTGAAGACTCTCCTCTTATAGTGAGGGCTGGTTCAGACTGACCTGGGACCAGCTGCTAGTTCTGCTGCTATAGACTGAAGACTCTCCTCTTGTAGTGAGGGCTGGTTCAGACTGACCTGGGACCAGCTACTAGTTCTGCTGCTATAGACTGAAGACTCTCCTCTTGTAGTGAGGGCTGGTTCAGACTGACCTGGGACCAGCTGCTAGTTCTGCTGCTATAGACTGAAGACTCTCCTCTTATAGTGAGGGCTGGTTCAGACTGACCTGGGACCAGCTGCTAGTTCTGCTGCTATAGACTGAAGACTC
>CM070436.1:48574066-48585307 GCA_036324595.1 Champsocephalus gunnari | reverse complement strand
TACAGCCCATAACACTACACTGAGATACTGCAGTACAGCCCATAACACTACAGTGAGATACTGCAGTACAGCCCATAACACTACACTGAGATACTGCAGTACAGCCCATAACACTACACTGAGATACTGCAGTCCAGCCCATAACACTACACTGAGATACTGCAGTACAGCCCATAACACTACACTGAGATACTGCAGTACAGCCCATAACACTACACTGAGATACTGCAGTCCAGCCCATAACACTACACTGAGATACTGCAGTACAGCCCATAACACTACACTGAGATACTGCAGTACAGCCCATAACACTACACTGAGATACTGCAGTACAGCCCATAACACTACACTGAGATACTGCAGTACAGCCCATAACACTACACTGAGATACTGCAGTACAGCCCATAACACTACACTGAGATACTGCAGTACAGCCCATAACACTACACTGAGATACTGCAGTCCAGCCCATAACACTACAGTGAGATACTGCAGTCCAGCCCATAACACTACACTGAGATACTGCAGTACAGCCCATAACACTACACTGAGATACTGCAGTACAGCCCATAACACTGAGATACTGCAGTCCAGCCCATAACACTACACTGAGATACTGCAGTACAGCCCATAACACTACAGTGAGATACTGCAGTCCAGCCCATAACACTACACTGAGATACTGCAGTACAGCCCATAACACTACAGTGAGATACTGCAGTCCAGCCCATAACACTACACTGAGATACTGCAGTACAGCCCATAACACTACACTGAGATACTGCAGTCCAGCCCATAACACTACAGTGAGATACTGCAGTCCAGCCCATAACACTACAGTGAGATACTGCAGTCCAGCCCATAACACTACACTGAGATACTGCAGTCCAGCCCATAACACTACAGTGAGATACTGCAGTCCAGCCCATAACACTACACTGAGATACTGCAGTACAGCCCATAACACTACACTGAGATACTGCAGTACAGCCCATAACACTGCACTGAGATACTGCAGTACAGCCCATAACACACTGAGATACTGCAGTCCAGCCCATAACACTACACTGAGATACTGCAGTACAGCCCATAACACTACAGTGAGATACTGCAGTCCAGCCCATAACACTACAGTGAGATACTGCAGTACAGCCCACTGAGCTCTGATTGGTCAGCAGGCGGTGCTTTCACTGAGTTGAGCTCTTAGCCTGCAACCTAACCTGCTCCGGAGCAGGTTAGCCGCTCAGCATCCGTTACCATGGAGATCCAGCCGCTAAGAAGAGAACCAGCTTCGTAGGACCGGAAACCCAGAGTTACCCTGAAGTTAGCCGCTAAGAGAACATCCTGCTTTGTAGTACAGGCCTCAGGTGTGTGTGTGTGTGTGTGTGTGTGTGTGTGTGTGTGTGTGTGTGTGTGTGTGTGTGTGTGTGTGTGTGTGTGTGTGTGTGTGTGTGTGTGTGTGTGTGTGTGTGTGTGTGGCCTAGCATTACTATACACAGTCACATGTGGGGACTCGCCTCCCTTATGGGGACAAAATTGAGGTCCCCATAAGGGGAACCATTCATTTTAGGATGAAGACTTGGTTAGGGTAAGGGTTAGGTTGGGGAAGAGCGCATGGCTCCAGAGGAGCCCTGCGTGGTGCACTGGCTCTCCGTAGATAGGTGTTTAAAAAAACATTAAAAACCTCCGTAAACATAAACCTAATAAAAACCCTTTTAAAAGCATCATCAAAGCTCCGTGAGGACACGACCGTTTCAGACGAATGGATAAAAAGTGCAGAGCGGAGCCGGACCATGTGTTGGTTCTGGTTAGGGTTAGGTTTGTGTAATGGCCACCGGATCTCCCCATGTTGTCCGACGACTTCACGGTTATACAAAGATCCAAGGAAAGGCACGCGCACTAGAGGACGTGTCGGCTCATGCCCTAGCTTAGCATCGTGACTGAATCATAAGCGTGTACAGGTGAAGTAGACAGAGTAATTAAGCTTGAGGACAGACAGAGTCCTCAAAGTTAGTTGGTGGTTACCAACGGATGTCTCCCCATGGCCGCAAGGACCGTGTTAGGGTAAGGGTTAGGAATGTGTTGGTTAGGGTTCAGGTTAGGATAAGTCTCCAGGAAATGCATGTAAGTCAATGTAATGTCCCCTGAAGTGATCTATACATGTTGTGTGTGTGCTCTCTCAGGTGTGTGTGCTCTCTCAGGTGTGTGCTCTCTCTCTCAGGTGTGTGTGCTCTCTCTCTCAGGTGTGTGTGCTCTCTCAGGTGTGAAGCAGAGAGGATGACATCACCTGAAACACGGACAGCATCATGTCTGTAGATCTGAAGCTGCTCTGTAATTAACTTCTGCAGCGACGACAGGTTGTCTGAAGATACACTCTGATAATGAGAGGGAGAGGGAGAGAGAGGGTGTGTGTGTGTGTGTGTGTGTGTGTGTGTGTGTGTGTGTGTGTTTTGTAGAAATGGGTTTAGAACAGAACCAGTGCTGATTGACTGGTTCAGCATGGAGCCCCCCCCTCCTCCTCCTCCTGACCCCTCCTCCTCCTGACCCCCCCTCCTCCTCCTCCTCCTGACCCCTCCTCCTCCTGACCCCCCCTCCTCCTGACCCCTCCTCCTCCTGACCCCCCCTCCTCCTGACCCCCCCCTCACTGCTCCAGTTACACTGATTGTTATTCAGATGACACACATTCATATGAGAAGAACAATTAAGAGTAATTAGGCCTTCCCATGCAGGCTGTCAGCATGACACGCAACATGTCAACAACATGCAGGGGGGGCTGTCAGCATGACACGCAACATGTCAACAACATGCAGGGGGGGCTGTCAGCATGACACGCAACATGTCAACAACATGCAGGGGGGGGCTGTCAGCATGACACGCAACATGTCAACAACATGCAGGGGGGGCTGTCAGCATGACACGCAACATGTCAACAACATGCAGGGGGGGGCTGTTAGCATGACACGCAACATGTCAACAACATGCAGGGGGGGGGCTGTTAGCATGACACGCAACATGTCAACAACATGCAGGGGGGGGCTGTTAGCATGACACGCAACATGTCAACAACACGCAGAGCATCCGCAGAGCAGGAAGTAGATCACTCCACACAGCAGCCAATCCCTGGCCCTGCTCTTCCCTCTCCTGAAACACCTCCTCCTTTCTTTACTTCCTGAACATAATGACATCACTGTGGAACACTGGCGCTCCTATAGGGTTAGTCGGTCCGCCCTGCAGGAAGCTGCTGCTGCTCCACAGGAAGGCATTGCTCCAGAGGCTAGGGCATATTGTAAAAAGCCATATCTGTGGAACAGGAAGCTGTTTGATAGATGTCTCGTTCAGCCGGGTCATCTCCACGTGATGTCCAGAAGCTAAATGCTAACGTGATGCTATAAAGGAACTACAGCCGAGTCCAGGAGCACGGCTTCAACGCCATGCCAACTTAAAGGGGACCTATCATGCTATATTTGAACAATATATTATAATATATAAAATATATATATAAAGTATATAAATATAGGTTTTTTCTGTAGCTGCCCACGCCCACTGCAGCTGCCCACGCCCCCTGTAGCTGAACACGTCCCCTGTAGCTGAGCCCACGCCCCCATGCAGCTCCTCACGTCTCCTCATGTCTCCTCACGTCGCATCACGTCTCCTCACGTCGCATCACGTCGCCGCACGTCTCCTCACGTCTCCTCACGTCTCCTCACTCCTCCTCACGTCGCCTCACGTCGCCTCACGTCGCCTCACGTCGCCTCACGTCGCCTCACGTCGCCTCACGTCGCCTCACGTCTCCTCACGTCGCCTCACGTCTCCTCACTCCTCCTCACGTCTCCTCACTCCTCCTCACGTCTCCTCACGTCTCCTCACTCCTCCTCACGTCGCCTCACGTCGCCTCACGTCTCCTCACGTCGCCAGCGCCTCACGTCTCCTCACGTCTCCTCACGTCGCCTCACGTCTCCTCACGTCTCCTCACGTCGCCAGCGCCGCACGTCTCCTCACGTCGCCGCACGTCTCCTCACGTCGCCGCACGTCTCCTCACGTCTCCTCACTCCTCCTCACGTCGCCTCACGTCGCCTCACGTCTCCTCACGTCGCCAGCGCCTCATGTCTCCTCACGTCGCCGCACGTCTCCTCACGTCTCCTCACTCCTCCTCACGTCTCCTCACGTCTCCTCACGTCTCGCACGTCGCCTCACGTCTCCTCACGTCGCCTCACGTCTCCTCACGTCGCCAGCGCCTCACGTCTCCTCACGTCTCCTCACGTCTCCTCACGTCTCCTCACGTCGCCAGCGCCTCACGTCTCCTCACGTCTCCGCACGTCGCCTCACGTCTCCTCACGTCGCCTCACGTCGCCTCACGTTCCTCACGTCTCCTCACGTCTCCTCTCGTCGCCAGCGCCTCACGTCTCCTCACGTCGCCTCACGTCTCCTCAAGTCGCCTCACGTCTCCTCACGTCGCCTCACGTCTCCTCACGTCGCCTCACGTCTCCTCACGTCTCCTCACGTCGCCTCACGTCTCCTCAAGTCGCCTCACGTCTCCTCACGTCTCCTCACGTCTCCATCGCCTCACGTCGCCTCACGTCTCCTCACGTCGCCATCGCCTCACGTCGCCTCACGTCTCCTCACGTCGCCTCACGTCGCCTCTAGTCGCCTCACGTCGCCTCACGTCGCCTCACGTCTCCTCACGTCGTCTCACATCGCCCCACATCTCCTCACGTCGCCTCACGTCGCCTCACGTCGCCAGCGCCTCACGTCTCCGCACGTCGCCAGCGCCTCACGTCGCCAGCGCCTCACGTCGCCTCACGTCTCCTCGCGTCGCCTCACGTCTCCTCACGTCGCCTCACGTCGCCTCACGTCGCCTCACGTCTCCTCACGTCGCCTCACGTCGCCTCACGTCTCCGCACGTCGCCAGCGCCTCACGTCGCCTCACGCCTCCTCACGTCGCCTCACGTCGCCTCACGTCTCCTCGCGTTTCCTCACGTCGCCTCACGTCGCCTCACGTCGCCTCACGTCTCCTCACGTCGCCTCAAGTCGCCTCACGTCGCCTCACGACGCCTCACGTCTCCTCACGTCGCCTCAAGTCGCCTCACGTCGCCTCACGACGCCTCACGTCTCCTCACGTCTCCGCACGTCGCCAGCGCCTCACGTCGCCTCACGTCTCCTCACGTCGCCTCACGTCGCCTCACGTCTCCTCGCGTTTCCTCACGTCGCCAGCGCCTCACGTCGCCTCACGTCTCCTCACGTCGCCTCACGTCTCCTCACGTCTCCTCACGTCGCCTCACGTCTCCTCACGTCTCCTCACGTCGCCTCACGTCGCCTCACGTCTCCTCACGTCTCCTCACGTCTCCGCACGTCGCCAGCGCCTCACGTCGCATCACGTCTCCTCACGTCTCCTCACGACGCCTCACGCCTCCTCACGTCGCCTCACGTCGCCTCACGTCTCCTCGCGTTTCCTCACGTCGCCTCACGTCTCCTCACGTCGCCTCAAGTCGCCTCACGTCGCCTCACGACGCCTCACGTCGCCTCACGTCGCCTCACGTCTCCTCGCGTTTCCTCACGTCGCCAGCGCCTCACGTCTCCTCACGTCTCCTCACGTCTCCGCACGTCGCCAGCGCCTCACGTCGCCTCACGTCTCCTCACGTCTCCTCACGTCTCCTCACGTCTCCTCACGTCGCCTCACGTCGCCTCACGTCTCCTCACGTCTCCGCACGTCGCCAGCGCCTCACGTCGCATCACGTCTCCTCACGTCTCCTCACGACGCCTCACGTCTCCTCACGTCTCCTCACGTCGCCTCACGACGCCTCACGTCTCCTCACGTCTCCGCACGTCGCCAGCGCCTCACGTCGCCTCACGTCTCCTCACATCTCCGCACGTCGCCAGCGCCTCACGTCGCCTCACGTCTCCTCACGTCGCCTCACGTCTCCTCACGTCTCCTCACGTCTCCTCACGACGCCTCACGTCTCCTCACGTCTCCTCACGACGCCTCACGTCTCCTCACGTCACCACGCCTCACGTCGCCTCACGTCTCCGCACGTCTCCTCACGTCTCCTCACGTCTCCGCACGTCTCCGCACGTCGCCAGCGCCTCACGTCTCCTCACGTCGCCTCACGTCTCCTCACGTCGCCTCACGTCTCCGCACGTCTCCTCACGTCTCCTCACGTCGCCTCACGTCTCCTCACGTCGCCTCACGTCTCCTCACGTCGCATCACGTCTCCTCACGTCTCCTCACGACGCCTCACGTCTCCTCACGTCTCCTCACGTCGCCTCACGACGCCTCACGTCTCTCACGTCTCCGCACGTCGCCAGCGCCTCACGTCGCCTCACGTCTCCTCACATCTCCGCACGTCGCCAGCGCCTCACGTCGCCTCACGTCTCCTCACGTCGCCTCACGTCTCCTCACGTCTCCTCACGTCTCCTCACGACGCCTCACGTCTCCTCACGTCTCCTCACGACGCCTCACGTCTCCTCACGTCACCAGCGCCTCACGTCGCCTCACGTCTCCGCACGTCTCCTCACGTCTCCTCACGTCTCCGCACGTCTCCTCACGTCTCCGCACGTCTCCGCACGTCGCCAGCGCCTCACGTCTCCTCACGTCGCCTCACGTCTCCTCACGTCGCCTCACGTCTCCGCACGTCTCCTCACGTCTCCTCACGTCTCCTCACGTCGCCTCACGTCTCCTCACGTCGCCTCACGTCTCCTCACGTCGCCTCACGTCTCCTCACGTCTCCTCACGACGCCTCACGTCTCCTCACGTCTCCTCACGTCGCCTCACGCCTCACGTCTCCTCACGTCACCAGCGCCTCACGTCGCCTCACGTCTCCGCACGTCTCCTCACGTCTCCTCACGTCTCCGCACGTCTCCGCACGTCGCCAGCGCCTCACGTCTCCTCACGTCGCCTCACGTCTCCTCACGTCGCCTCACGTCTCCGCACGTCTCCTCACGTCTCCTCACGTCTCCGCACGTCGCCAGCGCCTCACGTCGCCTCACGTCTCCTCACGTCGCCTCACGTCTCCTCACGTCGCCTCACGTCTCCTCACGTCTCCTCACGTCTCCTCACGTCTCCGCACGTCGCCAGCGCCTCACGTCGCCTCACGTCTCCTCACGTCTCCTCACGTCGCCTCACGTCTCCTCACGTCGCCTCACGTCTCCTCACGTCTCCGCACGTCGCCAGCGCCTCACGTCGCCTCACGTCTCCTCACGTCGCCTCACGTCTCCTCACGTCGCCTCACGTCTCCTCACGTCTCCTCACGTCTCCTCACGTCTCCTCACGTCTCCGCACGTCGCCAGCGCCTCACGTCGCCTCACGTCTCCTCACGTCTCCTCACGTCGCCTCACGTCTCCTCACGTCGCCTCACGTCGCCTCACGTCGCCTCACGTCTCCTCACGTCGCCTCACGTCGCCTCACGTCTCCTCACGTCGCCTCACGTCTCCTCACGTCTCCTCACGTCGCCTCACGTCTCCTCACGTCTCCTCACGTCGCCTCACGTCTCCTCACGTCTCCTCACGTCGCCTCACGTCTCCTCACGTCTCCTCACGTCGCCTCACGTCGCCTCACGTCGCCAGCGCCTCACGTCTCCTCACGTCGCCTCACGTCGCCAGCGCCTCACGTCTCCTCACGTCGCCTCACGTCTCCTCACGTCGCCTCACGTCGCCAGCGCCTCACGTCTCCTCACGACGCCTCACGTCTCCTCACGTCTCCTCACGTCGCCTCACGTCTCCTCACGTCGCAGCGCCTCACGTCTCCGCACGTCTCCTCACGTCTCCTCACGTCTCCTCACGTCTCCGCACGTCGCCAGCGCCTCACGTCTCCTCACGTCGCCTCACGTCGCCTCACGTCTCCTCACGTCGCCTCACGTCTCCGCACGTCTCCTCACGTCTCCTCACGTCTCCGCACGTCGCCAGCGCCTCACGTCGCCTCACGTCTCCTCACGTCGCCTCACGTCTCCTCACGTCTCCTCACGTCTCCGCACGTCGCCAGCGCCTCACGTCGCCTCACGTCGCCAGCGCTCACGTCGCCTCACGTCTCCTCACGTCGCCTCACGTCTCCTCACGTCTCCTCACGTCTCCGCACGTCGCCAGCGCCTCACGTCGCCTCACGTCTCCTCACGTCTCCTCACGTCTCCGCACGTCGCCAGCGCCTCACGTCGCCTCACGTCTCCTCACGCGCCTCACGTCGCCTCACGTTCTGCCTCACGTCTCCTCACGTCGCCTCACGTCGCCTCACGTCGCCTCACGTCGCCTCACGTCTCCTCACGTCGCCTCACGTCGCCTCACGTCTCCTCACGTCTCCTCACGTCGCCTCACGTCGCCTCACGTCTCCTCACGTCTCCTCACGTCGCCTCACGTCGCCTCACGTCTCCTCACGTCGCCTCACGTCGCCTCACGTCTCCGCACGTCGCCAGCGCCTCACGTCTCCTCACGTCGCCTCACGTCTCCTCACGTCGCCTCACGTCGCCTCACGTCGCCTCACGTCTCCTCACGTCTCCTCACGTCGCCTCACGTCTCCTCACGTCGCCTCACGTCGCCTCACGTCGCCTCACGTCGCCTCACGTCGCCTCACGTCTCCTCACGTCGCCTGACGTCGCCTCACGTCGCCTCACGTCGCCTCACGTCTCCTCACGTCTCCTCACGTCTTCTCACGTCTCCTCACGTCTCCTCACGTCTTCTCACGTCGCCTCACGTCTTCTCACGTCGCCTCACGTCGCCTCACGTCGCCTCACGTCTCCTCACGTCGCCTCACGTCTCCTCACGTCTCCTAATGTCTCCTGCGTCTTGGCCATGTGTCGCACTGGAACACACCGCAAAGACTGCACTGATTCGCTAGCTGAACAGCCAATCAGAGTGATTTATTTGGCCGACGGCCTCCCGATTTAAGACACGACGGAGCGGGACACACCAAGACACACAAATCTGAGTAGGGCGACAGGACGCTCATCGACGGCCCGACATCTATCGACGCCGAACATCGGCTTGGTGTGTCAGGACCTCAAGAGGTTAACACACACACACACACACACACACACACACACACACACACACACACCTCCAACAGGAACACAAACTTTAAGTAGTAACCTAAAACACATACACAATCCTGAACTACTGACTCACACACACACACACACACACACACACACACACACACACACACACACACACACACACACACACACACACACACACACACACACACACACACACACATTATAGTAAAGACTGTTCTTGGGTCAGCAGAGACTCTTTCTAAACATGGAGCAACTCTGGAACCTCAGCAGCTGTATTTAAATAAAGACTGAGACACACACACACACACACACACACACACACACACACACACACACACACACACACACACACACACACACACACACACATACCTCCAAGAGGAACACACATCTGAACTAGTAACCAAACACCCTAAACACATGGTGGATCTACAGAGACACACACACACACACACACACACACACACACACACACACACACACACACACACACACACACACACACACACACACACACATCGGAATGAACCAAAACACACACACACACACACACATTCACACATCGGAATGAACCAAAACACACACACATCAGAATGAACCAAAACACACACACACACACACACACACACACACACACACACACACACACACACACACACACACACACACACACACACACACATCGGAATGAAGCCATACACACACAGCCCTTATCATATAAAGACAGAAACCTTCAGTCGGTTTCAACAGTTTAAGAGCCAGTTCCAGACTCAGACCCGCAGACCCCTCAGACCAGACCCCGCAGACCCCAGACCCCTCAGACCCTTAAACCCCGCAGACCAGACCCCTCAGACCCCGCAGACCAGAGCCCGCAGAGCCTCTTCCTGCTGGAGCTCGGCTCTGTGTTTAACTACGTCACTGTTTGAGTGGAAAAACCCGAAATCCAGATCCTGCCTCGGATCACGATCCGAATCCCTGAACCCACAGAGGGGACACGTTGTGAAAGCAGGGAAGAGCAGGACAGCTTAAAGTTACCTGAGGATCGTCCGGGTCCTGGTCCTGAGCTGCTGCAGGGACCAGGACCCGGACAGACTATAGACCAATAGAGAGGCGCATACAGAAAGGAATACGTAGCTATGGGGGTACTTACGCACAGGCTCCTGGCGCGGGTCCTGCTCGGAGACCCGGTCCTGGAGCCGCAGCACCCGGTCCTGCAGACGGAGGATCCGCTCCGAACCCCCCCGCAGATCCGCCTCCAGCTCGGTCAGCAGGCAGCAGGAGAGCCGGGCCAGGTCCGAGAGCTGCAGCAGGGTCCGGGTCAGAGCCAGCTGGCTGACCGAGACCAGGTCCCCGGGGGGGGCGGGACCGGGGTTAGACCCCCCAGGACCAGGGTCCTCAGGGGCCTCAGACCTCCCGGGATCAGGGCTCTCCAGCCGGCAGAGGAGCTGCGGCCGCACGGTGCGCTTCACGAAGGGCATGCCGGTAAATCCAGAGTCCGGGGAAAGTAGTTCCTGTTCGGGTCTCAGCTGCTGCTGCTGCTGCTGCTGCGGCCCCCCATCCTGTCTGCTGGTCTTCCGTCATCTGAAGCCCCGACACTCGCTCCTGAGGGAGGAGGCCGAGGGGAGGGGGGGAAACCCGGAGTGGAGTCCCGGGATCCGGACTGGAGAGGAGGGGCTCCACGGGAGGAGGGGGGCTCTCAGAAACACGGGAGTAACTGGAACATGAAGAAGATGCAGCATGTTGGGGAGGCCGCGCGGGGTCTCACCCGTACCCTGAAGACCCCGCGCGCCACCGTGCTTTAAATACACGTGATTCCAAATATTGTCACGACAATCATCCAAAAGCTCTTTAAACTGTTCACAGAGCCCCCCCAGGTCAGATCTGCCCCCCCCCCACCAGCTCATGAGCAGCTCATGAATACACATTAGCTTGTTAGCACCGCGATGCTAACGTGAGCCATGGAGCTGAGGTCTACTTTCAAAACTCACTTCAACACTTTATTATTATCATTATCATGTGTGTGATATGTCATCCTTCTCTGCACCTCGCGTGCGTGCTGTGTTTCACCCTGACTGCCCGCATGGCCGCGCGGGGTGTGTGTGTGTGGTGTGTGTGTGTGTGTGTGTGTGTGTGTGTGTGTGTGTGTGTGTGTGTGTGTGAGTGTGTGTGTGTGAGTGTGTGTGTGTGTGTGTGTGAGTGTGTGTGTGTGTGTGTGTGTGTGTGTGTGTGTGTGTGAGTG